>JBBBDQ010000412.1:1715000-2037500 GCA_037127315.1 Ascarosepion bandense
AAACATATAGTTATATAAACAAGCATATATATATATATATATATATATATATATATATATATATATATATGCAGAAACATATATTTATCTATATATATAAATATAAATACAAACAAATATACACAAATTGTGTGTATGTATACGCAAACGCATATATGCACACAAAACTATATATATATATATATATATATAGACAAATATATATTTTTGTTTCATCCCAATTTAGGCAGTACGCAGTGGTTACATAAAAAGAAAGAGAAAAAAGAAGATCAAGATAGTGTGGCTGTCGGAAAAAAGATAAGAGAAAAATAGGAATCATTGAGATAAAAGATGGCAATTGACATTATATTTAAACTCTTGTAGATTGTAGCTATCATGGAAGCAAGTAGACGTAAGGGAGGTCTACCTGTGGAAAGTACGAGAAAACAAACTACTAGAGTTGAAATGGCGGTTACATGTGATTGGTTTCACTGTAAAAGAATGGAATTTAGTTGCCAATCTCGTTGCTCGATAAATTCGTGTATACGAGGCACCATGGAGATAAGCTTGTCAGAGCAGAAGCCGTGAAAATATTTGTAAAAAAACAGTGAGTGCCTGAAGTCGAGCTGTCAAATCGGAATCAATTACATTAAAGATCTGCCTTTGGATTTTGTCGAGAACCCCGAGATGAACAGCAGGGGCAGATATGTCAACAGTATTCAATGAACGGACGAATGGTAAATTTGTATATGTTCAAGTTGTATTCTGACGAGAAAAACTTCCTGGCCTGACACAGTGACCCAACATTCTTAGCAGTAGATGTAGTTAATGATAAGTAGCGCGACTACATCGAATCAATCGAATCGGTTGAGAGCAAGTATGCGCAGTGTATTGCTTTCTGACAGACGAGCGTGATCCATGCTGATGAAGGTAGGAAAGTTTCTCTATGGTTGTTAAAGAAGAGCAGCTTCGTTTTTTTTTTTTAATTTACAAACCATTTTTTACCTCAGTCCGCCACAGATGAGAGTTCCTTTTCAAGAGCAGCAGCGAGGTTTACATTGTAAGCACTGGCAGGTTTTTCACTGAAACGAAAGTAAATGGAAGTATCACCTGCATAGATACCTAATTCGGAACTGATTACATCAGGAAGATCATTGATGAAGATCAAGAAAAGCGTATGGCCTAGGATAGAGCATTGAGGGACACCGCGTTCGTATGATAGGGTTTGGCAAATATGGCCGTTCAATACGACCTTCATTACGCGATTTGATTGGAAGAATTAAATCAAACAAACATCTAGTTATACCATAACCTGTAGCTTGCGCAGAAAGCCAATATGCCAAACCCTGTCAAACTCTTTTGAAATATCCACGGCAACAGCTGGATCTTCGCCGTTCTTATCAAGAGCCTGGTATATGTATCCGGTGATGGCCTTTAGGATATAAGCGGTAGACCTGGCGAAGCGGAATCCATACTCATGTCCATATGCATGGGCTTGGTGTATATGTCAGCGAACAACTCCCCCTAGCCAGGGTCACATCTCTTGAATCCCTTGATTAGCTATCTCTTCTTCCTCTACCGCTCCCCCTCCTCTGACTGTACGTTACTTGATTGCATCTCGACTAACATCGACAGGGCCATTTCTTCTCACCCATCTGCCCATATATTTGTGTTTGGCGATTTTAACGCCCACCACACCAAGTGGCTTGAAAACTCAGCCACCGACCTTGCTGGGATCCGCACCATGCACTTTTCAATAGCCCAAGCTCTAACGCAAGTGGTGGACTTCCCCACGCGTTTCTCTAAAAACCCTAACGGAAGGGACTCTTTACTCGACCTTTGTTTTACCTCCATCCCAGACTCCTGCACTACCAGGCAACTCTGCCCCCTTGGAAACTCTGACCACGCCGTAGTCTCCGTAAACATATCAATCCGCACTAACTCTACCCAAGAAAACCAGACCAGCAGAATATCATACTGCTACCAAAGAGCCGACTTCCTCTGCGACGTCCCCTGGAACAACGTCTTTGATCTTCCTGTCGAAGACTGTGCCTCCGAAGTCTCCTCTTGGGTTAAGGCTGGCATCGATGCTTTTATCCCTGCCAGAAAATTCCAACTAAAACCTAATTCGTCCCCCTGGTTCTCACCCGCTTGCTCGGCCGCTATTGCCCACCGGAACCATTTCTTCCGGCTCTATCGAAGCTGCTCGTCGAACCAAAACAGGCGCCTTTTCACCTCAGCACGGAACAAGTGTAAAAAAGTACTGAACGAAGCCAAGAGGGCGTTTGCTACCAGAATTAGGCAACGCATAGCATCCTCTAAGTTTGGCTCCAAAGATTACTGGCGTCTCTGCAAAAGCGTGCTCAGCAGGAACAAGACTTCAATACCCCCACTAATCAATGAATTTGAAGTTCTCACCTCCCCAGCCGACAAGGCTGAATGCTTTTCCCGTAGATTCTCAACCAATTCGACACTGGACTCGTTAGGAATACCTACACCAGACTTCCCACCCAGAACTAAGGCTCAACTAAATAACGTCCACATTTCACCCTCGCTGGTCGCCAAGATAATTGCACAACTTGACCCACACAAAGCGAGCGGCGGTGACGGAATCCCAGTCATAATACTGAAGAAATGTGCCCCAGAACTCTCCTCTGTCCTCTCTAAACTCTATAACCATTGCCTATCTGCTTCCTGCTTTCCTGCCTGTTGGAAGTCCTCCTGCGTAGTACCTATATTTAAGAATTCTGGCGAACCCTCAGACCCCGCCAATTACCGTCCTATTAGTCTCCTTCCAATCTTTGGCAAAGTTTTCGAAGCCATTATCAACGCCGAGGTGATTCAGCACCTTATGACCAACGGGCTTCTCTCTGACAAACAGTATGGGTTTCGCTTCACCAGGTCTACTGCTGATATGCTAACGACCATTACCGAGTACATATACCAGGCACTCGACAAGAATGGTGAAGCCCGAACCGTTGCCTTGGATATCTCCAAAGCATTCGACAGGGTCTGGCATGCTGGCCTCTTGTGCAAACTGCGGAGCTATGGGATAACTGGACATCTGTTTGACCTCATCCAGTCCTTCCTCTCTAACCGCACATTAAAGGTGGTATTAAATGGACATGCCTCCCAAAACTACCAGACGAACGCGGGCGTCCCTCAAGGTTCTATCCTAGGTCCCACGCTCTTTCTGATCTACATTAATGATCTCCCCGACACCATTAGATCCCAAGTTGGCATGTATGCCGATGACACAACAATCTACTCCCGCATCGATCAGAAACCATGTCTGGACGACAAAGTGAACCTCGCTGCCGCACTTGAAAGGGACCTCCAATCCGTAGTGACCTGGGGTAGGAAATGGTTGGTAAATTTCAATGCCTCCAAAACAAAGCTGTTATCAACTAACCACCATAGACAATCGCATCTACCTCCCATTAGCATGGGACAGGCTAGCCTCCCAGAGAGTAAAATACTACGCCTCCTTGCCCATTTACTCTCGGCGGACCTCAAATGGAATGACTATATTGAATCCATTGCCAAATCTGCTGCTATGAAAGTGGGCTCCCTGTGCAGGGCCCGGAAATTTTTCCCACCTGAAACTATTCTGCACATATACAAATCTACCATCCGCCCGTGTATTGAATATTGCTGCCATATCTGGTCGGGTGCCCCTGCTGCTCTCCTTGGGCTTCTTGACAAAATACAAAGGAGGATCTGTAACGTGGTTGATACTGACTTGGCAGACCGGCTGCAGCCGCTCTCACACCGGCGTGATGTAGCTTCCCTGTGCCTCTTCTACAAGTACTTTCATGGCTTCTGCTCCGATGAGCTTAGATCACTGGTGCCGCCTAAGCACGAATTTACACGAGATACTAGATTAGCAACTAGGTCCCACCCTTTTACAGTTAAACAAATAAGATGTAACCGTAAATTCTACTCCAACAGCTTCTTTTCTCGCGCTTCCCGCCTGTGAAACTCCCTTCCACAAGTCTGCTTTCCCGACAGTTACAATTTCCAGGTGTTTAAATGTAGGGTCAATAGACACCTCCTATCACACTAACTCCCAACTATTCTCACAACACTCTCATCTACCCAACCCTCATTCTCGGTATCCTCACCCGCCTATCACCCACCCTCTGTTATTTCCTATATTTAATCAGCCTTTCTCCACTCTACGTAGCCCCCTGCACAGTAGTGGCAGTGACATGCCTTGCTCGGGGTGAAACGCTTATAAAAAAAAAAAAATAGGTTGTGGGATATTTGATAAATCTCTTCAGTATTGATAATGGCCACAAACAATTTGACCAAAATCGGTAAGAGGCTGATAGGGCGATAATTAAAGAGATTTTAAAGACAGGAACTGCATAAGACTTCCAACAAGCAGGAAAGCAAGAAGCAGCGAGTTAGGAGAGTTAGGAGTGAACGGAAAGAATTCAGGGGCACATTTCTTTAGAACGGTAACTGGAATTCTATTACCTCCGTTTGCCTTATGAGTGTCTAGCTTAGAAATTATGTTAGAGACCAGAGAAGGTGTTATGTATACGTCACTCAGTTGAGCCTCAGTTCTAGGTGGGAAGTCGGGTGTGGGTAATTCAGACAAGTTAAATGTGGAGTTGGAGGAGAATTTGCGAGTAATGCACTCAACCTTGTCTGCTGTGGTTGTGACTGTGAAGTCCTCAAATTTATTGAATAAAGGAGGGATCGAGGGTTTGGTGTTGTTTAAAAGACTTTGACAGAGCCGCCAGTAGTCTTTGGAGGCAAACTTGCAGGACGATTCATTCTATCAACAAATAAGAGCTAAGCATCATTTAGGATCCACTTGCATTCATTACGAGCAGAGACAAAAATGCGCTTATTGTAGTCAGACGCGTCGGTCCGGTAAAGCCGGAAGAAATGATTCCTGGGGGCGTGTGGCAGCCGAGCAAGCAGGAGAGAACCGAATGGAAGAATGAGGTTTAAGTTGGAAGTGGGTCGTTCAGAGATACTGGGGAAACGCGTTGGGAAATTTATCCACTTGCGTGAGTGACTGAAAACTCAGGGTATAGACGCCAGCAAGATCAGTAACAGAGTTTTTCAGCTACTTGGCATGGTGGGCACTGAAGTCACCGAACTGAAATATATCGAACGAATGAGAGGAAATGGAAGCGATAGGGAAAGAAAAATAGCTGAGATCAGAGCAGCCGCTCTGGATGCTACACAAAAGTTAGGGCTCCTAATTATCAGTCGGAAGCAGCAAGCAGAAAATTAACAACTCAGTAGCCTCAGTCTGATGAAACATTGCCATTGTCCATACACATCACAGAAAATTCGCGAGAGTACTACTGTTGAGGTCCGAGAAGAGAAAAAGAACCGAAAACCCCTTTCTAAACAAGACACAAAACCAAATCGAACCGAATAAAAAATTAATTCATACCATCCTATCAGATTAGGTAGGATAATTAGAGCGGGGGAATGTAAATATTAAGTTATTACTGAATAACCCCTCTTTATTAAAGACGAACAAGCAAATCGTTTATAGGTCAGGGACCGAAATGGTCTGTGGGTAATGGAAGGCAGGTCCATTCAAACAAGAAACTGTAATCATCATTAAAAAAAAAGTCACATATGGACGAAAATTTAATCACACAGAATGTTTTGTATACTTAGAAAGAAACCAAACCAATAAAAATAAATAGATACGTACGTACAGAGGAGACGAATTCACCACAATTTAGAACTTTGCTAAAAAACGAAATTTTAGATCGAATATTTAAAAAAGTTACGTTTTTAAAATTAACAAGTAAAGTCGGCGTCTGACAGTGTAGAAAAAAGTTACAAACATATATATATATATATATATATATATATATATATATATATATATATGTGTGTGTGTGTGTGTGTGTGTGTGTGTGTGTGTGTCACGGAAAGTCCTGAAGATTAACGAAATGGTTTTAACAACCGACATATTTAATTTATTTGTTTGAATATAATTTTTATCGATACTAGTATTTGTGTAGATATTCTGTTTTGAATCAAACAGTATAATTATATATTTATTTCTACCGGCCTGGTTATTTATCGTAAAATCAACGACAAACATAATTTCGGGTGGTCTTTTGCGCACTTTTATGCATTTCTCCAGACGCTTCACTCAAACTCAGTCAAAATCGAGTCACTGGTAGATCAAGGTCTGATGCCTAGATATGCAAACAAAAATATCAATTGACATATGAGGTGAGACAAAAATTAATGCAAAATATTGCTTTTTGCGATCGTTTATTTCTCCGAAACGCTTAGTTGTATTCCAACAAAGATCGGGTCTTTTTTATCATATGCGAAAACAATTTCACGTTTTCTACATGGTGCCAACCCCTCCGACGTTGCAGGGACAATCATCCACTTCTACTGTGTCACAACGTCATTGCATCCCATCACAGGCTCCCGTAACGCCCGCCCTCATTCTTCTAAATATTCAAATATCATTCCCGTTTATTGGCAAAATTGACTAAGCCTGAATCCTGTTTTACAAATACAACAAAAACCAATACTTACTTCGCATTTTTAACTTATGCGACACGGTAACATACTGGAGCTTTTTGAATATGCACTTGACCTTGCCATTTCAACATAACCCTTAAAATACCCAACACCGGGCTATGTTATTTTTTCAGAGATTTAGTGGAGGTACCTGGTATATATGCATATCTAGGTACCTCCAATAAAATCTCTGAAAAATTAACATCGTATGAATAAAAAAAGGCCCCAAACTTAATAAAAACGAACTTTTTCCATCGAAATGTTCATGTCATTATTAAGAGAAAATATCAAAGTATTTTCAATTATCTTTTTAAATGTTTTAATCCCTTCTAACATATTCAAAATCTTTGGTAAAAAAATCTTGTTTTAATTTTAGTTAGCGAGTAACCAAATCGTTACGAGTGTTTACAATGGAAAACTTAATATTACATAACTCAGTCCCCTCCCCACTCCCCGGGACAAACACATTAATTTGAAAATTCTTGCAAAAATCAAATAATTGTCGGATTTTAATGACTTATTCACAAATGAATTAAATTGTTTCTGAAATTATTATTTCTGAAATTATTATTTCTAAAAAATATTGGTGAAAATGTTTTTACATCTGTTATCAATGTAAATTCATGAAATTTTAAGAAATTAAATTTTGTTGGAAAAATTGGTTTTATTAGTTATACGCCGGACTCATTTGGGAATGTAAATCATCTGTTATTTTTTTGAAACATTATGCCTTTATTTCTTAAAATCTGCTCCCGATAGTAAAATAAAAAATGCAATAAAACTATGTCATTATTTTATTTGATAAGCTATTAATTGCTTTAATGAATATTACATATTAAGGACATAATAATCTGAAGAAAAACAAATTTTTGATTAATAATGAAATTTTGAAAAAATTGTTTTCATTTTTTTTAATTATAATAATTTATAAAGTTTCAAAACTATTTTAAAATACTTCAAAGATAAGTGGTCGTTAGTTTATTAAGTGGTTAAGTGAAGATTATATTTACTATTAAAAAATTGAAAAGTTTAATGCAAATCGTCATGCCTTCGTATTTTAAAATAATTTTAATTTTTTGTGTGTATTTGAAGTTTTTTTATATGGATATTTCGATGTGTGCATGTGCTTCACGGATTCTTCCCCTTACAGGAAAAAATTGCACAATTACGTCACTTGTGATCGACATACACTTATCTTAACTCACATCTGTCAATCTGTCAACACATTTCAAATATGGTTAAAAAGTTGAACTCTGTGTTTAAGAAAGTTTTATTTTAAACTTCATGCTATAAATAAGTAATACTTGTATAAGC
This sequence comes from Ascarosepion bandense, assembly GCA_037127315.1. Classification (NCBI taxonomy): domain Eukaryota; kingdom Metazoa; phylum Mollusca; class Cephalopoda; order Sepiida; family Sepiidae; genus Ascarosepion; species Ascarosepion bandense. The sequence goes on from JBBBDQ010000412.1 coordinate 1,722,819, forward strand.
AAGTTTAATTTAACATTAAATTAGCTAAATTTCCAAAAGTAATGTGTCACAGATGTATATTTTATTTTTTTAAACCGAGATTTAACTTTTGTTTACATATGTGTCGATCCATCAAAAATGGCCGAAACATTGAAAGATTTTTTAAAATTTCAAAATTTTAGATTCTATCCAATATAATTTCTTTTTGAAATACACCAGAGTATTTTGCTTACGAGAAATAGTAAATTTAATCATTTAGCTTTCAATTAAAACTAAAATAAAACTTTCAGAAAACTTTTTTATTTTTAAAAATTTAATTTAAAAGTTACTTATCAAAAATGAGTGTAGGTACCTATATATATATATATATATATATATATATATACAAACATAAATATATGGCGAAAAATTCGCCAAAGCCGAGCAAAGTTTACTTTCATTTTTAACTTTTTTAATGTATCTATCTCTCCTGGTCTACGTATCCTTATGCCTGCAAATTTAACATACCTTTTTCTTTTCTCTTTCTTTCTTTCTTTCTTTCTTTCTTTTTCTTTCTTCCTCCCTCCCTTCCTTTCCATTTCTTTTCTCTACGTATTTCCCTTTCCTTTTTTTCTGCACACTTATCTTATCGTTTCATTACTCATACGCACAGACAAACGAATTTTTAAATCTTCCATAATATTAAGGATCGCCACAGTAGCGAATCCAGACGGGATTAATAGTGGGTGAAAGGGGAAGAAGGAAAACATTTTGTTGTTGAGATAGGGACTAAGTTTACAATAATTTTTAAATGCAGATGTCATGGTTACAATATTGCGTTTACGAAAAAACCCAGACGATAAGATGACTTTAGTTTGAACTTTTCTTAAGGTTGAACATTTTCAAAAATAGTACAGTAAGTTTAGTGACCGTATTTTAAGTAGATAAACTGAATTGTTAGATTTTTTGTTAATTCCAACGGCAAACACAACTTCTATATATAAAAAATATTCTTATATTCTATATTATAAAAGTATATTATAAAAAATTAAATTATAAAATATATACTGTTGCGTATCTTTTTACTCTACTATTATAGCAATATAGGAGGTAAGATAACTTAGAGAAGCTAAATGGAATCGCTCAATGAACAAGCACGACAGAAAGCAATGAGAGTAATAAAGAAATATTATATTTTTAATATATACAAGTAGTTTCTAGAATATAAAAGAAAAGGAGCAAAACAAGCGGTGAGAATAAAAAAAAAGAGTTAAAGATAAAATAATAGGGGAGGTTTTTTTTCTATCAGAAAAGATGTGCGATATTTGACAAACAATACAAAATCAACTTGCATGTAATTTTCAAACAAAAAACAAGTTAGAAATATAATGGACTTATCTGTGGTTCACAATAAGTCTCTCTTTTCTTTTCCTCTTTCTTTTCTTTTTAATGTTTTTGTGTGTCTCTCATTTTTTGGTGTTTCTTTTCCTTTTTCTTTTCTCTTCTATATTTTCTTTTTGTCTCTTTTCCTCACCGGGTAAAATGTTTTATCTGCGAAACAGATTTCTTTTGTTCTTTTTCCTCTTTTTCCTTTCTCCTCGTTGAGTAGAAAATTTTATCGGTAAAATAGATTACTCTTTAGTTTTTTGTTTTTTTGTTTTTCTTTTTTTCCTTTTCGTCTTGTCTAGGGGTCGAGTTGGATCTTACATCTTCTTGGTTTTCAGAATGATGTTTTCTTTGTTTCAATGTATTGAAGTTGCTTTCTTTTAATCAAGTTTTTAACCTTCTCGGCTTTTAAGATTATATTTTTGTTAACTCTAGTTATTTCTTTCAGCTTATAGGAGTTGATTTCTTTAAATCAAGTTTTTAACTTTTAAATCTTCTTAGACTTCTGTGGATTTCATGTATCCAATTCCAGTGCAGACCGTCGTAAACCGACCGTCCAGCTCGAAAGCTGAAACGGGACTAACTACACACATCCAAATTGTTCGCGCCAAAGTTTCAAAACGTGGCTTCTTATTCCCAAATATGTGTCTTTATCCGTGTGGGCAAAAACAGGTCAGGGTTGTCTAGAAAACATCTGGTCAGATCAACATGCTATCATGTGATCCGGGAGGAAGAGTACACAGTCTATAAGACACACAATCTTTTTATATGCATGCAAGTTGAACTAAAACTGTTATTTTGCCTTATTTGCTTTAATTTTCACTCTTTCAGAAAGTATTGAGACTTTATTTAGAGTACTCCTAAAAATCTAGAATTTAAAAAAAAATAAAATTAGATGGGTGTCCGTAACAATGCACACACAATCCCACAATCCGTTTTATATATATATATATATGTGTGTGTGTGTGTGCGTGTGTGTGTGTGTGTGTGTGTGTGTGTGTGTGTGTGCACGCAAGCATATATATGTATATATATATATATATATTAGTACTTTGAATTAGTTCTCACTGATTTTTCATGGAAAATAATGTTTTATTTACAAAACTCTCACTGAAAGTAGTGTTCATCGCTAGCCACTACTTTTCCCATCTTTCTGGTAGCATTTGAATTCCACGACAGAAAAACGAATTGTCTTTTGAGGCTAACCACTAGTTGGCCTATTTTTTGGCATCTTCATACCAATGAAAGTGTTACTAAGCCAGACCATGTGCCATCGATCGGAACAAGTGATAATCGAACGGGACAATGTCTGGTGAATACAGCTGGTGAAGTAAGACTTCCCATTTAAGCGTTTCCAAGTAGGTTTTCACCCGTTTTGCAACATGTGACCTAGCGTTGACATGTTGCAAAATTACATTGTTGTATCTCTGATAGTATAGTGGTCTTTTTTTCTTCAATGTTTTGCACAAACGCATCAGTTGTAGTCGATAGCGATCTCCCGTGGTGGATTTGTTCGGTTTACCTCAAATTCTTCGTCTTCAAACTGTTTAGTTGTGCCAATGCGTTTTTTATCTGCAACATTAAAATCATTATTTGTGAAGCGTCTAAATCAACCCCCGACAGAGCATGGTTGCCGTTAAATCTTAAGAATTCTGTGCTTCAGCTACAGATCTCTTTTGAATAAAATAGCGCCGTAAAATTCCCCGCAAACACACTTTCTTTGACACAAAATCCGACATATTTAACGCTATGTAAAACAAAGTAGTTTACACTACGGCAAAATGAATTTCAAGCTTGCTTATAGTACTTCCTTATAGATGCGTTAAAAATGTCCATAAATGTATACAGAACAGGCACATTCTAAGAAAAACCCAATAGTTATGTGGAAAAAGAGAGCACTGTAAGAAAAAGTCAAGATAAACTGAAAATGAGATAAATGTTGTGAACAATGCAACGGAATTAATGTAAATTTTATTAAAAACAGATAGGAAATAAATCTAGAAAGAACGAGGCGTACGGTATTGTAGATCTAAAACAAGTGTCAAAAGTAGAAGACTTAAGAAAGAATTATAATCCTGCAACCTCCAACATATTTCGAAAGGGTTAAAAGCAATGCGAAAAAAAAAAACAATTTGAATCAGAATATTTTCTTGTGTTCACTTTTAAAATGATGATGAGCAAAATCGATTGCTTCAAACAGACAAACGCAAACACTTTAGAACATGAATACTCATCTGCGGTAGCAATGTTGTTTTTTATTCATAAACTTCTATCCAGTTTCTTCCAAATATAGTCTGATTCTTACTAAACTCTTTTTATGTATCTCTCTCATTCTCAGCTATTCTCTGTGTGTGTGTGTGTGTGTGTGTGTGTGTGTGTGTGTGTGTGTGTGTGTGTGTGTGTGTGTGTGTGTGTCCGACAAAGACGTTTCTTTATTCATTTTTTCTCTTATTCACAATGTCATTAGCATCATTTCTCTTTTCTTCGTTTCGGTACCTATATTTTCCTATAAATTCGTTATTGTATCCATCTAAAATACAATAAATATTTAATTCATCAGTCTTCTCTTCCAAAACCATCCTGACTCTTTTATGCTTCACTTCCTCCATTTTCTCTGTTTTATTTGTCCAACCCCTACCACACACACATACATAAGGTCTGGTTTCGCTGTCATTGTCATCTTTTTCTTTTTCCTTCCATCAGTTATTGCCCTAGAATTCTTCTAGATTCAACTTTGTTGCCCACAGCTGGCGAATTTCCTTTTCCTCACAGCTTATTACTTCTTTGGAATTTTATTTACTGCATTTCACTATTTGTATCAATTAAATTACTTCCTGTTATTTTCAATTCAATGCTATCTAATGCATATTATAAGAATAGATGGTGAAAACACACAGATCTTACACCAAGAGGTCTTCGAATCGATGAATCGATGATGATTGGCTTACTTAATCAATTGATGACTCATCTCAGTAAATATATTTTAATATAAAAATTAAAAATGTTGCAATGAATAAGTATACTAAGTTTTATGTGTAGTTAAATAAAGAAGACAATTTTATGTTTTATGTGTATGTTTGTATATTGTTTTTTCACGCTGAATTTATGAAAACAAGTTAAAATATTCAACTTATCCGTTGAAACTAATGAGCAGGTGAAAAATAACATGAAAGGAAGTTAAGTGGTTCAAGTTTGCAAAATAATATTGAGATATATTTCCATTAAATAAGAAAAATAATTTTATATGAGAAAATATAAAACAGCACTTGTTCCACAAATTGGTTCAAAAACATTTTCCGCGTCTTATATGTGAAATTGAGGTATCTGAAATACCTAGATGTTGTAGATTACCAGGATCTAAACCTAACCTAATTTTATAATACTATAATATTAAAATGACAATATAACGAATGTTATTATATGTTATTAAATCCAGTAGTTCAAGGTTATAAACTTTTATTATGTAATGGTTTATTTTACAAAAAAGGCTGCATGGATTTCTGAGGATTTTTACAGTTTCGTAAGGGGTGTAGGATTTGTTGGTGGTTAATTGCTTTATATTGTGTTGACTCCTTTGAAGTGTGTTTATGTTGAGCTAACCTCTTTCCCCGTATATTATATATATATATATATATATATATGTGTGTGTGTGTGTGTGTGTGTGTGTGTGTGTGTGTGTGTGTGTGTGTGTGTGTGTGTGTGTGTACAATATTGGTCCTCCCATATGGTAGTGTGTAACAGACACTCTCTTCACAGATTAAGAGGCTTGAGACAACAGAAATGTGGCTCTACGAAAGCATGCTGAGAATACTTAACATGTAAGTAAACGACGAAGTTTTAAAATGGAAATACATAGGATACTTCTACTTAGAATCAGGAATGATGTTAGATAATGAAATTAAATTCTTTTCAGCTTTTCTCCGACTGTTCAAAGAGTTAAAGAAAGAGGCTAGAAAGACACATGATAAATGTTCATCTGACCATCGTTTTCATTATCGAAGCATCAGTGATAATTTGCGTCGAATATGCAAAAGAAGTTAAAATTTCTAGGACACATAATGAGGAAAGCGTTAACATTCACAAAACATACTAAAGGCAAAGGAGAAAGAGGAAAGTAAATTTTTAGCAGAAGCTTGGAGTAAGAGGAATAACAAAAAGACAAACCTTAATAATATTTTTTTAACTGGGCTAAATTTCCAGTTCAATAGAAGTTAATGACCCATAATGTAAGAATCATGAATCTTTTTCTCGTGTCAACTGATAAAGATTTTAATCGCCTTTGTCTCATCCTTTTATTTTATTGTCTCTCCCTCCGGTTAGATGACACTAAACTATGGTGAGGTGTATCGCTGGGAACATTGTTTTACTTCTTTTTTTTTTTCTTACTAATCTATACTATAATGAAAGCCATGCCTGTCCATCCCTCTGTCTGTCACAATTTCACACGATTTAACCAATAATAAAATATGCAGCATTTTCTTTACTAATACAATACTTATTTTAGTCATAAGATATGTAGTAATTTTTGTTAAACTAGGTATAGATGTTTTCATTAGTCGCACAAGATAGGACATGGCTTGAGTTTACGCAATGCTTCCTGATTCTTTCAATCAGCAACCAAACTTGTTTATCAACCCAGCCTCTTAAGTCTTGCTTGATCTTCATATATTTTGTGCGTATTACGCCATTGTCCTCAGGGAAAGACATTTTAGCTTTGCACAGTTCATTTGTTTATTCTCTTATGTCTTTCAAAAATAGTAAGCATATTTTGTAGCCAGATGTTTGTATCAGGGTTCAGTCCGCTTCTGAACTTTCCCTTCTTTATACTTAATTGATAATATACATGATATTGATGTCAACGTGATAATAATAAATAATAAAACGAGAAACATTTAGGTTTAAAATAACTCCCGAAGTCATCTGTACAGCGTTTACTACTAACAGCCGTACGGGAGCATCTCGTAATAATAATAATAACTGCCATTAAGAAAAGTAATGATAAAAATGGGAAACATGCAAATAAGAGAGATATCATCTGTAACTATAGGATGATAAATTGAGTATAATAATAATAATGACTATGAAAATGAAAGTAATATTAATGAAAGAGAAAATTCCTTTAAAAAAGTATGCAATCAGTAAAGATCAATATGGATGCTTACCAGAGAAAAAATAATGAATATAAATACATAGAGAAATATATGAGCATGTATACAGTCAGGTCATGTCCAAGTATTAAAACTTTTTTTTAAAAATTAAATAAAAGCACTACGGTTTTAATTTTTATTTTTGTAAAAATATAATCATTAAAAGTCTTTATTTAATCATAAAATATAAATATATTAAGTTTGATAACGAAATAAAACTGCTTTCAGCTTTTCTATAGCTGCTCTGGTAATTAAAGAAAAAGGATAGAAAGACATGCTATCAATGTAGATCTGCTTACTGTTTCAAGATCGAAGCATCCGTAATAATTCACGTTGAACAATTCTCCCAAAATGAAAATATTCGCAGCTGCACTGGTATAAGTGGCGGTACTTCAGATGATAGTCGACTGGATATTTTATTCGAATATTTATTGTTCACTAGTATGCACATGTCGTACCAAGGCTAAAATCATCATCAAAGCTGATACAACTTTATTTCCCGCCAATATATATACACAACATAGATTTATATACATCTACATATCTATCACATACATTATGCTTTATGTTAATTCATAATTCATTTTTTTATATTTTCCACTAATTATTTCTTTTATGTAAATCCTCTCTGAATGATGGACACGCATAAGTATATACGCTATCATTAAGATCAAAATGTTTGATCAGAATGATATGCAACTTATAGTTAATTATAAAAAGAAACGCAAAATACAAATATATGAACGTTACATGCGATAATTCTGAAAGATACGCGCGATAATGTTGAAACATATGGAGATTATTTCCCTTATTTTGCAAGTATTCACTAACAAAAAATTTATAGAAATCAAATGAAAATACATATTGCTAAAAGGGATTGTATCTTTAATCATAGTTCTGGTATGCTGAGGAAGAGGTTCTTGTTCTTCAGATCTGACATTCAGTTGGAATTGAGTGTATTTCGACTATAAGGACAATCACTGGTTACACGATTAGACACAGTAGAAAGAGAAAAAAGATAACATTACTCAAAACATCATGAGATGAAATATCATTCATTGATTAGAATTCTGATAAGATATTTTGTCGTCTGCTCATAAGTGAAGACAATATCTGACGGAAACTACGCCATTATAGCTTTGATTTTCGACTTATTTGAAATGCATTAGAGTGAATAGACAGATAATCTTACGCACAGATAGAGTTTGAATATCAACACTTGTTAAAATACTAGAAAAATTACGTGTGTGTGTGTGTGTGTGTGTGTGCGCGCGCGCGCGCGTGTGTGTCCGGCATTATTTCATATAAATATAAACGTTATTTTAGAATTATAAGTGAATTCTGTTTTTTAATCGGGAGTGAAGAGGCGAGTGTGGGGAGCTAAATAATGTGGGGAGTTAAATAAAATTAAAAAAAGCAACCAATATGCATGCATATCAAGTAAAGTTCAACTAATTTAACTGAAGAAAAATAAGATTTTTCTAATTTAACTGGGGCTGGGCTAATGATTCTTCTCCAGAAAAGGCGGAAAATCCCTATCAAGTCACTAAGTTAGCACCCCTCACATGATACAACCATCTAAGTGCACGCTTCTCAAAAACAGCATTTTTTTCTTGGAATCTTCCTTTCTTCCAGAAACCATCTAATATGATGGATATTTATTTGCTCTCCACAAGAGAAATACCGACACTGCTGTTAAGGTTAAGGAAATAAAACGCCTTCCATTTGAGTCTCTTTAGAAAATACTTTTAAATAAAAATTGGTCCATATCCAGAGATTCTGGTATCGGAATATTCTTTTATTTTTGTGGTAGTCGACACAATACACAACCGCAAAGATAGTAGAAATTAATTATTAAGTTACTGATAATAATAACCTTTATATTTGATAAGGAACATGCTATCACATGGTGTTTATGTAAAACAATACTCAATTTCAAAAAGATAAATATACCGACAAACATATAAAAAGAAAAATTCGCAAACAGATAAGTGCATTGAAATACTGTAGCGTTGATTTGTTTTTAATATATGGTATTTATTGACACAAAGAATGTATCTGAACAACCACATCATCATTTGTGTTTGGTTATATCTAATATGGAAAACCGATTTCCTAAGATATAACAGCAAAGAAATTAGTCGTCGGTTACAATATGACATATGAGCAATAAATCATGCAGACATAAAAGTATGCACGTCTCCACCTTCTGTCAGATTAACAGTTTTTAAGCGTACATTCTTACATAAAAATCGTGGCATTTATCGTCTGTAGAACCGTGCTTAATTCATTTACGTTTTTCCTCTTTCATTTTTGATTAACGATACCTTACTAGATTACATTTGCGAGGTAAAAAAAAATCATAATGAATTCGGTTAATTTAAGTCAATGTATTTCCTGAATTACAAGAAATACAAGCTCGTTATAGGGTAACTTTGGTATAATAAATACTTTTGCAGTACACAAACAAAAGTTTCACGGTGTTTTGAAAAATTATATTTCACTTTTTGTTTTTAATATTTGTCTATTGACGCTGTTGAATGAATGTTGAATGTAAGGAAACAATACGCTTTATAATTTTCTTTTATAAAGAGAATAAAAGTATTGACGATTGTATTAATAAGCACTTTCATTACAAAGAGAGAAGGCAACTATAATGAACCTTTTTATATCATGTATTTTCGGGATATAGACTGTCATGGTTTTCCACAGTTTTTTTTTTTCAATGTTTGTGAATTGCCATGGCATTATTGGAAATAGACTGGTTTCCCACTACCTTCTCTACGTTTTTATTTATTTATTTTTATTCAGAGTTCTCATGCTTCAAGACTAGTGTTATAAATGCTATAATGACCAGTCTAAACTGATATTTAACTTATAACGTATATTCTTATATCAACTTGATATATTCCTTCATTTCCCAAGGGTACTCAGTAAGAACCTAACTCCCTATTCTCATAACACCAGCTTACAAGCCATTACTCTATGCCGAAAGCTGTAATAATGATCTTACTTTTGTTCAATAACAAAGTTTCAAGATATAATCTGATCTAAAATCGTTTAATAGAAATGGATTCTATTTTGTCATACAAGAATCTGTAAAGGGAAATTTGCTTTCTTCTACCTACAATAAAATATTCGATTCCTTATTTTTGTATGTTCATTGAGGTAAACAGTAATAGGAAGGTTCAAATTTTTTAAAAAATTGATGAGATCAAAACTCCAAAGGTAAAAAATTGCAAGTTTAACATCAGAAAATTCCGGATGGGGGTACGTAAATGTTTACGCTTCCTGGAATTTTCTGACGTTAAACTTGAATATCACAACTCACAGCCTTTTTAAATGAACATCACTTTCTTCACCATTGTGCCAAGCAATATTTATTCGTGAGTGTTTAACTCAAATGTGACACAGGGCTATACTTGGGGGAAGGTGTTGGGAGGATCTTTATCTGTTATATGTTTAATTTAAATAGTCTCAGTCACAAACTCACTCATCCGATATTCTTCTATGCACCATAACGCCACATTCTTGTATACCATTCTTACTACGAAGATAAGACTTGGTTTTTTTCCTTCGTCGCTAAATTGTTATTTATTTAAATTGTTTCGGCAATAAAGATTTCTCGGTAGAAAAGTATGCTTAAATGTGGGAAATTAGTCTATAGACGTGGGTGTGTAATTACCGCCACGAGGCTCGAACTCACTACACAGTCGTAATGGATTTAGCGGAACAAGTTTGCTAAACCATGTCGAAGTGCTCACAGCATACAATACGTTCTCACACCCTGATTGAACAGTCTGGAAGAATGGTGGACTTTGAAAAAACAGTAGCTACTCTAGCAATTACGCATCGCTCATTCAGTAATGAATTAGAGCACTCTAACTACTGGCGTATGATACATCATACGCTAAAAGTCTTCCTCCTTTTTTCCTACCGAGTGCTCATAGCTCAGGGGTAGAATCGCCGACTGACGCCATTTCGGTCGGGTTTCAATCCTGGGTAAAATCAATCGGATGTCCAACCATACTGATGAGCTGTGATACAGCGAAACAGATCTGTCTGACTATATATATATATATATCAATCAGTTAAGTTCCATACGTTATACACGCTTCGGTGATCATGTCTCTTTCGATCCATGACTGACTATACAGAAGATTATCCCGCAGTAGGTTGCCATTTCTTTCTACAGTAGACTGGTTGGCAAACAAGGCTATATAACCCAATTTGTCCTGCTATTCAACCCATAGCTGGAAGGAGAACAGGTGGATTCATACATTTTCCAAGAGTATTTGTACGTAAGTGAATGCAACGAATTCAACTGAAATTCCAACTCGGCCCTCTGATTTCTCATTCTGAGTCGATATCCACAATGCATATCCACGCATATATATTACTCAAATAATCCTTAATTTGTTATGTACTTTTTACTCTGAACTTTTCGCTTTCCTTTTAATTGTTACTTACATTGAGTTGGTTTTAAGTATTCTCTGGTATATATTTTATGCTTCGTATTTTTCTGAGTGTTTAAGATGTGCAGTAATATGACTTTTATTTTAATTGCTGACTTTATCTTCAATAAGAAATATGGACAATCATATTAAATTTGGAGAATCTCATGTCAAAAAAGTTTTAGATGCCAAAAAAATTAGATTAAAGAAAAGTATATGCCATGTCTGAAAATGTATCAACTAAACGTTGCTTAAAGTCCAAAGTCGTATACAATATAAGAGTTCATTCAGGGGAGTTAAATTCAACCAGCAAGTTTATAAAATAAATGCCTGGATATAGGCAACATGATAAACAATTTTTCTCGCCAGAATCTATCTTATTTATTTACAAGTATACAATTCATCCTTGCTTTGAATATTGCTGCCACATCTTGTCTGATGCTCCTGCTATCTAATTTAGAGATTCTTGATAAAATTCAAAGAAAAATATGCAATGTTATTAGTCCTGACCTGACAGCTCGGCTTCAGTCCTATTCCCATCGCTGCAGCGTAGCTTTGCCGTGTCTTTTCTATAAATATTTTCATGTTAATTGTTCTGATACACTTTCTTGTAAGGTACCTAGACTTTATGAATTTAAGTGCAGTACTAGATTGGCGGCAAAATCTCATCATTTTACAGTTGAAATAGCTAGATGCAACTGTAAGTTCTATGTTAACAGTTTCCTCATTCGCTTTTTTGTATAGGGAACATTCTTCCGGCTTCATGCTTTCCAGTTAAGTTTGATATTCAAAATTTTAGATGTAATTATCTTCTGTATTCTGAGTTCTTATTCTTTGTCATCTCTCATTAATACTAGTTTTTCTCACATTCTGTAATACTTGTTATCCTTTTGCATTCAGTGGCTTTATTGCCTTGGTTAGAGTGAAATGATTAAACAAAAAAATGATTTGTTTAACAGAACTTTAATCCTGGTATACAAAAATTATTTGAAAAAAATGTGAAAATACAGTAAAAAAAATAAACACACTTTGTTGGTTTAATTTAACAAAACTTGTTTGTGTATATATATATATATATATGTGTGTGTGTGTGTGTGTGTGTGTGTGTGTGTGTGTGTGTGTGTGTGTGTGTGTGTGTTTATTTTTATTTTAATCCTCTCGTCGTCACGAATACGTTCCTGGTATAGTGATTAAAATATTGCTAGAAAGGCACTGTATGTGTTTTTATTAGCTTTATTTTTATTTTTAATCACTATAACAGGAAATTACGAGAGGATTAAGATCAAAATAAATAGACATAACATATCTAAAATATGTAATCAAACATGCTTAAATTAAGATATACTGCCTATATATAAATGAGCATTGAAGTCAACACTCAGAGGCGACAGACTCTTTCATTCTAGGCGCAATCATCAAGCCACAAGTCTTGGGTTTTTCCTCGGCTCATTATATATACGGGTCAGTGGTGCATTGTATGTATTCCTTCTCACGGTTATTTTGATGGGAAAATGGTTTATCTATTTATTTATTTATTTAGATAGATTTATTTTACTTGTTTTATTACATTTAGTTATTTTTTCGGATTTTAATGTTTAATTTATTTTTTTAATTTTATTTTTTATTTATTTATTTTATTTACTGTTCTATTTTATTTTTCATTTTATCTATTGCAAAATTAAATCTATAAAATGGTGAGCATTTACTGGCAAGAAAGTTTCTCTATGGTGATTAAAAGAGAGCAGTTTTGTTTTGGAGGCATTAAAGTTTACAAGCCATTTCCTGCCCCAGTTAATCACTGATTGGAGGTCTGTTTCAAGAGCAGCATCCAGATTTACTTTGTCAGCCTTGTTAGATTTCCTACTGAGACGGTAGTAAATGGTGGTGTCATCTGCACAGATACATACTTGGGATGTGATAACATTAGAAAGATTATTAAGACCAGAACCAACGAGATGTATTTTTCTCATTCTCTCACGCTCAGCAAACTGTTACGTCTTAGTGGATTTATTGTTTTGCTTGGAATGAAATAATTAGGGAAGAAAAAAGAACATTTAAAAGTTAATTACGACACTCTCCTCCCCGAAGAGGATGTACATGAGTTATTATTTCTGTGTATCTATTTTTTTAATTTGATGACTTTTCTATTACCATTCAAACGAATAAGGCAAAAATTCTAATATCTTGGTTTCAGTCACTTTCTCCACTCATCTTCTCTTGTTGCGCAATAAACTATTATACTTTGGTACACTAAGTTAACAATCATATCCTTTGTGATACCAAATTAACTATCATATTTATTGGGATACTAGCAGTTTAGCCCAGTTTCACTCGGGTAGTTTAAGGAATAAAAATAAAAAACATATGATGAATTTACATCACTTTTATAGATATAGATAACAATGTAGAATGTCTCTATTGGATTAGAGTGGGAGTGGGATGGGCAACATATATAGATATAGATAATATAAAGTGGGGTGATCGATTCTATATTATAATCAATATATAAACTGATCCCTGACTTTGTAGGGTGATAATATATATTTTTCTACCCCTAATTTTGGCTTTCTGAAAAATTTCAAGGTGTCATTAGCGTTCTAAAATTTTGATCTACATCTGAGCGCAACTCCTGTCGAGCTAAACCTGAAAATGCAGACGCTAAGTCAAATCTATCAAACAAATACGTGCAATCTCGTCACTTTTATAGATATAGATTAACTTATCCTTTGGGATACCAAATGAACTAGCATATACTTTGGGATACTAAGTTAACTATCATATACATTAGTATACTAAGTTATACATTGGTATATTGAAATACTAACTTACCATAGCTGATCTTATTTCTACTTGATTTATACATTACCTTGACCTGCAACTGTCCATATTGTTTAGTAGCCTTGTACTAATCTCATATTTTTACTGATACTATCACTGGTACCTCTTGTGTGTTCTTTATACTCCAGCAAGCTTGGCCTTTTTTTTTTTTTTTTCATGTACTGGCTGTTGTAAGGTAAAATTTCAGAAATCCCCCTGCACATCAGTGGCGTTACCGCCTTGTTTGGGGTGATACGATTAAAAAAAAAACATATAAGCTTTTTAAATCACACAACTGTTTATTGTCATTTTTCTTTTTTTTGGGGGGGGGGGTTTAAAATTCTAAACTAATCTAAAAATATATTTATACTTATTTATTCAGTAATAAATTTATCTGTTTAATATCTGTATGGATGTGCGTTGTAGTGCAGTAGATATCGGCTTGGAACGAGAAATATAAGAGCCGAGTTCGGATTCCAGTTGAAATCATTACATTCACTTACACTCAAAAATCTTTCGGGAATGATATTAATCTGTCGCTTCTCCTACATATGGGTTAAATAGCAAGGCTGATTAGTTGTTTTTTAGCCTTGGTTAGCAACTCGTCTACCGCAGAAAGTAATGGCAACTTACTGCGGGAAAAATCTTCTGCCCAGTCAGACATGTTTCTTTCGAGACATGATCACCCGAGCGTGTATCACGTATGACACTGATCTGATGATCAATTTAGATGAACTCAAATTTCAGTCGCTGAATAACTCATTTTCAATGTCTAAAAATGGTTGTCTTTTATCAAATGGTTTTGTAATATCTCAACGTTTCTCTGTTGGTTTTTCAAAATATTTCCCCTTGTATGAAACGGTAACAAAAAAACGTCCTTTTGACGTACTTCAAAAGAGATCGGAAAAAAACTTTTAGTAACAGCCAATATAGATTTTTCAAGTTCCGGATTGATGCACAGGAGACAGTACCATAAACACATACAGTCTACTAAAAGCGCTTTTTCAGACACTGAACCGGATCATTTATACGATTAATGTTCGAATTTTGATCGTAAATTTAAGGAAAGTCATCTCAATCAATTCTTTAGAGATTTTTCTTCAGTAAAATTTCGCAAATCCCAACAATTAAATTCAGTGTCTTTATCTTTCAACATAAGTTTATAATTCTCATCTTTTCTTTCTCCGTTTATTTTCTTATTGATGTTTTGTCTTTTCATTTTAATATTCATGCATGTTTTTCTTTATTTTCCCCTCTATCTAAGCTCAGTTTTTCTTAAATTCTCTCGCTTTTGACTAACTGACTGGCTTGCTCTGTTCCTAAAGTTTTAACGCACATTCTCTGTTTTCCAGCCTTTAAAACATAATTCTTTCATTCTTTCAAGCAACAATTAATCCATTTACTTAAAAGCTACGCTTTCTCGCATCTCAGTTAAGTTCCCAAATTAAACGCATCCATTAAACTGATCAGCCTCCAACAACCAGTGAAATTTATAAACACTGATCAAACGTCCTTCCTCCTTACTTAACATGAAATCAATACATTATTTTAACTCGATTACTAGAAAAAAGAAAATGCGGGGCTCAACAATTATAAAATATCCACATATATCCCCGTATATTTATAGAAACTCTTCAGTTTAATCCAGATCAATTCGACTAAGTTCAATAGTATGATGCATGATTTTTTCATACTTGGAGCTAAACATTGTTCTAACCAGTAGCGCACCAGAATCAACATTCTATCGGAAAAAAGTTGTAGAAGGATCCACTTAATCCGAACATGAAGTTAACATAATAAATAAAAGCAATAATTTTAAGCAAATAAAATATTACATCTATCCAATACTGTATTTGTTTATACTAATGCCTACTTAATACAAAATACTACAAACTTTTTTATCTTTTAGTAAAATTTAAACGTCAACTACAAAACAACTAATCTGTCGGATTTATAAAGCATAATTTGATTTTTTTAAGTAATTAAAACTAGTATGTGTGCATATCAGTAAAACAATTAAAATTCAAAATACGTATCACATAGCGAGCATTCGAAAACAATGTGTGGAATTTTCACAAGGAAAAGAATATCATCATCTACAGAAATTTCGAAGTAAAACTTTTTCGGTGATTACTAGCATGAAAGATTTCGTCTTGATCTTTTAATAGCGTGAAATGTAGTCATTAAGATAACCTAGGCATTCAGTTTATAAATATGAGATTAGACATTTGTACCGGTTCGATTTAATCACCATTAGGCTATTGTACTTATTGATTGATAGATTTTAGTTATTTTTTTACAGCTTATTTAGAACCCGAAAATATTTTTAGATTGAAAATATTTTTTGAAGATAAATATTTACTGAAACAAGTCCTACTAATTAAAGCTTAGCTGGAAAAGATGTGAATACATAACTTTCCCAAATGGTACTTTTGTGTAACGAAACAAACTGGAATTGGAATCCAGCTCTCCAGTCTCAAATTCAAAACCGTTATCCATTATACCACATGCACATCCAAGCTTACAGCGCCTGATATCCAAAGCAGTCACTCATATAGGTGCCAATTAGATTCGATGTTGCTTAACTTCTGTGGTCTTACGAGTACTTTTCAATGTGATATGGATGTAAGCCCCTCCATTGTACTTATAGAATATGTATTACTACTTAGAAGCATTTAGTAAACATAAAAAAGATATGTAGTTTTAAAAAATGTAATACGAGTAGACTATTTTATGCAGTACAAAAAGAAAAAGAAAAGCAGAAAAAAATGCGTTGCCATGTTCAGTCTAAAAACCAAATATTTTACAGAAAAGATAAGGCAGTCAGTCAGAACAAAGCGCCAATTCGGACTGATGGAAGATTGTCAAAAGTTGACAAACTTGAAAGACTATAGAGCCATGATTATGGTGAGAGTATTTCGGTATCTGTCAGTCAGTGTGATGGTCATTAATATTCGTTTAAATCTTTTGGAAGTCTTTCAATTTAAACATTCAGTTAATTGCCATACGTGCTACTCGCTTGGGCGATCATGTTTCTTTCAAAAAAAAAAAGACTGACTAGGCAGAAGACTTTTCCGCAGTAGGTTGTCATTACTTTCTGCGGTAGACCGGTTGCCAACCAAGGCTATAGAACCCAATCTGTCCTGCTATTCAAGACATAAGCTAGAGGGAGAAGAGATGGATTAATAGCTTTCCCAAGGGTATTTGTAAGTTAGTGAATGAAACGAATTTTATTGGAATTTGAACTCGGCTCTTCGATTTTGAATTCCAGTCGAATTTGTTTCATTCACTTACGCACAAATACCCTTCAATTTAAAATATAGGCGAATTATTTAAATATATATTATTTTATACTGATTTAATATGATAATGATATTTAATGTTCAATAATTAGTTGTGAAAATTTTTTCTTTCTTTTGTTCAAAAACCTGTTAAATTCTGTAGAAAAGATTTGAAAAATCTTTTTGAGCATTCTGCAAACGTTTTACAAAAGTCATAAATTTGTAAGAATTAAGATCTGAACATATTTTCATAAATAATAAAGTTAAAACAAGAGTTTCTACTACGACTATGCAATAGTTAATGCCGAAATATATGTTGAGTAAATAATTAGCAACCTCCTTCTTGCACTCTTCGATAAAAGTGACGTTTTCAGCGTTCGTGTCTATGTCAACAATATAGCTTTGATATCAATTCGTAAAGCGGGGAGGGTACTAAATAATTCTGCACAAATAATATTGTTGGAATTCTAACACACCTCGTATTTTTACATCATAATTTCTTGATAAGAGACAGCTCGCGAAATTAACAAAACAAACAAAAAAGTATTGTTCATGAATAGATTTTTTTTAAATTCCCATACCTATTATTAGTAAGGTCATACCACATTCAAAACCAATTTGTAAAAATAAGTGAAATATATAAAATAAACAAGCAAATGTATATAGATATACATTTGTAATTTCTTAAGAAGACAAAGGATAGTATATTTCATAATCTATGATGGTAAATAATAGATTGATTTTCTTCTATAACTATCACTCATGCATAATTATGTACCACATCTTAATTTGAATATATTTCTTTATTTGTAAGCGAGTTTTTATGCGTGTACTATGTATAGAAAAACAAATGTGCACATGCGTGTACAAACTCAGTGAGTGCAAAATTCTCGGTCGATCTACCTTTTAAAAATTGACCAACAATCTATTTTTTAAGTTTTTTTTTTATCAGGTTTGTATAGGTATATAGGAGAAAAGTTGTTTGCTAAACTGAAAATTATACAAGTCAAAGCATTTATTTATTTATTTATTTTTACTAAATTGCTTGTTTATACTGCTGAGATACCGAATTCTAACAAGACGGTGTAAAATCCAAACTTCACTATCTTGTCGAAATTAGAAGAAGGCCAGAGAAATCGAATATTTGAATATATTGTCAAATAAATGGGATAAAAATTCATTTAAAGATTAAGTAAAAGTAGAATTACCAGGCAGCAACGTTTTTAATATGTTAAAAAGCAACAGGAAAAAATTAAACTCAATGGAAAATGAGTTCACATCGAACGCGATCAGCCTGAGAAAAATGTAAAACTTTAAAACAGATTATCGATCAATCTTTCTAGAAATATATCGAATACTTAACAGTTACTCAGAATCTATTTCCTTTTAGTACTACTTGTTTGTTAACACTTACTACTGAGAAAATATAAGTTAATCAGAAAACTAACGACATTTGGATTGTGAAATTGATACTAGCCCACAACTCATCATGAGTAGTTGTACAGGCACAGATGTTACAATGACATGAATGCGTTCATATGAAAAGTTTTATTTTAAAAAATACGAAAGTTATTCCAAAATTTATAAAGGGTTAATTAGTTTCCAGAGACAGGAAGTGACATGGAAACATGATCGTATATTATTAGAAAGGTTACCTTGCAGAAAGCAATGGGATAATATTCTGCCCAGTCAGTCATGTCTTTTTCGAGACATGATCGCCCAAGAGTGTATCACGTATGGCACTTAAGTGACTGACCTTCTGTATAAAATTGATATTTACTCTGTAAAATTCCATTAGATAGATTTATGTTTTATAAATTACACTATATTCAGTTATTTTTTTATTTCGATTATTATTGTGTGAATACAAAACTGAACAAGCATATTTTCAAATATAATATTTCAAACTAATAAATGACTGCAAAATAAATAATTATGCAGTGAAAAATATTCTTTGATGAACTATTATTTATTAATATGACTAATTTAAGTTGAATATAGATTTAACTATATAAACAGAAATAGTCAAATTAAAATAAGATAGCGATAAACTTTAGTACACAGAAACACAAAACCGTAAATATTTTCTTTTGCCCGCACGGACACTTTAGATTTCAGTCACTCAATTAATTACCATATGTAATACACGCTTGGACGAGCATGTCTTTTTTCGATCTACTACTGACTAAGCAGAAGATCTTCCCGTAGGAGGTTGCCAATTTATTCTGTGGTAAACTTGTCTTTCAGGCTTGTGTCACATCTAAGCGGCGCTTAGAAAATAGACTTTATGTGGTAGACTGGTTGACAACCAAGGCTACAGAACCCAATCTGTTCTGCAATTCAAACCATAGCTGAATAGAGAAGAGATTCATAGTTTTCCCAAGGTATTTCCGCGTAAGTGAATGCAAAGAATTCCACTGGAATTCAAACTCGGCTCTCTGAATTCTCATTGCGAGCCGATACCTATTGAAGCACAACACCTGTCCTTTAGATTTACTCCATCAAAACAAATCGATATAGTTAATTTATTAATATAAATTATCGGTGGTTTTTTTTTGTTTGTTTGTTTAGTTTCACTTATTTTTATAACCTTTCTTTGTGTTTTTGCTTTTTCCAGGCTCAGTATTCGACGTTGAATCGGAAAAAATTCAGACAGCGTTTCGCTTTGCTGTGGATCGCTTTAACACAATCGAGAATTCCGCCCAACTGAAATTGAATCTCCTTCGCGAGGAAATCGACGACACAGATAGTTTCTCCCTCGGCAATGCACGTGAGTAACTGCTCTACCTTTTGTTTTCTGACCTTTAAAAGATAATCTTATAGCTTTAATATGAAAGACAAAGTCTTAACCCAAGAAAAATGTTTCCGAAAAATATTAGCCAGACAGCTTCCATTTCAGTGTCTTTTCATGCTAATTATAGCGGAAACGTGTTTATGAAACAAAATGACGGAAAAAAAAGTCATGAGCTATATATATATATATATATATATATATATATATATATATATATATATGAGTATGAAGAAACCACACCTTCGATAACTACTTTTTCGCAAAATATGTGTGCGTGTCTGAAATGTTCATAATTTCATAATTTTTAATAAAGAATCTAAGTTAATTTTTTTAAACAAAATTAAATTCATTGATTAGGGATTACCTAATAAAAATTGCATAAAATTGCATATAAATTCATGGATTTCCCTACTTTCTTAGATTCTCTTGTAAAAATGTGGTATTGCGGTTGGTGTAGGATTGGAAGATGATGGATAAATCCGGTTAGCTAGGTATAAGATAGACAGTGATGACTATCCTCAAACTACTTTTCCTTCGTTCTCAAATATATATACAGTAGCGGCCATAATATATGGAACGGAGACATCAAAAACATAAATATGTGTATTATTAAAAATTAATGCATGATTAGCAATGAAATTTTTACCGAATAAAGATTAGGTTGTAATGCATAAATACTATATAAAGTTACAAAATTTACATAATAGTTTTTTTTTTAAAATAAAGATTAAATGGAACAAAGGAAATAAGCTACTGAACAAAAGTTAAGGAATGACCTTGTTAACACTTGATTGTGAAGAAAATGTCAACAAAATTTAATATTTAGTAAACATTTCATTGCTAATCATGCATGACATTTTAAGTAATATATGTATTTATGTCTTGGTTGTTTTCGTTCCTTTTATTATGGCCGCTACTATATACATCTAAATCTATCTAAACTTATTTATAAATGGAACTTTGTGTGTGAGTGTGTCTGTGTCCGTTACCTATAGACTCCGAAATGGCTGAACCGATTTTCTTGAGAAATGACACAGTTGTACTATAAGCGTCTGCAAGTGTTCTTAGCTAAGTTTTGTGTCGAGGTGCCCCCGATAAATATCGAAAATCGATAATCGAAAAAATCGGGTTATAGAAGGAGTAGTCCGATTTTAATCAAATTTGATACACTCATAGACAAAGACATAAGAAACGATATTCAGAAGTTTCAAGGTTGCATTTCTTACAATAGTGCAGAAAATCGATAATATATATACATATATAAAAGGCAAGATGTTTGAGTGTGTGTCTGTTTATCTACCTGTGTGTCTGTATTTTTTTCAGCCTTTTTATTTTAGTTTTTGCTTCGGGTTTGGCTCTAAGTAGGTATAATTGTAGTCTCAGCCATTTACAGTTATTTAGCTTTCAAAATTCAGTTTACGACGAAAAAAACTTATTTGATATCGATACCAGGAAATCAAAATTTGACTTACATCCATTTATTTTTCTTTCAGTCTACGGTTTCGCTTTAACTGGAAATAACTATTGCTTTTTAGTCTTTCGTGCCAACGTCCAAAGAGTCTGCGCTCCATGGGGATTCTATACTGCTAGTATATATATATATATATATGTGTGTGTGTGTGTGTGTGTGTGTGTGTGTGTGTGTGTGTGTGTGTGTGTGTGTGTGAAGAGAGGGAAAATTTATGACAATGTGTAAAACTTTTTCCGTATGACTCGTTTTTACCGTTTATGACTTCACCGGTCTAAAGTGTTGTTTACGAAGGAGAAGGGTGCTGAAATTTTAAACTTTTGTTTTTATATGTTTCGGTATATAGTCTAGCCAGTTTAATTCATTTTCTTTTATTTTGTCACTTTTTTTATTAAGTATACTACATTGTGATAATAGAAGATCTGAAAAAAAGTAAAATGTAAGAACCTGCATGCAAATTTATTGTAAGTGATCTACTGATTAAGTCACTTTCCTCTTAGTGAATTGATTTCTGTTAATTAAAGGAGTATCTGTAAAATCAAAATTTTGGTCAGATTCATTACAGTGAGCAATTAAACCATTGAGTGTGTTGTTTTGTAAAAATATCCCTTTTCTGTCCATAAAATCTTTTATTTAAAATCCTTGACATTTCTCCTGTGTATTCCTTGTGGAAATTATTACAGGTGATAGAGTAAATTCTTTCTCCTATTAACGTTTTTTATTAAGTCTATATTTTTTTAGAGTTGGTGGGTAGAATAATATATTTTAATCGGTTATTGAAGGAGCTTAAAATCATTTTCAATGTATTTCTCTTCTTCATAAAAATGTTGAGGTCTACAAATTCTAATATATATATATATATAATTTTCAACAATTTAGATTAAATAACGGTGTAGAAATCTACTCTGAAATTGACACAAGCTCTTGCAAACTTAAAAAGTGCTCAATACAAAAGAAAGAATAAGACAGTTTTAAAAAATATACTATGCAAATACCGTGCCCGCTGCTACAGTTTAACTTTTAAAATATTCTTATTGTGTGTGTGTGTGTGTGTGTGTGTGTGTGTGTGTGTGTGTGTGTGTGTGTGTGTGTGTGTGTGTGTGTGAAGTTGGATGTTAGTCCGATAGAATATTAAATATATAAGAAAAATTTCTACTTTGGCATAATTCACCGATAAATCGGTGTTGTTAGAAAAATATTTTTATTTCGCAATAACAAAATCTACATTAGTGAGATAAAAAGGGGATTGACGTTACGCGCGTCTAATATCTCTAAGAAATCATAATTCACTAAATTTGATCCCTTTAATTCAAACAGGGAATACAAATTTCAGCCTTATATAAACAAAAATAAAAAACAATCTTATAATTTTTATCAATAAGGTAGAATAAAGTAATTCATCAACAAAGCTGTTTATAGGGGGTTTTATAGGGGGTTTTATAGGGGGTGTTTCGCAGCTTTTGAAACCAAATGATCGAGCATAAATCAAGAACCACAAATGATAAAGTAATAGAAATTACATTTTTTAAACAATAAAAAGATAACATTTTAGAATTTGCAACCATTTAGTCTAAAACATGAACCGAAAATGTCAAGAGAAGCCCTAGAGTACATGATCCAGATGTACACCATTCAGTTGAAGGCACCCTTGAATACGGCGTGCAAGTTTTTGATTTTTGGATTATTATCGGAGGCCTAGATGGTGAAGAACCCGTTGCCCTATGATCTTCACAAATGCCATGAGCTTCAAAGTTCTTTCCTATCTTAGAATTTTCACTTCTCTTTGGAAATGTGTTGTAATTGAATTTCCTTCTCTATCTTGAAATTCTTCATTTTGTAATATGTTTTCACATAAAAGTCCCTCTGCTCCATTGTTCAAGGTATGATTTCACTATATTTGGATGAATATATCAAAATGTTAACTATTTGCCAGCGATAATCTGAAAAGAAAAAGAGAATAAAGTCAACAGGGAAGATATGAGAGGCCGCTGCTTTGTTTCAACAATTATGAAACACCCTGTATATTAGAACGAGTACGATCTAATATATGACCTTATTAAATAGTTTCCGGATATGAGTGAACGTTATCGCTTAGGTAAACAATTATGTGATTCAAATTAAAGTTAATCTCTCTCTATAAAGAAAATTGTAAATCGTTAATCTATTGATTACTTTCCTTAAATGATAAAATGTATCATTTATGAAAAAATGAGTTGAACTTTTAAAGAATTTTTTTTTTTAATGACACTGTCTTACTGCTGTTTAAAAGCGCATACAATTGTCATACCTTGAAAACTTAATATTTTTTAACCGGTAAAGAACATTCTAAAATACTTCAAGCAATTTTCAGGTTACTTAGTGTAAAATGGTATACAAGTTGAAATATTTTATAGAAATCCTGAACTTTAAGTTGACAATGTTTCTTTTAAAGTATTCACGTTTTTACTATTCAGTCAATCAGTTAAGTTCCGTACGTGATACACGCTTGAGTGATCATGTCTCTTTCGAGACTGACTGGGCAAAGTATTTTCCGGGCTGATATCCACCACAACGCACATCCGTTACTATTATTATTGTGAACTATATAAAATTTTTGTTCAGATTAAAATCCTTTACTTTGCCGATTTTACTGTTACATTTTAGTTGGTATTATTTACTGATAAGACTAAAAAGTATAAATATGTTTGTACAAACGATTTTTAAATTTAATGATAATAACCACATCCAGGAATTTCAGGTAGTACAAACCACTAAACTTCTGATCAGAAAAGCCATAGGCAATGTCTTACTGCATATAGTTTGAATGAAATCCATGTGTTCCAATAGTTTTAACTACCCAGTGAGCCATAGCACAAATCTGTGTTTTTCTTTCAATGTATCATTAACTTGTGCACTTGCATTCTTGCATACAGATATGTTCATTATCATTATTCTTGGGAGAATGATTTAACGACATAGATTTGAGAGTTAAACATGCAAAACATCGACCTCTCATTTCTTATTTCTCACATGCGTTACTGATAAGAAAAGGCAATGTCAAAATAACTGTTGATGAAAGAAGACGCGAATCATACTGGCATACATTGCTTTTCTATATTTCTGGTCTACAATTTACATTTGAAACATTTTTGCAAGTGTTTTGTTATATCACACATACGCTTGTAACTATGATATGATTAAGGAAGAATGAAAATGTATTAATGCTGACGGAACGTTTTGTTTCTTGTTAAATACACCTGTCTATCTTTTGTCCATTTTTTATTTTACTTATATTGTTGCTTATATTAATAAGTGTGTGAAATGACAATCCCCATTATTTGGCTCGTATTTTATCTTCAGGTTAAAAAGGAAAAATAACCCAGCAACCAGCCATGTTATCACCAGCCTGAAAATCAATAGAAACATTTAATGTTTGCAAAATGATCAGAGAGCAATCATAAGTTGTATCTCCTTTTCTCGACAGGCAGATTGAAACTAAAAAGAACAAACATTGGCCGGCAGCCATTTCAGCTCTTCCCTTTCCCATCACCAAAATGTCTTATTTTGGCGCGAATCCTACTCGTTTCGCAAAACACTTCCCTTAATCCCTAATCAATGAACATAATTTTGTTTAAAACATGAACTTAGTTTCTTTATTAATAATTGTGAAATTAGGAAAAATTCAGACACGCACGCATATTTTGCGAAAAAGTAGTTATCAAAAGTACGGTTTCTTTTTAATTTAGATGAATTGTTTGATATCTACTTATTTGAAGTAAATATCAAACAATTCCTGATAGTTTTATCAAGCCTGGAACGACCGGGTTGATATCTAGTTTTTTAGAATTATATATCATATGTCCTTGACAGCTCAATTCAAATTCTATAATGTTTAATTACGGTTTTCTCTACAAAAATTTGCCCATTTTACCTTTCCAAGGCTGGCATCAACATCAACGTGTATGACACAAGTTCCGCGTAGTATCTGGCGAAAATGACTAGCCAATACGGTATAAATATGTTTGGGTTCCTCGGACAGTTTTTCACCGGTTGGTTATCTTTTGCTCAATGCAGTGGCTAAAGTACTATTTGCATCGGTGTGAACAAAATTGGGAAAGGCCCGTTCAACGAAGAAACTAAAGGCGAAATATCGCAATGGAAGAAAATTCTCGAGATATTGCCTTGATGAGATAGACAAGAATTTTGTTGGCTCTAATAAACAGAGTTCTTTAGATATAGATTCACTTAGCATTGACTGTAGGTGGTTTAATGACACTTGAAACATCTTCGTTGTTACTGCTGTCTCCTCTCACGACGGACTAACGGACCAGATGTTTCCTTCAACCAGTGAGAACTCCGTCTCCATCTGACTCTCCTTCTCTCCTTACTCTACTCGTGACTGCTTATTATATAAAGGGCGGTCTAACCATATCAGCCCATGAGTAGAATTCTCTACATTTTAATCAAATTATGTCACTTGATAGCAAAAGACTCATTTATTCATACATTTTATTTAATTTTCTCTACTTATTGACGGTTGGTATTTACTTTGAAACTCATACATCTCGAATTTATTGGCGACGCAATGGACACTTAAAAAACTCCGGTCGCTCCAGGCTCGATAAAACTATTTACAGTCAACTCTCAAAAAAATGAGGTCATCACTTTCCCAGCAGATGAAACGACCATAGCTTTTTTGCAAATACTGTCGTATATTTGCTTGATTTAATCAGATGTTAGAAGATGTGGCATCCACCGAGCAGAAACCTTCGTCATGCCAAGCTTATTGAGCAGAATATTCGAAACTCTCTCGCAGCATATAACATTATTTATTTCCTTTAGAGTCAACTAGCAGTAAAGCCCGGCGTTGCTCGGGTGTAATGAAAGCTTTAAAACTAATCCATGGTCCTGGGGGCTCAGGTTCTTTGGACGTGGCAGGAAAGACTAAAAAGCAATAGTTGTTTCCAGTTAAAGCGAAACCGTAGACTGAAGGAAAAATGAATGGATGTAAGTCAAATTTTGATTTCCTGGTATTGATATAAAATAAGTTTTTTCGTCGTAAAATGAATTTTGAAGGTTAAATAAGTTCTCTGAGTAAATGGTATCATGGCTAGGACTAAGAACTACAATTATACCTACTTAGAGCCAAACCCGAAGCAAACACCAAAATAAAAAGGCTAAAAAAATACAGACATACAGGCAGATAAACAGACACACACACACAAACATCTTGCCTTTTATATATGTATATATATTATCGATTTTCTGCACTATTGTAAGAAATGCAACCTTGAAACTTCTGAATATCGTTTTTTATGTCTTTGTCTATGAGTGTATCAAATTTGATTAAAATCGGACCACTTCTTCTATAACCCGATTTTTTCGATTATCAATTTTCGATATTTATCGGGGGTACCTCGACACAAAACCTAGCTAAGAAGACTCGCAGACGCTTATAGTACAACTGTGTAAATTTTCAAGAAAATTGGTTCAGCCGTTTTAGAGTCTATTGGTAACGGACGCACACAGACACACACACACACACACAGACAAAGTTCCATTTATAAATAAGTTTAGATCGGCTGTGATCCGTTACCATATAGTGAACGCGATCAATATTTTTTTCAGTGCAGGCTAAACTTTTTTGCTGATTCTTGATAACACGATGCCAAATTTTGTCCATTTTCAATGAAAGTCGCTACTTGTTACTTTTGAAGACTCCTTTAAACCACCATATCTAAGTTTGCTTGGAAATAAACAATGCAGTTATTAATAAGAAGAGCTTAAATGAAAGCATTCGCAATTTCACAACTCTAGCATCACCCCTGTATAGTCAGCCTAAGAAGTTTTTACCACAACTTCGTACTGGTCTTTAAGTTTATACAAATATACAAAACAATGCTGAAAAGTTATCGATCCAATCCACTTCCTAACATCTTACCAGAACGGTAGTTTGTTTTTTAATCCCTTATTTATCCGGCTGATAATTTTTCAGCACACTTTTGTCTTTCTGTCGTTAGATTCTTGAGAATGTCCACCTGTTTCTTTCACTCTGTCGAGCTTTTTGTTTTTATCGTTCAGAGTTAAAGATGGTGTCAGCCACGGCTTTTCCCGATCCATTAATAACGCTCGAATGAAGGTTTGTTTAAGATAATCAAATTGAAAAGAAAAGAAACGAAAAATTGTGAAGAAACACAATAGAGAAGAAACAAATAAAAATAAACAAAAGGAATGAAAAGGAGGAAAAGAGACAAGGAAAGAAGAAAACAATTACGTTGAGGAAAATAAACAAAAAAACTCAAAAGTGAGGAGTTAATGAACAGAATGGCATACAAGGGTAAATGTTACGGATCCCCCTTTCCAAAAAATGTAAAAATAATAGAATGAGAATTCAGAAGAAAAGAAATGAATCATGGAACAATTGTGTTTTTGGAGGATTCACCGAAGGAAAAACTCACGGCAATTTTCGTGTAAAGAACAAGAATAACAGTTTGTTTCGAAAATATAATCTATCCATTATTTAGTAATGCACTATAGGGAATGATAGACAGATGAATAAAAGAAGAACAAAATATTAATAAAACTGAATAAACTTAAGACGAGAGAGAGAGAGAGAGAGAGAAAGAGAGAGAGAGAGAGAAAGAGAGAGAGGTGTGGCGTTATGTTGAAATGGAATAAAATGATATTTAATAAAACAGAACGTGAAACGAAAGAAACAATTTTGTGATAAGCTGAACTAAATCGGCAATGCAGAGTAATAAGAAAATAGGGAGAAGTGAAAAAAAGAATAATTGTGAAAAAGTAAAAAAAAAAAAGGAAGAACAAAAGATAGTGTGTGAGCAAAATTTTCCAGCAACAAACCGGTTTTCAACAGTGTATTTTCAAATAAAGAGCACTGGGAACTTTTGCATATATCTAATTGCCTGACAATGACATGAATGTTAAAGAATAACAAAAGGATTAAAGAAAGCTAAAGAGGCAGAAACTCGAAGTGTATGAAAGAATGAAATGATGTATGAAATGAACGAATAAGGAAAAGAATTAAGATTTCTTTATATTTATGCATGTTCAAATAGACACATAAAAATGACAACGTATTTTAAATTTGAAAAGATTATAGCGAAGATCCTCACAGTTTTAAAGATATAATGTGTTTCCTTTAAATATTTCTATCGATCTACATACAGCTGTTGATGATTTCCTCAACCGATTTACGTTTGATGACGAGCAAAGTTAAACAACGAATGTGTCCGTTTACTTCAATATAATTGGATGTCGGAGTCAAAATCAAACCTTTTTCGACTTAGAAGAGCAAATATTTCAGATGAAAAACGGAACCCGGATCATCACAAAAACTTCGCTCTGGAAAACAAAAACTCGATTTTAACAGAAAAAGAGTCACTAGGGATTTTTCCCCAAATCTGTAAGGATACATACTCGAGCAATTCATATTTCTATTTTTCTTTTCTTTTTATTAACTTTTCATTCCCATTTGCGACGCAGAGAATACATGGACTCCATGGATGTAAGAAATAGAGTTGGAAACTCTTTAAATATTTTCAAATACATAAAACAAATAAGCTGTATTAACTCATGTGACAAATAGTAATTGATATTTTCCTATGATTCAAAATTATATAGCTTTTTCTTTCTCAAGATGAATTTATATCATTAAACATTTCAGTGAGATAAACATTAATTTTAGATAAGATAAAACTTAACTTCAAATCTTGTTTCAAATCTAATAATTGTTTTAATAAATAAGATTTACAGCTAAATGTTAATTCTTTCTTCGTAAATCCATGGGATAATTTAGTATTTTGTTTTAATCTGAACTCGAAAACCTGCAGCTCGTAGCAGTCAAATGAATTACTAAGGCCGTATTAGACCAACAATGCCTATCTCAAGAACTAATCTTAAATATTGTCTAAAAATTAAAATATACTTCAATGGTAGGAAGTCACCTTCCGTATCTAATAAATATATTTCAATGAATGATTTCAAAATTCAAGGCTTTTGTATGTACATGGTGGTGTTAGTGACAATTGCAATTATTCACTGGAGGCAGAAAGAACGATTATAGAAGACTTCACTTACTTTAGATTAACATTAAATTTTGCATCCAACACTTAGTTCTATGCATGTGACTAATAATTTCTACCTGTTCAGCTGCTTTATTAAATTTCAAATTATTAAATTCTACTTCTTAATAAGGCTCTTCGGATCTTTTTCAAAGGATCCAATAATAGGCCCTCAGTTAAAATTTTGATCTAGATACTTATTTTATAAGTTTTTATTATTATCATTATTTCATTTTGTAATTTGCTAAAACAATAACATCAACTATCAAATTCATTTTCTCTCGTGGATCTGGATTTAGGCTGAATATAACAAATTCCAGAAAGTGTTAATTTTATTATGCTTCTGCCTTGCGCATATACCATTGGTTTAAATGGTTAAATCACAGCTTTTTGCGCAATTCCTAGCGGGTCACCTTTCCTACCCATGTGCTTTCATATGCTCTTTTGAGCTACTTTGCTACATGTTTTCATTAATGATTTTCTCCTCCTCGACATAAGACAATAGTAAATGTCAATCGATTGTTTCCTATCTTTCATTATTAAAACGTTATCAGAATCATAAGAACGGGTACTGAACATTTCTCAATTTGACTCACTTCCTACAATCTGATCTAATCAACAAACATCCGATTGTTTTTTAATCTTTTCCTAGACGGACCAAAAAATTATCAATACTTCATCGTAATTATCTCTCCCTAAAAATTACAACTAGTTAGCCTGTGTCTACTTTTTTACTACTAATATTTTGATCTTTTAGGACTAATATACACCTTTTTTTATGTAGTCGACAGAAGTGTATATAAGTCCTAATCAAACAGAAAAGAAATAAATTCTAATTTTAACTCAGTGCACCACCTATTTCATTGCATAAGTTCAACAATTCCCTATTGAATTGATTATTTCTATTTCACTTAACACTTGTGTGATCTATCCCAGTGAGTAAAACGTATTCGACTTATGATAGCATAAACATGTTTGTTTTGTGTTCGAGCTGATGGCTCAGCATGTTTTTTCCCCATTTCCTTTCAGTCTTCATTCATACAAATGAGAATTACATTTAGGTCATGCCAATGAACTAATCAATACAAATTATGACAACTTAGAGGAATAGACGACTAATTACTTCTAATGAATTTGTATTCAATGCAAAGTGCCGAGAACAATTAAGAAGGTGAAGTGCATTTTATGCTTCAAATCACAAGATATCCATATTTGTGTCAAACGGTAATTTCAAAAAGGTGAAACTTTAAATACTCTACGTAATTTATATTTTAATTGTCTCGGAGTTATTCAAACCTAATAAAAAGATAATTTAAGGGTAAAGTAAACGACGTTTTATTGTTAGCAACTTATTTTATATGCATCTACAAGAGTGACTCAGAAAATTGATTTTTACATAAAATTACACCTTGATACTTTTTGTTCGAACTACTTTTATAAATAATGTCTTTTTCCTTTGTTTGGAATTATTAGTTTCAGATCTGTCCGATGAATTATAGTGTGTAAATTGGCATACAGCCAAGCACATCATTCAAATTTTACTTGACCAGCAATGACTGAATGTCTGTATGCTTGCTATATCATTGACGTCCCATGAGCCAAATATAAACTTTAAAAGTATTTCCACATGAAACTTGTAATTACTGTATCAACTATCCTTACTTTAATTTCTGTAGCTGAGTCTATGATTTATAATGACAATAAAAATATTTGCCTTTTACATCCCAAGGGGTAAAAATGTTGAATATATAAAAGCAGACGCTAAAAAATTACCCTCAACTGTTTAAACAGAAAAAGGAGATAACATCGAATTTAAAAGCAAACAACAGAATAAAATGAATTCAACTTAATAGGTTTTGGTGATCGGGCATTTCAGTTCAAACAACTGTTAATTTACTGCTAGACTGGAACGGAACAAAGCTACAAGTTTCTAACAATACGTGATGTTTCTAAATGGCAACGTTTCTAAGTAACGATCAAACTCAGTACTACCATCGGTGATTAGATAGAGGCTTCAGCGTTATTTCAACGTCAACCTTCAAATGCGATGATAACAAGATAACAAAAGTCATGTATATATATTTTCTTCACTACTCGATGACATAATTATTGCAAAAAGGCACTAATAAAGAGCAAACACGCGGTAAGAGCTTTCATAACTGGTAGTAAAGACAATGAACTGAGCAACGCTGCTGACACGCTGATGCTTTTCTAATGAACTGAGCTGACGCTGTCTTGTCTGTCCCTTTCTCTCCCACCATGAGCGTGACAGGAAGGATACACAACGGTTTTTATTGTAATAGGGAGGATTATTTTGCCATCAGTGCTAATTGTTAGCTTGAACTGAAGATTCATTTTAGTATTAGTATTATATAAGCATATAGCTTTCACAATACTTTTTAATTTTTTTTTTTTTTTTTTTGTAAGTTTGAATAATCAATATTCGTTGAGGATTTCGGATATATTCCCTCGAAATTGCAACTCACAATTGTGTGTGCATATCTGGGCATATATTTGACATGAAGAAGTTTTCATATTTGGACATTTCAAAACATAAATACAGTGATGTGTTTTAATTTTAACCATTAATCGGTACATACAATAATTAGTATTAGAGAAATCAAATTAATAATATCTATGAAGATGTCTTTCTGTGTTGCCAGTATTTTGTTCCGCCTCCAAAGAGCGACTTGGATCTGAAAACAAGTTTTCTATGTATTATATTCAACATATTAATACCTTTCTGTAGAATAAGTCGTTCTTGAGATTATTTTAAAAGTAAATTGATTGCAATTTTATCCTTTTGCTTTTTTTCCTATTTTCTCATCTTTATCTTCTAACTGCACAAGACTAAAACTATAGTGAAATGAATCGGATTATTAATGATTCTTTTTAGAACTAAATCTCATATGATTAGCATGACCATTGTTCAAACAAGAACATTTTATAATAGTATTTTTGCTATACTTTTCTTTGCAGCTGTTATTTTCTCGGGTGGGCATTAGAAAACGCCAAAAAAGACATTAATCGCAAGGAAACGCATATTGTTCACAGAGTAATTGAGGATAGACGCAATCAAAATTCTCCTCTGTCTACCTCCAGGATAATGTTTTGAAGTCTACAGCTTCCCACATGTCTGGTGAATGCCTAGAGACCCCAGGTCTCTTTTGCAGACATCTTCATAGTATAGTTGGGTTTCGCCTACGAAACGCTATCCGTACAGGATGTTCCAGTGTATACGACGGTCGTACGTTTGCACGACTTGTCCAAATCAATCTTTGTTTTTAGAGGTGGCGCATGCTTGAAATTTCCAACTTTTTTGAGGACAGTGTTGTTGAGGACTTTGTCTTGTCATATGTAAATATATTTAGATATTAACTACTGAACATGTTTTTGGTTGGATCACAAAGTATCACCAATAAGAATACAACTGACTTATAGTTGTGTCTGACTAAAACCCTAATCAGGGCTTCAGGAGAATTTACACTTCTGAATGTTTATGAACAAACGTTTATGTTCAGGTTGAAGAATTGAATGCAGCTACTAAAATTTGCACAGTATACAAGTCGCGCAATTGTTATTAGTGCGCAAAGTTCAAAATTTTTACATAATCTATTTCGTTCATTTTGTACTAATGCACTTGAAAAAAGCATGATTCAATATTCCTTCAGCAATTATTTAACTATGAGAGAAAATTTAATAGTACTGTTAAACCATAGAAATGAATTCACAGTATTATGTAAACACCGTAAATATTTCACTTTAAAATTTATAGTTTATGCTCTAATATTACATAACAATTATTTTATTAAAATTAATGACCCACACCATACTTATTTGGTTTTCATAACTCCAATATATCTTAGTATACCATAATTAATTTATTCAAACTTTAACCTAAACGATCTAAACCTTTTAACAGAAACAGTAGTAAAAATATTGAATTTAAAAAAGCTTCAAATCTGACCTGCTGTCAAAAACCAATGTCTACACTTTTGAATGATATATCTTCCCTAGATAAATAAAAAATGTCATCAATTTCCTTCATGTGGCCTAAATGTTCAACTTCATAGTTCAACTTAATTCTAACTTTTGATTGAGTAATACAGACACACCTATAATCATATTGTTTAACTTCCTTCAATAACCCCTCCTTAATTTTCTAAATAACCATGAATTCATTTACTATTTTCTAAAATAAATCATTTTCACCATTTGTTTTTAAAATATCACCTGAGGAAGAACAATACTTTTTGAAGAATGAAATTTTTGTGTTGTGATATAATGTTTTTATAAAGCATTGTAATAACAAAATTCCAATATATGTATATCACAAAGTGAGGATCATCAGAATTCTAAGTGGAGGGGCTTTGGTTGGGCTGAGTACTTTTCAGCATACCCCCATATATATGTATGTATAAAACGTAGTGGTTGCAATAGAAGTAAATTCCTTTCTGGAATATACAAAATTTAAATTATTTGGAAGAATGGCTACATCATCTCTTTCCTAATAGAAAAGCAATAAAAAATGTCTGATGAAATCCACTCTCATCAATCATGGTATCTCGCGAGATTTGTAATTTACACTCAGTTGGCTGTTTATCTTCCCTAAGGACTGATAAGAAAATTCATGGTGTATGTCCTCATTAATTATACAACATCTATAAACGGTAATTCACCGGTTCTCTGCCAATACTGAAAGTAATTGGTCAAAAAGAGAATTAGTCAAACCTGTATTAATATTTAAATTTTATAATTATAATAGCCAACATGTGTATTTCAGAGGCATGTCAGATAGCCAGAGAAAAGATGGTCAACATAAACAGGCTCCTGGGGGTGAAAAGCTGCCAAATATAAACTATAAAATAACAAAATCTGTATTTAAAAAAATCACAAAGCGTAAAAAGGATAATTAATCAAAAGATCGCTACTGGTTTCAGTTGATTTTAACGATAGTTGTAAAGCGTTCGAGGAAACAAAGGATCAATCATACAATCTTGAAACGGGCTTGTAAAAAGTAGAGCATCACAGCAATCCCAAGTAATCTTCAGCCTGAACATACATGTAACATCTGTTGTAGGGTTTTCTCATCCAAAGAGAAACTTACTAGTGTTTTAAGATCTCACGGCTAAAAAACAATTCCAAGCAAACTAAAGTTGACAGCTATCCATAGTGTACAACATAAAATTTACGTCAGTTTTGTATCAGTAAAATATCTGAAGAGTCACATGATGGTGCATAAGACCATATGCTCATGTCTTTCGTCCGTTAAAGCAGGAAAGCCGGCTTTTTGAGTCAAAATCAAGGCCAAATATATGTGATGACCACGTTCTGCCAAGAAGTTGCAATCATTATTCATTTATATATCAATTGAATAATCACGAACGAGAATCAAAATGAAGAGAAAAAATGAAATACAATTCAGAAAAGAAAAACATGTAAGAAAACATGTCAGATTTCTCACAGAAAGATCAGAAAACTCAAAATTCATAAAAACGGGAGAGTGAGACAGGCACAAAGAAAAAATATATATGCATGTGTGTTAAGAATATATATATATATATGTGTATGTTTGTTTGAGCAGTAGTACCTCTTTAATGCAGGCGCCATTGGACAAAACTGACAAAGTACTTTTATTTAGTTTTTGTTTTTATCCATTTGTAAAATTATTTACTTTTCTGAAATTAAATGACTAAAAAGAAATTGTTCAAAGTTTTTTTTAAATCCTAACACTTTCGACTAAACTAGTAACCATTTTCAGCGATTTTTTATGTTACTATAGTAAATGATGTACTATTATAGACTGTATAAATTTCTACATTCATTAAATCAAGAAAAAACACTTGTACGCATAGCAGAAAAACAAGTCAATTTCAGTCATCTTCAACTACTTTATATATATATATATATATATATATATATATATATATATATATATATATATGCGTGTGTGTGTGCGCGTGTGAATAAACATACATATTATCATACGTCAGAGTTTCATGCACTACGCAATCATCAGGTGCATATTACAAACTGACAGTTTAATAGATCTCTTAAATGGTCAGTCTATAATATTCACCTGATGATTGTGTAGTGCATGAAACTCTGAGTAATGCCACCGAGGTAAGTTAATATGTATATTCATTAATATATAAATAATAACTTTGTTATATTACAGTGAGAACTATTTTATTAAAAACTAATATTTTTATATATGTGCATATACTTGAGTGTATATCCATATATATATATATATATATATATATACCGTGTGTATTTTGATTTTTTGCCTGCATTTTTATGTACTCAAATTATCTCGTCGTCTGCACTGTTGATAACAGGTGGTGTCATCGTCTTTCGTTTTCTAACGTGCTCACAAAGCTGAAAGATGAACAGATTAACTCAATGAGAGAGCAGAGTAGAACTATAATAACTAAAACATTTATATTTAAAAGCTTACATATGACATCCTAATAATTGTAAGAGCTTAAAATATCAGCTTCATACATACCATAATTTATGATGGCATGTGTAAGCAACTCTTTTTATTATACTGCCTAAATTATATCAGATTTAAGAAACCTTATTAAAGAAAAGTTGCGTTTTCAGTATTTGATTACCAGCAACCTATCACCTTCTATTAAAAGTTGGATCTTGCAAAGTTATTTTGCAGGAAAATCAAAATAAATGAAAGAAAACTCAAACAACTTTCTATTTAATAAAAATACTCGGTTTCTTAAAGCAAATAATTTCAGCGAATATTGAATTAACCAGTAATAAAATGATTTCTTAACGAAAGAATGAAAACCAATCTTTTCTAAGGTTTCAAGGTTGATCACATCCGGCATTTAAAAAAGAAAAACTCCGAAAAAGATATTAGAAAGACGAAAGTTATTTTCAGGCCGACCAGAAATTGGGATCAGAAAGCATTTAATTTGATTAAAATGAACACATTTATTTCTCTTCTTCCAATTCTTCTTTTTCTTTGATCTCTTCATCCTTCCTGCTTTATTTTTCATCGTCCTCTTTTTCCTACTTCCTTTCTATCCTTCTTTTTCTGCTTCACCGATCAACATTTTATTAACTCGTGTCTCTTTTCGACGTTAAGATATCTAAGAGATAACGAGAAAATACCAAATTATCATTTCCATTTGTTGGGATTATTATCTTCACAAACGAATTTTTAAATTTATCTCTACTAATACTTTTAAAAATAGCCTGTAATAATTAAAATAGTAAACCCGTATATTTAGTCATTATTTCGAAAATAATTTTAATGAAATTTTTCATTTTTTGGAAGTAAAAGGTTTTTTTCAGAGTTTATAATTATAGGAGTAAATTGAAACAACATCCGAACCTCTGATGAATTGAAAACATACAAAAAACTCTTACAAACCTAAATTCTATTTATTTAAAAAAGAAAAATTCGATAGCCGATAGTAAAATCTTCAGATTTAACGAAGTCATTTTCGTCTAGTTCTAAAGATAATTTGTATTCGAATATAAACAAGTAATCCCCTTGACCCACAGATACAAAATTTATATTCTCTGCCCTAAAAATAGTCTCCCTATTAATTCAACTTGTAATATTTTACTTTTCAATTTTATGTTTAAGCTTTAGTTTAAATTAAATTAAATTAAATTATTAGTGAAAGAAATACGGTATATCTTATTAGTAAAGGAAATGCTGCATATTTTATTATAATCATGTGACGGATGGACAAGGCTCTTATTATCTTATCATGGTTAATATATAAAATTGTGACAGACGGACGCACGCGGCTTTTATTATAGTACAGATAAAGAAATGAAATTGTGATAAAAGGAAGAGGTTTTTATTATAGTAGAGATATATAAGTGTGTGTGTCTGTGTGTGTACGCTAGAATTCTTCCTTTTTTAACAAAAGAATAACTATTGGAGAATTCCCCTTGACAAAGTTTCTTTTGTATATTTAAATGCGACATAATGAAACATTTTCAGCTTGAAGCTGATGAAACCTTTACTAAAGATAAACTTGATTTTCTTTTAATACGATATTTCGAAAACTTAGGTAAAATGTTCATAATATACTATCATATGAAGAAAAACATTTACAAGGCAAACACAAATCCTGATACTCGTATATACATCCATTTTTATGATGTTAGAAATAGTTGCATACTTGTGTGAACTCGATAGTATTGATGTTTGTTTACGTGTGTGTAGAGTTACAAGTAATATTTTGATAGGAAACTGAAATGTTTAGAAAAATGTAAAAGGTTCCAAAAATATTTAGCCAACAGGAAACAGATATTAAAGTTCCATTTATATCATGAGACTTTACCTACGATAAATGTTTTCTTTCAAGAAAATCAATACTTTCATTGTAGATAAAAAGTACTTTTAAGACATGGCCGTTAGTGTTAAAACTTTTCCTTCTTACAGAAACCAACGGAACAGGAAGTTGTGTTGGTCCTGGCGAAGTCCATTAAAATGAAAGGGAAAAACTATCAGTTTAACGGGAATATTTCGACCAAACCTTGAACATTTTAAACTCAGTATATTCACCGAGTGAATATTTTTGTACATTGCCGGTTAAAAGATAGGTGCCTTATGACTCGTCAAATTGCGTTTTAAAAGAAAAAAAAATCTTATAACTACATTCTCTTCAATTTCATGTCAACTGTTTGAACAAGAGTTCAAATATGCACTTGATAAAGGATGAAATGTTTCTAACATTTTTATATTTATATATTTATATAAAAAATAACATATGTGAAATACACATCCATTTTAATAATGTCTCTTCAATAATTTCATTACCTTTGTATTCATTACTTGTTCTGGTACATTCTAATTAATAAATATTCAATGTCAATTTTGTACCAAATCACGATTTCTACTATTTTTATCTTCAGAATTGTCTAACATTTGTAACATTAATTCAGAAAATTATTGACAGAGACTTCTCAAATAGTCGGCACATGCGTGCATATATGTGTGTATTTAAATATAAAGTCTTTGTGTAGATTTTTAATATCTTCTTTCTTAAATAAGGCAGAAATATAAGCCAAATGAAGATAAAACTTACATTTTAGTTTTCACATTTTTTAGCACAACGCTACAAGTTCTTCACTCATCTTCCTGCTTCAGGTGTATATTATCTGAAATCTGTTAACCGATAATTGCTTTGTTAAAAAGTTGAAAATATGAGAATACTTCGGCTTTAATAATTAGAAAAGGAAAGCAAGATTAATTAAGTTTCGTATTAAGATACAATAATCTTGATTTTCCAACATATCTTCCTGAATGCAAAGGTTATGTCTATCAATTCTAAAATTGATAACATTTGTGATAAGCAAAATTATAGTGGGAATTTTGTAAACAAATAAAGGCTGTATTTTTCCCTCAGTAATGAGAAAATTTAAGTGAAATAAAATAGTAAACAATATGTCTACACGTTTTCTAGTCTTTTTCTGGAATACTGAGTAAAATTTTTTAAAAATTGAAAACGAAATCGTTAACAGTTTAAAAATGAAATACTTCTGGTTATATCTATATTTTACCGGATAATTATGTTTGAAAATTGTCAAAACTACACAGATTTTTTTATATACTGTGTCCCTTCAGGATATGAGCAAGTATGGCGCTATGTAACTTCCTGTCTTTGTTGCCGTAACTTTTTGACACTTTATCATCTTATTTTGTCCTTGCCTTGTTCAGTAGTTTTCTCACAAAGAACATAAATTATTAAAATACAATGACATTATAAACATTTTATCATATATATATATATATATATATATATATATATATATAGTGGAGTACGAAGTGGTGGTGGAAAGTGGCTTAACTGAGAAGCTCTTTTCAGCATGTCTTTAATGTTTAATTATTTGGTCAAAATTCAGAAAGAAGGATGACCTGAAAGATTTTGCAACACTTTCTCCCCCCACACACACATATATCTCTAGTGACTCATTAGCGTCGTATGGGAACCACGTGTACAGTTGAAGTAGTGTTTCTTTTGAGCACGACATCCTGACGGAGTACAACTCTCTCCAGGCTGTTTGAATCTTCAAGCTGGTTTGAATTTTCTTTCCAAGACCAGTTACCACCCAAGGCTATATAAAACAAGGTCTGTTCTGCTATTTTACCCATAGCTTGGAGAAGAGATGGATACATACCTTTCCCAAGAATTTCAGCACGTAAGTGAATGTAAATACTCCAGCTAGAATTCGAACTTTGCTCTCCAATTCGTCAATCCATACTTCACCATGCCTCTCTCTCTCTCTCTCTCTCTCTCTCTCTCTCTCTCTCTCTCTCATATATATATATATATATATATATATATATATATGATTAGTGGGGAGAAGTGGAGCAGTGTTATTCAGTCATGCTGATTTCAAAGTTTCGTGGGGGCATTATTGTAATGTCTTCCCACTTCAGGGTCATTTGCTTTCCCTAAAATAACACTGCTCAGCTAAGTGAGAATCTTCTCCTCAGTAATTCTATTAACGCTCTATCCTTACCTTGATATCGAGCACTTCATGACAAAATATCTGCTTACTTAAAATGCCTTTCCACCAGTAAACTATGAAAAAAAACTGCAATTTTGGTACTAAACATCAATATAATTTAACACTGTCTGTGTGTGTGTGACATAATTAAAGCCATACGTTTTTTTATTAATATATACTTAATTAACATGTTATTTATTTATTTATTTACTTTCAATATAAAAACGGACAGATATGAAAAGGTGGTGCTACCTATGCGTAGATGTGGCTGTGTCAGTGAACCATAAAGAAATGGCGTAAGAGGACAAAAATTGAGAACAATAGCAGAACCTTACCCGGACACTAAAGAAACTATGGAAAGTGAATATTATATTGACTTGCCAACAATATTGTGATGTGTTTGGAACTACGTGAAGAATACTAAAATCGAGATTGAAAAAAAAAATAGCCAATTCGAGTAAAAAATGGAATCTTTCGAAGCCCGTTATCGAAGATAATGATAAAAATGCAAAAAGAATCTCTTCAAAACAAACAAACACACACACACACACACACACACACACACACACACACACACACACGCACGCACATACATACATATATATATATATATATATATATATGCAACAAAGACTTTGTTTTGCTCTAAAATAAATGAGGTAAAAAATATAGTATCCATAATGAAAACGAAATTAGGAATTTCATACGATTTGATGTGACAAACAAGAAAAAGTACCACGTTAAGTTGTTCGTGCGATTCGGAAACATTTGCTAATATGAGTTCCGTACATTAAATATAGTTGCAATTAAGCCCTTTCATGAAACGCCTTTGTCTAACAGGGCATAGTTGCTAACTTTTGTGCAGAAAATGGTTGAAGTAATGTCTTTGTATCAAGGCATTATTTAAATAAGTTTCTGTACAACAGGCAGTAATCCTACTTCTAAGTTGCATAAACTTATTCAACCTCATCTCAATGTTTCTTTCGTAACAAATGATGAAAAATGAATACATTATTACATCATAAAAGCATAGCATTCTCTACTAAACGCCAAGTCAATGTTCAACTCACGCCTAGAAATGGAGGCCTATCTAAAATCTTGACGTTCCACTGAGACGAAGATTTTTGGGTCTGTTTCTGTCTGAAGGAATTCGAATCGAAGAAAGTCTCTTAAAAATTAAATATAACAAAACATTAAACTCAACTTTCTCGTGAGAGTTTTTTTTTAATAAGAAAGACTAAGAAACTAATTAATAAATCATTTCTTTAAAGCAAGTAAAATTAAATTATCAAATTTCGGCACAAGAAACATGGTGAAAATTCAATTTTTTTGTATTAGAAAAATAAATACAGATTATGCAAAAATAAAGTAGATCATTAGTGTACTTGCTTTTATGAATAAAAATTTCATGGAGAAGAATATTAAATTAACTTTAAATGAAAGACGTTAAATTAACTTCTAACAAGATTTTTTAAATCACATTTTTTTTATTTGCTCAAAAACGTTTGTTTTTGCAATGAAAATAAAATAATATAGCTAATCTGAAAAAAGAAAAGAAATATATCTTATACTTCAATTAAATAAGCTAATGTTATTCTACATGCAACAAATCAAAATTTTCTAGAGCCAACTACGGGAGCGACCTCCCATAAACACAAAATTTTTGCTCCCAGTGAAATTATGAGACTTGAGATTAGTCACCAGTTCTGGATAACAGTTGCACTATAACTTGGCCTTTAGTAAAGAACACCATTTGCAAGCGAAATGAACTATGATAAAGGCCAATTTTTATCTACATGGTGGAAAAGAAAAAGATTCTTTGTTAGGTGTTTCTTCTAGAGAACGAAACGGCTGATTCTCACAATACTGTCCCAATTAGACAAAATGTAAGCAGCAGTCGAGAAAAAAGCGTCTTTAACATAAATGGCGTAATATTCAACCACAAATTTCTTCGATCACCAGGCAAGAATTATTAAAGCTCCGATGAGAATTTTTCATTTATTTATGTATTCACTCGATATTGCATTTTCGGACTACCATTTATTCTGATCTTTGCAGATTCTTTTCAATTTTCTTCTATAAACTTTTGTTAACATTGGTTGGTTAATATCAGTACTATGAAAATATTGACTT
This sequence comes from Ascarosepion bandense, assembly GCA_037127315.1. Classification (NCBI taxonomy): domain Eukaryota; kingdom Metazoa; phylum Mollusca; class Cephalopoda; order Sepiida; family Sepiidae; genus Ascarosepion; species Ascarosepion bandense. The sequence continues at coordinate 1,764,814 of JBBBDQ010000412.1, forward strand.
GACTTAGGTAGATAAGGTTGAACTTTGTAAAAGAAATGTTTTTCTCAGTTCCAGAAAAAAAAATTAAAGATTTCTACAATAAATCTGTGTAAGCCATTAGTTTCTATTGTAAAAGAGCGAACAAAATGTAAGGCGTTATCAGGGCAAAGGTATATCTTCCCTGCGGTTAGGACCGTAGTAAGTATAGAACGGTCACATGATGTAAATATTACATCGTTTGTAATTCTTCACATGTAAATCAAGATGCCATAAAGTCACGTGCTAAACATAAACCTGTTACAAAGCATCCCTAACAGTACATTTAGATCATTATATGTGTAAAATGATGCTTGATTCGGCTGCCTACGGGCTTTTTTTCTTATGTTGGTACGTGCATGCTTTCGAAAAGAAAATAACCCAAACCAGATCTTGTGTAACCAAGTGAAAACCTGCCTTTCTATTCTCCTGCTCCCTGGCATTAAGAATTTGAAAGCACAGGAATTACCAATTCCTATGCTTTCAAATTCTTCATAACAAATCGGAACACAATATTATTAACGGAATAAGCAAAGTTAAAAGAAAAAGAAGAATCTATTAATAAATTCAACTGGAAGAAATCATCTGTATCTCCAAAGAGAGAGGTGAGATGAATGTATGAAATTCATTCCAAGCACAAATGTCGATAAGTGATCAGTTCAGTGTAAGCCAAAGTAACTGAAATAGCCGTTGCTTTGGCGTCTGCATTGCCAAAACATGTAGGTGTGATGGCCGGAGCTAGTGATAACCTTGTATTATCTTCTCCAAGATCCTTAATGACACATTATATATCTTTCTTTAGCCTCCCTCACCGCAATCAGTGGAGTTCCTGAAAATCACTTCTTGACGTTGTGCGCTTTGACTTAAAATATCTTTTCCATTCTTCGTCGATTCTAAGGCCGGTTGTTACAATCAGTTAACGTGTAGCTTTCCTAAATCATGATGTTTCTGAAACACTCGTTGGTAAAAGACAGTTAGGAAAGAAGCATATGCATCAATAAAAAAAATAAATGCTGAGTTAGGCTTTTGGTATTTTGATCAACGGAATCCATTGGTTAATTTCTTTAATATATTTATTTAATCCATAAGTCTACAGGAGTAGACTAAACCTGTGTTAGTTTTTTAACCCTTTCAATCAAAAGCAAAAGCATTTTGCAAGTATTTGGAGTGATTTCTATATCTATATTGAAGAGTAAGACGCATTACCGATTTATCGCTCTTAACAAAACTGTAGTCTACTCCTAAATGGCCTTTCATTTATTTGTCTTAAACATTATCGCCCATTTTATGCAGGCGCCTAAATTCTCAACCGGGGTCTATATGGACCGTGGGGGTGGGCTTTCCAGGCAACATTCCTAAGGTTCGCACAAAGAAATAGCAAATTGGGGGTCCATAGAACAATTTCACTTCGTAGTGGTTATTACAACCGAGAATTAAAATTTCCACACCATATTAAAATACTTAATATAGAAAATCAACTCTAAAACTAATAGGAAACGAGATCAAGCGATATAAGTTAGCGCCCATTTTACTCTGCCGGACGTTTTGATAGTAAAAATTGAATAAAACTAAGAAAGATATATAAAGAAAGAAGTATATATATTACCATTTAATTATATGTTCAGTTTTCTTTTCTTTTCTCTCTCTCTCTCTCTCTCTCTCTCTCTCTCTCTCTCTCTCTCTCAGAAAATTATATAAAGATTCCTAAACTTATCACTTAATAAAAAATAAAATATTTTTTTTGTTTTTTATTTTTTCATCGAACTGTCATGAGGTTCCACCAAATATGAGTAAAAGTTACCGTACGTGAAAAAACATGCCGAGAACCACTGATTTATAAAGATATTTTGTTAGATTTTCATGGAAAAATAATTTCTTTGTTTTCTTTTTTCAAGTGTTATCAAGTATCATTAATTGAGGCAATATTTAAATATTAAGAATGGCATGTTTACATATTTACCTTCCAGAGATAAATTAAAACATGAAAAAAAAATTAAATTAAATTCGAAACGTCTCTTCTCTCAAAATCGTAGATGTCACTCTACAACTAACAATAAGCGCTATAATCAACTGGGTAATTCTAATTCTTTCTTGTAAAAAAACGATGAAACTGAAAAGAAAATTCAGATTACTTTTATCTATCTTTAAAGCCGTAGGGAGATGGTTAATGTTTCTTTGATTCGGCCTTGTGTCATACATAACCGAACTCCTTACAGCTTACAAGTTATTGCAAAATTATCAGGTTTTCATCAGAAGGTTGGTTGTCGGCAGGTTGGAATATGTAAAATTGTGTGGAATAAAGTAAGAATAAAATATACATTTTTCATGTTAAAATAAAAATTTATTAAAAGGAATGAATAACAAGAATTCGTAGAAATTAATGTTCAATGAGAAGGTTAAAGGTATCAAGATTTGTAGAAAATGTTCGTAGTCGTAATTGCTGAAAAAGTATATGCGTATGTATGTATGTATGTATGTATGTATGTATGTATGTATTCAGTAGAAATGTCTTTGGATAGAGAAGAAGAAGTAAAATGAATCAGTACACGAGAAAGAAGAAGAAAGAGAACAAGGTGTGACCTGACCTTATCTTCGGGTCGAGTTGAAGTTACATTTTAGTTTTATCTTTCTCGCTGCTCTCATCTGACTCTCTGACGTTCATGGGGGTCATTTATATAGTCCTTTTGAATTTAGTACTGGATCGCAAAGCCTTCAAGACTTGCAAGTCGCTCTCATTGGTCAAAAATCAATTTAACACCTACTTGAAAAATCTAGTTTGGACTTTTTCTTTAAGCACATAGTCAATCCTTTTTCTATTTGAGAAAAATCAGGATTTCACACGTCATTGTGAATTTTTGTAAAAGTGAAGAAAGTTGATTTTAAACCTTAATTTCTTATCACAGTAATTCTTAAACTTTAGCAATCATGTCTTTTATTTAGATTGCAATGGTCTTATCTGGAATTTATATTGTAATTTCATACATTGTTTACCTATAGTAAAAAAAAGTTAGCAATGTATTTACAACTCTAATGCGGTGTGTAATTATAATTACACACCGCATTAGAGTTGTAGCTATAAAAGTTGACACACTTGGAACTGTGCCAAAAATAGAATCCAAATTAGACGAATTGAAAATTCGAAAAAATTGAAATCGGTGCTGGGTTTTGCATTGGAATTATCCAGACGACTACATTTCTGAAATCAGCTAAAATACATAGAAGAGTGGTGAGATATTAAGGAAATCAATTAGAGTACTGAGGAGAGTGCTGGGATATTGAGGAGGTTTACTGACAACAGATGACCAGTATAAGTTATCAGGGACAACTGAATTTGAAAATACAATTTATTTAATCTATAAATCAAAATGTAATCTAATTGACTGCAGTCGATATGTTTAATGCATGAATTATTCGGACAAGTATCCTCATCTTTATTGTTGCTTCAAATGCAATCGTTAGATTGGTAGATCATCCGACATTTTTCAGCTAATCTTTTAATCGGCTCAACTTTTGAAAAAAAAAAACTTTCATTAAATCTTAAACGAATCATTTTTAGATTCTAGCATCAGATCAAATGTTCCTAAATAAGAAAATAGAGATGATACAATGTCGAATAAAATCCAACAACTACAACAACGTTTTGTGCTCATGAGCATTATTTGTATCAATTCCAAAATTGGTGGATTGAATTTTTACTTTTAAGTTCTTTTAATTGATTTTGTAGTTTTTTTTGTTTTTTTTTTTTGTTTTACTGAAGACAGAAAACTTTATGCTTCAATATTTTTCCAACTCTTTGCTTTTTATATTCTCTGCTATTGTCTTATTCCATTTCCGCCTTAAACTTTTGACATGCCTAGTCCTTTCGCAAAACATTGATACATTTTGTGTAAGAGTTCACACATACAATTCTTTTAAAATGTAATAACCTCCCACCTCACTTTATTCATCTCATTTGACGACCTTCTTTATTTTTAGTCTAATTTAATTTAATTTTTTAAAATGTTTTATCTCTCTCTCTCTCTATATATATATATATATATATATATATATAACCAAGTAAATTAACCACATTTCACCTGACTGTATATGAAACACCGAAACTTATAGCTTTTAAGTTGCAGTATACGATAATAATAATAACTATATATATATATATATATATATATATATATATATATATGAAATGAATTGTTTGAACATTATTTTTTATTGATACTCGTATTTAAGTAGATATTCTGTTTTTTTTTTAAATTTAAACAGTATTATATATTTATATCTACTGGCCTGATTATTTACGATAAATTTTTATTATGAAATTGTGTGCCATTCGGCAGGGTTCAAACCTGCGACCCCTATCTACATAGGGGAAGCTAACATATGATCTGGCAACGTCTTAGACCGCTCGACCAAGAATGGCCCCCATTCTAAACGAGGTTCCAATCAAGCCTATATAATACAATTTTCAATTCATCGTAACAACCATATCTGCTCTGAAATGTATCTTAATGTCAACAAATGTAAACATGTTACGGAAATTAACGAATTTTAACGAAACTTGGTTATAAACAACCGACAATTTGAAATGAATTGTTTGAACATTATTTTTTATCGATACTCGTATTTAAATAGATATTGTGTTTTTTAATTTAAACAGTATTATATATTTATATCTACTGGCCTGATTATTTACGATAAATTTTTATTACGAAAATTACGGCCATTCGTGGTCGAGCAGTGTCAGACGTTGCCAGATCAAATGGTAGCTTCCCTCATGTAGATAGGGGTCGCAGGTTCGAATCCTGCCGAATGGCACACATTTTCGTAATAAAAATTTATCGTAAATAATCAGGCCAGTAGATATAAAGATATAATACTTTTTAAATAAAAAACAGAATATCCACTTAAATACGAGTATCGATAAAAAATAATGTTCAAGCAATTCATTTCAAATTGTCGTTAGTTTATAACCAAATTTCGTTAAAATTCGTTAATTTCCGTAATATATATAATTATCAAAATGAATAAAGAACGAAGAAAATATTTACAACGTTCAAAACATGAATTTAAAGCGGTGCTCAATATAGAAATAGAGCAATGAATATTTATTATAAATTATACCTTATTTTAACATACGCACCACAGTGGGGGCGCTAGATGGTGTCGTCAGTGATGTCTTTGCGTGGATCACTAGGGGGTTTCGGGTCTCTCAACATCATACCCCCCTCACCGCACCGATGCTCAGTCTCTGGTCCACCCTCACTAAACACTTTCAGACACGGGAAAAAATTTATGATGTTTGGGCCCCGTACAAAGTCTTGCAAACGCTTTCGATTGGCGTCAGACAAAGCCAATTTACATCAAGTGGCGAACCGAACATGAACTCGTCCTCAAATATATTAATTTAATGATCATATGGCTATTACTAAGAGAAAAAAAACCTTCGACTAAGAATTCATTATAATTCGTTTAAAAATAAATAAATATCTACAAAAGTCGTTTCTAAAAAAAAAAAAAAAACAGGATAAAAATTCCAATAATTTATCAAAAGAAAAATTCCGTTTATAAATACAAGTATCAACAAATATGTATACATTTAAAATCGTTCCAAGAAATTAGGAAAGTAAATATATTATATATATATATATATATATATATATATATATATATACAAAAGTACTTAAAGTCCTTTAAAACACACCTAAATATATAATAAATTATGTACAAGTAAAAAACCTTAATTACAATTAAATACATTAATTTAAATCTTTATGCATTTTATCTTATTTACGAGTACTATTAATTAATAAAAAAAATTAAGAGAACTCAGAAATGCCGAATCTACTACAAAAGTGTTCATTTTGTTTCGTTATTAAAAGAACAATGTCTCATCAGGTAGTAAACGTTATTTTTGAAAAGAGATGAAAATTAATTTCCTTTTATTGGCAAATTTTTTGTACAAGGTAAAGAGGATAGGAAGAATGAGAAACCGGAAGGGGGAACCAAAAAAGGGGGAAGGACACAGAGGAAATAAAAAACGAAAAGAGAAAAACGAGAGAGTAAGAACTAAATAGACATGAGAAAGTAACCAATAAAAGACGGCTCGAGGACAAATAGACCCCAGGTTTTGGTAGGAAGTAAAAGTATAGACATATGCAAACATCGGTGACACGGCGTCTGGGCTTAACAAAGAGGAAGAAGGAAAAATCCACAGAGGGGAAGAAAGCGAGAAAAGGTGAGAAAGTGTAAAGGGAGATGAATGAAGAGGTGGGGAGACAACATAAGCGGCTTAGAAATAGGAATTTTAAAACTTTGGTCGAGAATGGATTGTAGATAGAAATATTATATATATAATTAGTTAGTTTTGGGTCATAATTATATTAGGCCAGTACACAGTTGTATTAAAACGTGTTCAATACAATTATATTGTAGAACTTTTTAATATTTTTCATTTCGGAATGAGTTATTTCCGCAACCTAGGTTTCAACCTTTCTGTATCTTCAGGCAATTTACAATAACTGATTTTATCGTTTTTTAAACTCTTCAACAGAGATTTTTTTTACGAAAGCACGACTGAAATTTTTAAATTAGGGAGGAGTTATTTAAGGATCTTAAAACACTTTCATCCATGTTTGTATGATCATAGTAAGTATTTATGAATATGATTAAGTCTGGACAAAATTTCTGATCTTTCATTTTGTCATTTTATTTTTCTTTCTGGAAACAACATAATAGCTAATTTTTCCTCCTGGCACAATCTGCATACATTGCCACCGTTATATGGTTTTGGTACTTTCACTATGCTCCAAATTATATCAGAGTCTTTTCCATATTTCAATTTTAATTTCCACACGTGGCTAGCCAGTTTGGTAAAAATAAACAATTTATATATATAACGTTATATTCCTACCAATGCATTAATTTCCTCCTTTTAGACTATCACACGTGTGTGTGTGCGCGCGTGTGTGTAAAACTTTTCAGACAATTAAAGTTGCATATTTGAAATCACTTGAATGTCTATAAACGGAATAGATCATATACAAACATGGTAGGTGCAATTTGATTGACAGATGTTAAGAAATTATTGTTATTCAAGTGTTCTTTTACATTTAACTTATGTGGTGTGTCATTAGAGAATGACCAACTTATGAACTTAGGCGCTGTGCTTGATATCTGACATTTTGCCATTGAATTATAAACTAGCTGAATCGAAGCCCATAGATTCATTGAAATTAACACAAAAACATTCACTTGTTCACTAATGCATCAATCATTCATATTCATTGACTCTTAACAGAGGCATTAATAAATTACATATATGAACATTAGAGAAGATCAAATACATATACTTCCACTTAGACATTATTTCGTTTTCTTTGACATTTCGTCTCTAATCTGCAACCGCTTAACCCCATCAAATGCACAACGTTGAGATATGATGCCTTAAATCATGTTTTCAATCAAACCTGTCATTTTCAGTATAGCATAAATGAATTTGAATTTCCCAACGTAATACGGGTCTCATGACATGATAATCATCATTTTCTAGACTAATATTTTCAATACATCCATACGGAACAAAATCGAATCTATGCCAGTCAGATAGCTACAGATATGAAAGTTGTTTTCATTTTCTACATCCAATAGAAGTAAGCAAACACACTCTTCCAGCGTCTCATTAATTCCATGGAGTTAGACTCATTCTGTTATTGACATCAACAGAGTAAGCACACAGACAAATACTGTATCTATGGTTACGCATCTGGTATGACAAAACGTGCAAAGCCAGCACATATTTTCTTAATAGACACATGTATGCTCACTGGGACCACCGGGCGCTTCATTAAATCGATAGAACTAAATCAACAAACGAAGTCTCCCATATTAACAAGAATTGTGAACCTGAACATTTAGCTCCCAAAATGACTATTGCCATACAACCTCGCTCCTATTTGGGCCAGTGATATTCGTTCAAAGCAAAATCAACTTTGCTGGGTTTGGGGTGTGGCCAAAGAAATAAACCGAGGACTGACAAAATCTGTCTGCGTCCATTAGTGGATGGCATTGGGATTGACCTGTTTCACTTAAATCTGACACTAGATGTGTTAGCTGTACAAGTTCGGAAAAGCATACATAAACGTATATTAAAACTCCACTTCCTGGCATTAGTTTCAATCTCAACAAATCATTTTCACGTATGACAATGAGTGTCGAGTGACTTGCAGAAAGTAGAATGAATAACATTCAGTTCATAAGAAACAAAAATGCATTTTAAAAATTTTAGTCAGCTACTAATTGTTTGTCGTTTATCTTCACTAATCATTGTTTTCATTCCGTTCGACTAGAATGCAGCGTCGAAGACAAATGGTGAAACAGAGAAAGGCATTTCGAATCCAGTTCTTCGCAAACCCAAGAGAGTCATGCACACTAGAATTGATCTTCAAATAAATTTTAATTGAAGTCTCCAATACTCTATTTTAAATACTGGTATTAATGTCTACCGACCAATCAATCGAAAGTTTTAATAAAGAGAAACTTTCGAACTCTAGGCTGGTATACATTAATTTCACTATTCGGAGGAAGGCCGGAGGGCACAACGGCCGAAAAGTTGTGATAACAACAAAGATGAGAACATTAGTGCGATATAGATAATGTATATAATAACACCGCATCCCAAAAACTCATACATAAATTAATTTCACTGTTTAAGAAAACATGGTTGTCTACTAAAACATGTATCCACTAAGTATACGGTTTATAATAAAAAGAAATAATGTTGAATGAAAAAACTCATTAATTGCTTATATATACTAATAATTACGATTCAGTGTTGATTTCTCACGCACTAACGATTTGGTGCTAAAAATTTCTCAGTCCGTCCCAATTCCAAAAATCAAACGAAATGACCAAACATTGATGAGAATAACCTATGAGTCAGTAGTAGCAATGATAAGGATCTGGTTAAGGTTTAATACCTTTGCGATTGTAGATATCTTTTATATCTTGTAATATGCATCAAATATCGCACGTAAAGTTCCTAAGTTATTTCAATTTGTAATACACAAATGCATTCAGAACTGAAAAGAAAGCTATTTGTGTCACCTTTCAAATCCATTGATGAAAAACAAACAAGAATCTTAGCAAAGAAACAATCCATTTTCTTAGTGGAAAAACAACATTGAGCCAATGCAAGTAAAGGTTCCTCTATATCCAGTTGGTTACAGAAACAATATGGACAAATCAGTGGATCAAAACGAAAGTTAGAAAACTGCAATCGTGCAAATTGTAGAAACTGACAATTCATTCAATATTTGTCTATATTTCTAAGATGAGGCAGTATTTACACTATTAACATTTTTCTGACTACTGTCCTCATCTTTGTTGCCATTTGAACGGCCTTGCGGCGGTTGTACACTCCGGCCTTCTTCAGGTGCTAGGAATTTCGAACCGAACCCTTTATTGCAATCACTAGGGTATATCATTTTCATTCCTCTTTTGGTAGTCATCAGTTATCTCCAACTAACACAAATCTCTAAATTACTTGTTCACCACTGCTGTAGCCTGGTATTGAACTCACAACTCTTTGGGGCAAGTCAATGGAACTAACCAATGCCTATATCCGCTGAGCCTTAAGGACAACAACAACTGAATTTGTGGGACTTATAAACCTAATGTTCAGTAATCATTTTTAACAGAGTTCATACTGCAATATTTTTTGCTGGTGTAGACCTCGATAAAATAATGGACGTGCAGTATTCGATTAAGATTTTCACACGAATAGATATTCAACTGTTTTACTGTAAATTTGTTTATATCAGTTTTCTTTTTTTTTTTAATTTGGCTGTTTTCATGACACCAAAATAAATGCACAGACTTCAAATTAAGTAAATAAAAATATTATCAAATCAACCCCTTCTTTTTTCTATTCTCAGATAGATAGATAGATAGATAGATAGATAGATAGATAGATAGATAGATAGATAGATAGAAATAGGCACATTACACATACAGACATTGTAACTGAAGAATTCACCATTAAAATCTGAAGACAACAAATTTGAAAGGTTTTGAAAAAGTTATTTTTTCTGAAAGAAATATATTTCGTTTTTTTAAGCATATTGACAATCCTTTATTATTAGGACCTTGAATAAGCTCCCACTGTTTTCCAACAGATGACGTTTCAGAACTGCCTGCATATAGTTTTAACTGGTAACGCATCTATACGAAAGTACGATAAACAAGCTTGAAATTCAGTGTATGTCATTTCGCCAAAATGTAAACAACTTTGTTTTTCATATCGTTAAACGTGTCGGATTTCCTGCCAAAGAAAGTGTAATTGCGGGGAATTTTACTGCACTACTTTATTCAAAAGAATTCTGCAGCTAAAGCACACAAAATTCTTGTTGAGACTTAAGTCGACCATGCTCTGTCGGAATCAATATGCAGCAATTGGTTTAGACGCTTCACAAATAATGATTATGACATTGAAGATAAAGAACTCTCTGACGCACCGAAAAAAGATAGAAGACGAAGAATTGGAGACATTAGTTCATGAAGACTCTTGTCAGGTGCCAGGTAAACTTGCAGAATCATTAGGAGTTGATCACACAGTAGTTTCGAAATGTTTAAAAGCATTGGGAATGATTCAAAAGCATAGACATTGTGTGCCGTACGAGTTAAAGCCGAGAGACTCAAACGGCGTATCTCACCTCACGTGTGAATAGCTGATTCAACTTCAAAAAATTAAAAGCTATTTGTATTATGACCGGCGATTAAAAATGGATACACTACCATAACCCTAACCGCAGAAGATCGTAGAATAAGCCCGACCATACATCAACATCGGAGCAAAACCGAATATCCATGTTTCGAAGTTTCTGCTCTGCATTTGGTAGGATCAGCTGCGTGTAGCTTATTATGAGTTGTTCGCGCCGAGCGAAACCATCACGGTCGATCGCTATCGACTATATATGATGCGTTTGATCCGAGCATCAAAGGAAAATCGACCACTACACAGCAAAGTGATTTTGCAATATGACAACACAATAAAACATTACTTATCAAGGTCTTAATGTTATTATAATCTATATCAGTCAGTTAAGTGCCATACGTGATACACGCTTTGGGCGATCATGTCTCGAAAGAGACATGACTGACTGGGCAGAAGATTATCCGGCAGTAGGTTGCCAGCCATATATATTCGTATATTTTTGTCGGTAATATTTTTTCAATATCTCTATTGTATTAGAGACGCATTGTTATAACAATGACAGGTTGTTTCGAAATGTTTATGAAGCCGGAAATTGAAAGACCGATTCCGTGTAAAAGCAGAGTACAAAATAATGAATAGAACATATTTAAACATTCACACATGAATATCTTCTAATAATAGTGAAAACTTAAGAAAAATACGCCGTCATTTTTATAGTATGGCTAAAATATAATTATACAGCAATTGTACAAATTATTCATTCAAACATTTAAAATATATTATATTCCTGTAAAATAGATTTTGTCACATTTCGTTGGTCCAGTTCGGACATCCATTTTACAAAATAAACTTTGTGTTTTACTATAAATTGAAAGAACCATGAAAAGAAACTACAGCAAATAAAAAGTTTAATCCACAAATAGACTTTTTCAAACTAAATGCTTTCAAGTGCTTTGTTTTTTGTTTTTTGTTTTTTGTTTGTTGTTAAAATGCCTCTTTAATTTTTTATCAGATGTGCTCCTAGATATAATGTTAAACTTTAAGAATATCAGCATGAAAGGATGAATGAAAAACATCAGAAGTATTAATATTTATTTGTTACTCTTTTAGTTTTAAAATCTAATAATTTATAATTTTGCTTTTAAACTGATTTATATTTTAAGGTATTTTTTATTTATAAAGAAACTGAGAAAAATAAAAAATAAAACATAAGAGGAAAACGTGGTAAACATTATCGAGTTTAGTGTTTCAGGAAATCTAAGTCATATATTCGGGTTGAAAAATGAAACAAAAGAAAAGGACTATTGAATAAACATTCAACAGAAGGTTCATCCAACACATCTTTTGCAAGATATATTATTGCACAAGTAGAACCTTTATTATTTCTCCTTGAAAGCAAAAATATTTCTACGTGTAACACTGTTTCGTTTATTCATATAAAAATTGTCCCTGAGGGTAAATGTTACGATATTGCTCTGTCCCATTCTTAGGATACAATTAATCGCCTACTCTTCGTTTTCCATTTTATAGCACTCCAGTTCAAGATCTCGCCATGGAGCAATGGTTGAGACTAGAAATTACTCTCGTGGGAAATGACATTTGGAGATAGCATGCGAATGCAAACGGGTTCATTGTGTTACCTCATTTCGCTTTCGCTGCTTTAAAATCCATTTTGAACCGCAAGAATAAAATTCTTCTTTATGATTGCAATTCAGATAATACAATGTTATAGTGATTGATCCCATATAGATATAGGAGATTTTACAAGCATGATTCTGGCTGCAAAGATATACATTTTAATATAGTTGATACAGATGTTATAAATCCACAAATTGCTGTTTTCGAAAAGAAATAAAATTACAATGTTGAAATTACAATGATGAAATAACTGAAATACACATTTATAAATATTTCTAATCAGACATCTCATGTACACACACACGTCTGAGGGGGGTGTATACAGTCATAATGCATGCATAATCTTCCGCATATGTTTTTATGACGTGGTGCTGAAAATTCCTTGACCTAAATCATTTCCCAAAAATCAGTATTCAAATGTTTGGTTATGGGAATATTGATTTTACGAAGTGGTTCAACCGGGAAATATGTCGCACTGACTCCTACCAAACCAAGTTGTATAAGAATATTTTCAACTGCTTTTATTTTCATAGTATCGTTAATTACAAAAATTAATTAAAACAGTTTATTCTGTGATTTTCCACACCCATTGAATTCTATATTAGGCAGAATCCAATGGTTCATCTCTGGTGACCCCCTATATATAAATTTACTCGAGCTACTAGATTAGCAACTAGGCCCCACCCTTTTACAGTGAAACCAATAAAATGTAACCGCAACTTCTACTCCTACAGCTTCTTTTCTCGCACTTCCCGCCTGTGAAATTCCCTTCCGTACACTTGCTTCCTCGACAGCTACAATCTCCAAAAATTTAACTATTAGGTCAATAGTCATCTCCTATCTCACTGACTCGCATCCTTTCTCTCGTGCTCTTTTCTCCGTCCACTCCACTCTCAGCACACCAGTATTCTCATGCTTCTCTTACCCACTTCCTGAGATCCCCTATAACCTGTCCCTCTTTCTCGTCACTTTCCCCTATGTAAACCCCTGCTCACCAGTGTCAGTAAAACTGCTTTGCTTGGGGCGAAATGATTAAAAAAATTTCAGGAACAGGTCTAGGTTTATATGATAAATATATTAGTCTTTTTCATTCAAAATCTCTCTGCAACCCTTGCATTTTTCACATGCTTGTATATATATATATATATATATATATATATATATATATATATATATACATGCTTGGATATATGTATATATATATATATATATATATATATATATATATATATATCCGTCGTCATGAAGATTATAAAATTGTTGATATTTTTCTGTTGCATGAAGATTAAGATACAGAAACAATATTACACCAAAGTTCTGAGTCAGTTTATCTTTAGATACTGGTATATTATGAATATTCAAATACCGATTACTGAAGTCAATCAAAGATAAAATATTGCTTTTCGTTTCAAAAGCACATTATTATTATTATTATTATTATTATTATTATTATTATTATTAAGACTTACAGAAGTTAATTTTGTTACTTAAGCTTGAGTTTATCTTGTAAAAAAGGCTGAATTATTTTTACCATTTAACAGAGTTTGAAAAATATTAGCAACAACGATAACGCGTCAATATGCGAAGTGCAATTCTTTCTAAATTCTCACCCACTGTGCAATATAGTAATATTAACAGATATATTTTATACAATCCAATGAGCTAGCGATTGTTTTATCAAAAATAAAAACAATTTTATTTGTATACATAAAAGGCACATAATTCAATAGTCTTTTTGATGCAAGATTCTTTAAAAGATTCTAATGAATGATTTAATTTAGGGAACAAAAGGAGGAAGCTTTTCTTTAGCATTCTTTTATTTCGCAATTGACAAAATAAAATCGACTGCAAGCGCTTATATCATTCTCTAGTTCTCCTTTTCAAGAAACTCTTGATGTTATTCTAGATTTTAATTTTCTAAAAAATATTTGAAATATACAGAAATATTTTCAATTACTGAATTCTTATATCAAAAGTTTGTCGCTGCCAATTTTAGATTTATTATATTTTCCATTCAAAACAAAGTTTCATAAGAGACACAAGGTCAGTGAGTGAATAGGGAGCAATAAGTTTCTAAGATGAGGCACTGTAATTATTTACACTATTTACATTATTCGGACTGTTGCCCACATCTTTATTGCCATATTCACGACGTTTTGGCCATTGGACCCTCCAGCCTTCTTCAGGTGATTGGAATTTCGAACTGAACCTTTTATTTTGTTCATCGGAGTAAATTGTTCCTTGTTCCACGTACCATGCTTGTTTCGGATGTCTCAATATCAGTTAACTCACCCTTTGAAGTTTTGTTTATCTCTGCTGTAGCCAGGTATTGAACTCACAACTCTTAGGGTTAACTCACTAGATGCAACCAACGCTTTTATTCACAATGTATGAAAAAACTAAGAGTCGAGTGAAAGGGAGATAACTGATACTAAGACACCCGGAAGAAGCATGGTACGTGGAGCTAGAATAATCTACCTCGCTGCACGAAATAAAGGGCTCAGTTCGAAATTTCAATTAACTGAAGAATGCTGGAGCGTACATCGGCCGAAACGTCGTAAATATACCAACGAAGATGAGGACAAATGTTCGAACAATGTAAATTGTGTAAATAAGTTTTTAAGATGTGAGTTATATGCAAGATTGATATTACAAATCACAATAGTTAAAGAAAAATAGGCAAAACAATGTCAACTGAAGTGTGTGTGTGTGTGTGTGTGTGTGTGGAGAAAAAATTCTGGAATTGGTTGTGTTTTCTTATGTTTCCAGTTATAATTTATATTCAGTTATACTCTTGTAATACTTTTCAGTATCAAACAAGTAAAACAATTTAAATATCCGGGAAGTGTTTTAACAGAGGACGTAAAGTGCGACCTGGAATCCAAAGATGCATTGAAATAGCGAGGGTATTCTTCCAAAAGCTAAGCCAAGTATTAAAAAATAGAAAAAAATTCGTTAGAAACAAAAAAGAATACCGAACTGTTATATAATATCAGTCCTTCTATAAGGCAGTGAATGCTGGACTATTTCATCCCGGATGAAGAGACGAAGCAACAAAAATATGATTTTAAAAAAGAATACTAAGAATATCATGGACCAAACAGGTGAGCAACGAGGATGTTTTAGAAAAAAATAGAAACAAAAAGAACATGGACGAAGTTGAAATTTCTAAAGTCCATAATGAGAAAAGAGGATTTAGAAAAAATTATACTCACAGGGAAGATGGAACAGAGGAAAACACCGCATGATCCATCTGGCAAGACGGAGTAAATGGATGGCGGAAAATGGCTTACGAGAGATAACAAAAAGACAAAAATTACTAAAAGCTACAACGAACAGGAAATTGTGGAGAGCCATAATCCCCAATGTCTTCAAGGGACACTATACATAAAAGAAGCGGAAAGGTTTTCTTCATGATTCCTTTCCGAATATAGCATGCGAATTCCAGAATTATTATTTCCTGGTGAATTTAAAAATAGATATTTTTTCGTCCGAATATCTGTATAATTTTATTAAGAATATAATTTTACATTGTTTTATCCAAATGTCGATCGATTCTTTTTAAGAAAAGTGTCTAATTGCTTGCTTTTTCTATTAATGAAATTATTTTCATTGCGTGGAATTTCTTTAAAATTACTAAATATATAAACGGAAATGCAATGACATCCGAAAATAATATATTTGTATAAAATACATTTCAAATCCGACATGACTAAATTTATTATGGATTTTTATTTCGAAAATTTATACAATATATTGTTCCCGTGACACAATTGAACTTTTAAATGACATTAAGCAAAACATTCAGCTTAATGCTTTCGACATAAACGTGCACACACATTTGTTGTTTTTATTCTTGCTTTCACTTTACTTTATCTGTATTAACTCCTTAAAAACGTTGAATCATTACTTTTTTCAATTTTTCTTTTTAATATAGGTGCAATTTAAAAGTTACCCTCCGTAGAGAATAACTAACCACCATGGCCATAGCAGTTCTTTTTGTATATTTTTAGAGTGATACTGATGAGATCGCCACTTATTTACAATAAAACCTGCCACTTAGAAAAACATTGTTTTTACTGATTTATCGGCTTCTTACATCATCGCAAGTTCATTAAACAGAACAAAAGAACTCGTACACTCGAAACGGGTGTAATTAGTGAAAGTTGAACAAAGATAAGATGTGAACTTAAAATTAATTAACATGTTTTTAATTACACATATCGTGACAATAATTAAACTATTTAAAAAGTTTATTCTTGTTGAAATTTTAAAATATTATGCCTATTTTTTACACACTACAAAAGGACCATTTTTATTTTACATTTTTTGAGTACACCCTCAAGTTTAATAAGTAAAGTGCGGACATTACTAAATTTTCACTTTGATATTTCTATGTTCAAATATTTTTCTGTTTTCTGTAACACAAGATTAATGTCGTGTTTTTTTACAAAAAAAATCAAAGTCTAAATTCATAGTTGCCAAAATCTTGTGCAAAGCAGAAAATTGAAAATTCAATACATCGAATGGTGTTTAAATGTGAATATAAATGTAACTGAACTTGTTTATATAAATATGCAAATACCGCAATGCATTGCTTCGTTGTTTTCTCTGTGTACGTCGTAAAATTTATATGTAGTAATCGATTTTAATTTTTTTTTTTTGGGGGGGGGGTGCTTTTAACTGAAAAATGTATGAACTTTGAAAACGCCATTCACTCATATTACTCGAGATTAAATGGGCATATCAAACTTTTATTTCTTATGTTAAATAAACTTTTAACAGTAGTAAGGACAATCAAGAAACAATTGTTAACCTATAACTAAAAATGCTTGCGTTCTGATATTCACGCCTCTGTGGAGAATAAATTTAAAGTATTCCCTCCCGCTCATCTTTTATATCCAAAAAAGCAGCTTACGCAGATATTAAGCATTGCCACAATATGTCCATTTAATCTTGCATAGTATGAGTTAATGCGATGTAATCAAGTGAAACATCTACAAAAATCAATGTATTGCTGAATTGCAAAATCCAAAGATGAGAAAACCAGCTGAAGTTAGTATTAATGAGACTACGTTTTGATACTGTTTTCATAATTGTCGGCTGCTGGTTGCGTGTATTGTAACGCTAGGGAGTTTTATTTGCACGAGATTCATTTAGATTAACACACTGAATTCATATAGCTCATGTGCACGAAGCATATAAGTAGGTATAGCAAATAAGATTGTGGTGAGAGAAGCAAATCCTAATATAGAATTACTAACCTTAGAAAGAATTGTCCTTTTAGACTTGTTCTCAACATGACCTACTGCTGCCAACTGTAGGTCATCTGATATATTTAAACTGATTTCTACCAACTAAAATCCTTTCCTGATAAGTTATATATAAATTAATATAATTTCTTTAAAGTTTAAATTATTTATTGAGAAGCATCTTTATGTCACAAATGAATGCAAATATTATCATCTCTGTGATATCGGCGTCATATTCTCCTACACTTGCGCTCTCCAAATATTTCATAAAATTAGTTTTTATGGTAAATAATGGTTTCAACATTCTTATCGAAATAAATGAAAGAGACTTTAATCATAATTTATTGATGCAATGTTGAATTTCAAGAATCGTCCCTTATATAACATTTGCTATAAATGTAGAGATCATAAATGTCAATGTCTCTTTAATGAATAAAAAATTCTACGACATCGATATCATTTAGTTCATAGGAATAAATGTTAATTCCTCAAGAGAGTAGAATCAAACGCCTGTTAATACTAATAAGAGTCTCAGATTTTGGCATTTAATATTCAATGCTTCATCTGTGCAGACATCTTTGCCCTCATAGTCAGCGATAATCACGATTCTTATTTCATGACTAGAAAACAATATGTTTCGATCCCTAGTTTCCCCCTGTTTACTCCAGATCATCTAATCTCTGCCTGGATTTGAAACAATTATTTTTCATGGTGTATGACAGATTTCGGATAAGTATTTTGTGCGTTTAAATATCGTTTGTTATACCATAACCTTACCAAGGTGTAATTAGGTTAATACCTAGTCATTTTCTGTAAGGATCAGAATTAATTTATCCAAATAAGTCTTTAGAAGTTAAATAGTCTATATTAAATGTACATTAACCAATGATAGAGATAAAGCCACAACCTGCCTAGAGTTATATAAATCACAAACTTCACTCACTCAAAATATCCAAACCCAATATTTCTAATGTTTAAGCTAGTTCACTCCCACTCTTGGTAAATCTATAACTAAATTTCTAACCACTTTTAATGGTTATATTTTGAATTTACATAAATGTACTAATCAAAGTTATGCAGATTAAACTAACATTAGTTTAAGGCCTCTAAAATATGAAAGATTTTCTTTTTCCATAATACGTTGAACAATCGAAAATAAAGTTATTGGATGGGGAATTTCTACATTGAGATATCAAAGAAGATGATTTTTATCATCTATTGATAAAGAATGCTGTTGAAAATATAAGTTGGAAACTAGAAGTAAAGCAAAAAACTTTAACAACTTGCCCCCTCGAGAGGGCCTTAAAATAAAGAGAGTCAGAGCGAAAACAAACACTTTTCATCAATTTTCAAATTTTTGAATAGGCTGGAATTGAGAGAGTCAAAAGGTATAGAAGACTTCACAAGTTTAGATTTGTTAAGAAATCTCCTAGAAAAATTCCTTTCAGTAAAACAAATATTTTAAATCGTCAAAATTAGGCCAAGAAATACAAAGACATTGACTTTTTTAAAGTAATTTACACTGATGAATCTTGGGTGACACTTGAAAGACCTGATGGATGGACCAAAATTGAATGAGCCAATGGCTAGATTTTATCCGATGCAGATGTGCTTGCGGCTAAAAGAAAGTAGCAAGAAGGCGACAGTGTAATATGAACTGCAATTGGCGATCATTTAGCTTTTCACTTAGGTATATATATATATATATAAATATTTACATAATAGTTCACCACTCCTATCCGAGGATATCCATCTACCAAGGTGACTAGCTAATCTCCTTTGCAGACATCTGGTCAGGCATATTTCAGTTTGTTCAACACCTACTATGATTCATGCTGCACCTATGCTGAGCGGACCTTAATTACAGTTTCTGATAAAGAGCGCGTTATCTAGCACTATCAACAGTTTGAACAAGGTCAACACGCCTAATTGCTTGTTAGCGAGGAAAAAGGGTTCCGTCTACCCAATTTTACTCACACGGCTTAGGTTAACAGTGGAATGGTTTTCAGATACTTCCCAAAGTTGCCGAACCGATAGCATCAAGAAGTCACCTTCCTAACAAATCGACCATAGTGAGATTCGAACGCGGGTCTCATGGTCAGGAAGCGAACGTTCTGACTACATTTACATACATACATACATACATACATAATCATTACATTATTATTTTCTTAACCCTGGTATATTTGGTGTGTATTTCAAATACATTGTGGTAAACAAAGAGTGTAATGATAGTTTAATGATTTTAGACGAAAAGAAATTTGTTTTTATTTATTAATTCAACGAATAAATAAAAGAACATTAGTTAAAAATTAAATTAAATGCAGCAAAATGTCAATACTGAAATGTCACTAGACTCTTTTCTAGTGTCTGTATTTACAATAAACCACTGGATGTAACTTAGAAAACAAAATTTAACAGATGCGTAAGATTTTATACCGTTGACTTGAATTATCAAATTATTTATGCTAATGTTATCATACGTTATCATAAGTAATGAAATTGAAATAAATATTTACTCTAGGCAAAAAAGGTCCCTACATATTGGGCGACTTTCTTTCTCATCAAATCAGCAGCAGCTGTTACTCATTGCTATACATTATGCGTACTGCATGACTTTAGGCTTTCTCCAAGTTTTATTATAGAAAAAGATTATTGAAAATTTAATTTTGCGCATCAAAGGTACAAATTTTCAGAAATTAATATTTACTTACAATTTTCAAGTGTTTACTACAATAGACATAAATTCACTGAAACTCCTTAAAGTGCTGTATGATAAGGTTAAAATACCTTAAACTTAATAAAGATATTTTTAAATACCTTACGCTTAATAAAGATATTTTTATAGGGTATTTTTATATATTGCTTGTTAGGAATACATGTCACATTATATATATATATATATATATATATATATATATATATATATATATATAAGCAATAATAATATTATTATTATTATTATTATTATTATATATATATATATATATATATATATATATATATATATATATATATAACGGCATTGCACAGCGTCGCTTCTTTGTGAAGAATTAAGGTTTATACATTAAACGGCACAATAATGTATTTACGTGTTAATAAGGAGTTTCAATGATTTTATAAAATAGAAGAAAGTTTTTATATCGCAACAGCCATTTTCGACACAGCTGCTTGAAGGATGGTCGCCTTTATCACAAGAACAAGGCGTCATCTTCTTTCTATTTTTCAATAAAGAATCCTCATGTCAGCGCACTGAAATCGAAGTTTGCAGTTTGAGGTACAACTCAAGCCGATGCTTTAGCAGCAGCAGTAACAACAGCAGCAACTCTTCAGTTAATTTCTTGTAATACAGACTTTTCACACAATACGTAGCTATCCCCACCTTATTTTTTTCTCTCTCTCTTTCTTTCATATTCCTTCTATATAGACACCCGCTCACTCCATTACATATTATTGATTTTCTCTGGTAGTCGCTCTCCCAAAAACGTGACCTTGTAGCTTTGCTTCAAAACCATGGCATCGGCCTAGAGTGCCGAGACATAGTCGTCGCATACTGGTATTAAAAATATGTAGCATAATGCGAAAGTAACGGCTAACAGTGTACAGCTGCTGTTTTCTTCTATAAAACCCGTAGAAATCTCATCGCATTTACAGAAATAAAAATTAGTGTGAACGCGTATTTAAAGAGGATGCTGGATCTTATCTGCAAAACTATTGTTCACTGTCTTTACATAATAGCTTTACGTATCCGACAAAAGAGAGCTACTCTATTGTATTATGTGATGCTTTTATATTACGATCTCTGTCTGTGAAAATGTTGAAATATGAATTAAATCTAATCATGATAAAGGATATATAAATGTAATGAAGATTCACCTCTATAGTGATAATTTTGGCTTCTTCACAGGGGAATTTCCAAAACGTGTAAAATCTAATTATTATAATTAATCTGCAATGTTTTTTAAATATTTTAAAATCAGAGTATCTACATTAAAATAAGATAGGCAACTCTTACATTTTCTTGTTAAAATGTCTATGAATCTTTGAAAGGGTAATGGTAAGATTATGAACTATTTACACCAACATATTTAAGTATTCATCAAATCAAAGAATTCGCAGTTAAGATTACATATTTATAGATAATATAGATTGAACTTTATCAAAAGCAAAACAGAACAAGATATTATGATAAAATACTATGCAATAAAAGTTTCCTATTAAAATATATATTGATATTAGTTTTATCAGAAATAGGTTATTTGATATATAAATATTAACACAAATCCAAGCTATATTTTATTAAAAATATTAAATCTGATGTATTAGTTGTACGATCTTAGGATACATCTGAAAGTATAGAATACTCTTTATGACAAATTCATTAAACAATAAATGCCAGTGTCTCTTGTTGAAAAATGGCTTTTTTTTATGTAAAACAAGGTGTATAAAAAAAAGGTCTTAACAATTATATACTTTGGCAAATAGTGCTTCTTCTATAATGTATCCAGATTCCATATTAATCATGCTTTTTTGTGTATTTTTCTTTCTTTGTATCTTTATTTTTCATTTTATATTCGTATTTAAACCTATTTTAAAAGTAAAACATTGAGGATAACCAAAATATATCAGTCATTTGTTGAATGCCTACACATTGGATTCTTAAGTAACGCCTCTATTTCAAAAAAATGAATTGAAATTCATTTTATTGTTTGCAAATTAATCTCGACACGGAACGGAGACTATGTTACTATGGAATCCCTATTTTATATTTATGAGATCATCAAAAATACATTTTTGTACGTGAATGCACCAAATATTTCAAAAATAGAACTAGATAATTATTTCTATTTAATGCGCATGTAATTTATTATACATTTGTTTTATATTGTCACCTATTATATATATTTTAAATTGAGTTTAGTCTGTGATTAGGCTACATTACTGCTGCCTTCATTAAAAACCAAACGCCTGATTTATTACAATGAACAACAGCATACTACAATTTCTTGGCCAGCGTTTATTTATTAAAACATTGCTTTCGAATGATGTAGTGAAACATATTTCTCTTAAATCCGTCATGCTACTGGAAGCATGCTTTTTATATGTACACGTAAAGCGACATTTCTCGGCATTTCTCTCCACGATATAAAACAATGCTTATATATAATGTTTAAAATATTCTCCCTGTTTGGCAAATTTAAAGTTTATCTCAACAGAAAACCTAATACTATCTTTTGAAAAATATATTAAATAATAGATTTACAGAATGATTGAAAAGTAACTCACTATTTTATGTATGACTAGCCAGCCGAAACTTTCATTAAAGAAGCAAGTTTACTGTACCAAACCAAGACATTGGAAGAACTTTAAGGGCGGTACAAGAAGATATCTATTCCATACCACAAGAGTTCCTGGTAAAATCAGTTGACGCAATTTCTGGGCGACCCGAGAAGCTGGTAGCGAAATCCAATGCCAATATCGAATTTTAAATAAAACCTAATGCTAAACGCTTTCCTCTCATATTCATTTATTATAAAAATTATAGTTAATAAATAAATGAAGTATTTTAAAATGGGGAGTTACTTTTAATCACCCTGTTTGTAGTATATGAAGTCGGGTTGATTAGAAAAAAGACAAGGTATATTGTTGTAATCTTTGCATCGTGTAGGATGCTTATAATGTGGAAAAGGAATGTTTGTATCTAATAAGCTTGATTTAATATATTAACATGACATTCTCATTATTTGGAAATACTATTCGACGCATTCGATCAATACGATTCATAGATACAACTTTCAATCATTTAGATTATGGCTATATGAATAGCATTCGGTACATTTAACATGTATCTTTTGATAACAGAGATTAATGGCTATACAAAAATTTTCTTTCAAGGAAAGAGAGAAAATGCTATGCTTCATGTACGAAACAGAAATTAATTTGCTATCCAATTGTACATCATACTGGAGTTACTTGATTTGGAAAGACAAGGAAAATAAGTGATATTCTTTATTTCATGTTATGAGTGCAAATATTTTGAATGAATGCATAATAAAATAAATCTACTTTTATCCCATAATATACGGTCATATTTCGCTGTGTTAGCAGATATAATGCTACCCACACAATAAAGAGATCGAGTTTGCTTACGCACGGGTTAATACTGTTTTATATTATAAATGTATACGTTTAATATGAAAAAACATAATAAGCATTAAAAAAAAACCTCTTTATGTAATAAGATTTTTTAGATATCTTTCACCTTTCAGGGATAAAGATATGGAGAGAGAAATTTCATAATTATTTTTTAGATGAAACGCTAAATTATAATGAAAATTTAAAAATAATTTCACGAATGTATAGGGACAATACTAGTAAAAAAAATATATTTTCGTATTAAATTGCTCAAAAGGGTCTTCGTTTTAATGCCTTTTAGTATTACAGACCAGCAAAACAATGCTTTTATATTCTATTATAGTAAAGTAAAATATACGGTTTATTAGATACATTGTTTGCGCACACATACCAAATACATCATATATAAGAGATGCTTCCCAAATTTCTTAATTAATTAAGAAAATTAATGCGCAAAAAATTCTATTAAAAATGTAACTATTTACTGGAATAGAGATTTGGGGAATACCAGGCGAGACAAGGGAAACACCGAGTAACAGTAACCTGACAGATTAACAAATTGATTATTCTCAGAATTCAAGGAGCATATGGGCTACAAAGAAACTTTTATTAATAAAATAAAATACAAGTAAAAATTGTGTGACGCATAAGGAGAGTAAGAAAGTAACATTCAGAGGTTCTGAGTCAGTCATTTAAGTGCCATACGTGATACACGCTTTGGGCGATCATGTCTCAAAAGAGACATGACTGACTGAGCAGAAGATTATCCCGCACTATGTTACCATGATTTTCTGCGGTTGATTAGTCGCCAGCCAAGGCCATAGAACGCAATCTGTTTTGTTATTTAACCCATAACTGGAGCGAAGAGACGGATTAATACCCTTCCCAAGAATATTTGTGCGTAAGTGAAGGCAAGGAATCCAACTAGAATTTGAACTCGGCTCCCCGATTTCTCGTTCCGATCCGATATCCACTGCACCACAACATAGCGAAGGTAAAAGAAGAGAAAATGTGCGAGTAAAGTATTCAGCGAATCGTAATAAATTAATTGCAGAATAAGGAATAGAAATGCAAAGATGCGGTAAAAAGGAAAGTTGTCATACTCACTCACATCCTGAATAGACATAAGCCGTAAATAAAGTTCTACAGCAGAAGATAATAACGGCCAGTATAAGAGATATCCATGTACCTAAATTAGGAAACTGAAGGTCAACGACGAGTATGATCGTTTATTACTAACACAAATATAATTTTATTTGACTAAATTTTCACCTAAGATCCACTCAAAGTAAAGGTATACTGAACGGTTGCAATGTATATAAGAGAAGGAGGTATGTGAAGATTATGAGGATATGTAGAATAAATAAGGGTTAGCGCTAGTCTTTAAAAGGTTACAATTGTAGTAATCGGGGAAACATCCTCTCGGGAGTGTTCACAAAAGTTTTATCAATGAAATGTGAAGAGGATGAGGATGATTCAAATTGTATACATAGCATGGTGTGTCCTAGCTGTAAAGGTCTGAACTAGTGGAATAATGGAATGTACTTTGTCTTAACATTTGTCGGGGGGACCAGTGACAGAACAGGATTAAGTTTGCGACGTCTTTCTGTGAAAAGGGTCAGCGTTGAAAATATTTCATTCCCTACAAGGTTGCTTAAACGTCTTTTAACTCTCTTCAAACCTGGAAAATGATGATTGGAAGCTCTAGCCAACATATGGCAGCAATACTCTATTTTTGGTTTCATATGACTTGTCAGGGCATATCAGGAAGGGTCAGATATTTTCTAGAATAGCAAAAGGAACCATACTACAATTTCATATAATAGCTGAGACTATGGGCAACGCAGTATGTCTATCACCAAAATACAACTTCACACACATTTCTCTTTATAGATTAACATACACTGAGCATCTGAAACTGGTGTTATTTATTAATTATGGCATAAAGAGTATCGAGTATATTTGCAAATTCATTGATAAAAATTACTATAAGCTCTAGTATAGAGAAAGCAATAAATAAAATAAATGGAAATATAAGGTAATAAAAACAAAGAAGAAACTAGCAGATGCATAGAGACTGTTACATATCTACTTAAAAAAGCTTCCTCGTGGATATATATATATATATATATATATATATATATATATATATATATATATATATATATCAACAAGTAAGATTTCATTTTTTATTGAGTTTTTCCATTATCCGAATATTTTGTAGGAGTTAAAGAATATAAAAATATAAAACAAACATTAGTCATCAATAATTTTCACACTTCCATCAGTGATATACAAATAAAACTATTCTTACAAAAATACACGACACCAGTAATAAAAATAAAACACAACAAAATATCAATATATTTTACTTCAACCAGATGCAAAATAATTATAAGCAGGGCGAATTCGCTATTCGAAGAATTACGTAATATCATGTTTCTGCTGTAGTTCTCGAAAGAAACATGTAAATTTATTATATATTACTGAAAACAGAATCAATTTCAATGGCTAGTAGAAGACTGGTTTGTGTCACAAATCAATTACTGTCCGATATGGAATGCACTACCATCTCATTGAGTAGACGGCTTACGTGTCACTTATGTAACCAAAGTGCTATAAAAAACATTTATTACCCCTTAATTTGTAAGAAGCCCTAAGGAAAATTCTGGCCGAAAGCACAAGAATGTTTTTTTATCACAATGTTGAAGACATTTCGCTATTCTAGAGGCCTTATGAATCAAAACGTTATCTCCTACTATCAACCTTACATTATTTAGCAGTGGAAATGGAGTGCTGAAAGTTTTCTAAAAATAGAAATGATGCTCACATCTATTCCATACGCATGTAGCACGTGAATCATTGAAACGAACAGTCCTTTTAAAAACTACAAAGAAATAAGTCACAATGTAACGGTTAAAACATGACAAAAAAATAACAACATCAGAGGCAGAATACCATTGGAAATGGCTATAGAAATGTCCGAAAGCACTCTGAACGATAAAAAGGATGGATCATTTTTATATACCTTAAGTGCTCGAAAAGTGATAAGATGCTCGAGAAACAATTAAAAAAAATTAATCTTCCTTGTCGTATTTAATGAAAGATGTTTGAAAGAACAGTTTCTGCCCATATATATATATATATATATATATATATATATATATATATATATATGGGCAGAAACTGTTCTTATATATATATATATATATATATATATATATATTAGGACCTTGAATAAATTCTCGCTTATTTTTTATGAAAAGTAATGTTTTATTTAGAAAAATTAGTACGAACCATGTCGCTGAAAGTATTATACAATGCTAGCCACTAATTTTCCCATCTTTTGGCAGCATTTGAATTCCACGTCAGAAAAACGACACGTCTTTTGAGGTAAACCACAAGTCGTCCCATTTTTTGCAACTTTATGAGAATAAAAGTGCTGCTCAGCCAGGCCATGTGCCATCAATCGGAACGAATGATAATCGTTGGGTTTCTATAGGACTTTCTATTTAAGCGTTTCCAAGTAGGTTTTCATCCATTTTGCTACATATGGCCTAGCGTCATGTAAAATTACTTTGTTGTGTCTCTGCTTATGTAGCAGCCGTTTCTATTTCAAACGATAGCGATCTCCCGTAATGATTTCGGTCGGACCTTAACGTTCTTTATCTTCAACACTAAAATCATTATTTTTGAAGCGTCTAAACCAATCTCTGCATGTTGTTTCCGATAAACCGTAGTTACCGTAAGTCTCTACAAAATTTATATGTTCTTCATAATCAGATTTCTTTTGAATAAAGTAGTTCAGTAAATTACACTTTCTTTGGCACAAAATTCGACATGTTTAACGATATGAAAAAAAAAAAGTTGTTTACATTTTGGCGAAATGACATACACTGAATTTCAAGCTTGCTTATAGTATTTCCTTATAGATGCGTTACCATTTATAACTGTATGTAGGCAGATCTGGAACGCCATCTGTTGGAAAACAGAGAGAACTTATTCAAAGTCTTAATAGTAAAGGATGTCAATATGCTTTAAAAAACGAAATATATTTCTTTCAGAGAAAAGAACAAAGCCTATGAAAAACAATACTAAAATAAGTTGTTTTCTTTTTCAAAACCTTTCAAATTTGCTGTCTTCAGATTTTAATGGTGAATTTTTCAGTTACAATATGTATATATGTCTGTGTGACATGCCTGTTTCTGTCTATCTATCTATCTATCTATCTATCTATCTATCTATCTGGAAATAGAAAAAAGAGGGGATTGATTTAATAATATTTTTATGCTTAATTTGAAGTCTGTGCATTTATTTTGGTGTCATGAAAATAGCCAAATAAAAAAAAGAAAACTGATGTTAACAAACTTACAGTGAACAAATTGAATATCTATTCGTGTGAAAATCTTCATTGAATACTGCACGTCCATTATTTTTTCGAGGTCTGCACCAGAAAAATGTGCAGTTGTAATCTCAGCAGTGTCAGGTATTAAATATATAAACATTTATGCATTTTGCATTTAATTATCATTGTCACAAAAATAATAATTAAACGGGAAATAGATTGAAAGAAATTGACCTCATGAAATGAATACAACCATATCCGAATGACAGAAACGTTTGGGAGGCAGATGAGCTTCATTTTGATCACCTCCATAATATTAACTTCTATTGAAAATTGAGACTAAAGTTCAAGAAGGTAAAGGAACTAAGTTAGTATACGAGAAAAGTTTTGTTTTTAATTAATTTAAACTTAGCGTATTTATTTTAGCCGAAAAAGAGGAAATTTTGTGACTCATATCGTTGCTCTTAAGAAGGAAATTACTGCAAAAGTAATTCAAACTTACCAAAAAGGTAGCTTTTAAAATTTCACTTATCCTATCGGCACAATGCTTCTATGACGGTCTTTGGGAATCCAATTCGTAAAGTTCAAATAATCTATTACTCTTGGGGTCATCAGGAGAGAATGTGCACCGTTTCGGGGCCTTCCTCTCTACGGTTTTCATTGCACACCGGCCCCCCTCACTGATGTGAGGCCCCGTTGTATTTTACCAACCGTTTCAACAAAAAGCAAAACTGATTTTAAAATAAACGGTTAAAGAGAAAAATATTTTCACGTTTTTCTCCACGTTAGCGCGAAAAAGTTAGCATATTGTTCTATTACGACATATTCCACGTCGCGTCTCTCTTTTTCCAAATTCACATTGAACCATTTTCTGCTAACTCTATTAATTTCTTAATACTGCGGGCTCTGTTACGGCCTTTTATTCCTATTTCACCCAAAAATTTGTACAGGGTGCTTGACGCAAATCCTCTTGCTCCAATTTCCACGGCCTTAATGCTTACACTATAACCTTCTTTTTCCAGCTGTGATTTTAAATCGTCGTATTTACTTTCTTTAAAATCATGGCTCTGTTCCATTCGGCTTTCATAAGGAATTGTTAATTCCACTAAAATGATGTTCTTATTTGAGAACAGAACAATATCTGGTCGAAAACCCTTTTTTGAGATTATTTTTGGGTAATTGATACTCCAGCCTTTAAGGTCTGCAGAGACTTCCCAATCGTTACCAGATTTAAGAAGGTTTTGTCCAAGTGTAGCTAAGTTTTTGGGCTGTTTAGAAGAGGCATAAATTCTTCCTCCTTTTGTAACAAATTTTTGGGTTGACTTCGAAGAATCAGGCTTCATATACTTTTTTATGACTCTGACCAACTCATCCAAAACATTATTATGTCTCCATGTATATCTTCCATTGGCCAGAGCTGTCTTACAGGAACTAAGGACATGTTCTAATGTCTGAGGTTTTTCTTTGCACAAGGGACAAGTTGGATCATTTTCTTTTTTCCATTTCACTAGGTTGTTTTTAGTCGAAAGCATATCATACGTAGACCGTATCAAAAAATTCAACCTAATAGGAGCCATTTGCCAAATATCTTGCCAATTAAGAGATTTCTGTAGGGCTTGCTCCCAGTTTGTCCATTGGCCTTGTTGCGATTGTTGAACACCTTTTAAGAGTCTTTTATTATCCTCGTCGTTCCTTACATCCTGGATGACCATGTTTCGGCGATCCTTCCCAGACGTTTTCGACCACCACTGGTTCTCAATTCTTCCTAACCCTTGAGTTCCAGCTTGAGTGTATCCAATGACTTCTTTGAAGGCTAGATGGTCGTTAGCACTTTTTATTGTGTCTCTGACCTTCCACTTTCTGCCTGTTTTTAAAGTAGGATTTAACGATCTAACTACTTTATCCTTTGAGTCATCTAACATCAATTGTAGCCTGATTTTATCGGATTTGAATTCTTCTACAATTGACTTAAACGGCAATTTTAATTTTGCCTGTCTACAATACAACGCAATATCAGAGAGACCTGGAGGTAAACCCAACCATTTTCGAATATATTTATTTATTGCTCTCTCCATTGTCTCTACTTGATTTATGCCAAATTCATACACAAGAAGGGGCCACAAAAGCATAGGAATAAATACGTGTTGAAGACACCACACCTTGTATTTTCCTTGGAGCGGACACAAATTGATTTTATTAAGACCCTCTTTTAAAGCCTGACATGTTTCCTTAATTTGGTTGGAATCATTTATTTGGTGATCATACCAACGGCCCAAACTTTTAACTGCTTTCTCTGTCACAGTAGGTATTCTTTGTTTCCCTACTTCGAAATTTATATTTTCTTTTAGTTTTCCTTTCCTAAGAGAAAGACTTCTAGATTTGTTAGGTTTGAATGCCATTCTGCACCAACCTATCAAATTGTCCAATAAGCTTAACAGTTTGCGCGTCGAATCTTCCTTACTCGAAAGGATCGTAGTATCGTCCATAAACGCTTTTATTGGTGGTATTTGAACACCCCCACCTAGCTCTACAAAAGCAGCCTTGTTTTCTGCGGCTTTCAGAATCAGTTGCATTGCTAGAACAAAAAGTATGGGTGATACCGTACAACCCATTGCAATGCCAACTTCTAGTTTATTCCATTTAGTGGTATAATCCTTCGTTGTAAAGCGCATGAGAAAACCATCAAAATAGGCTCCTAGCATATTCGATATTTCCTCTGGAATATGGAATAATTTTAATGCTAATTTTATCATTTGGTGGGGTACCGATCCATAGGCATTAGCAAGATCCAACCAAATCACATCCAAATTTTTCTTATTTGTTTTTGCTCTTTTTATTGCCTCCCAGATCATGTTTCCATGTTCCAAACAACCAGCTATTCCTGGGACACCACCCTTTTGTACAGAAGTGTCGATATAATCATTTGCAAGGAGATATCTGGTTATTCGTGAGGCCAAAACTGCGAAAAATATCTTTCCTTCTACATTGAGCAGCGAAATTGGACGAAATTGTTTAATGTCCTTAGAGTTCTTTTCTTTTGGTATATAAACCCCATCTGCTATCATCCATTGACTGCTAATATGGCGTTTTCTCCAGGCAATATGTATATTTGTATGTAGCCATTAAAATGAACGTCAAATATTAGCAAGATATCACAGTAGAAGGTTACGTTTGCACTGATTGATCCCCATTATGTACATTAAACAAAAGACTTCTCTTAACTTAATAAATATATTTTCGATAGACTATAAAATAAAACACAACTTGAAAGTTATTTTACTTTCATGACAGCAGATTTTGACTTCCTATGTAAAGTCACGAAAATACACCAAATGTTTACTTGGTTGATTTTGTTTGGCGGCATATCAACATCTATGAGTTATTTAATGTCGATATCTAAATGTTTTGTACGAATTTTATGCTTTCGACAAGAGATATTTATAGATAATTTTATACTGTCAGAGTAAAGGTTCTTTACATAAATAGTTTGCAAATCAAAGTGTATTGTTGGCAAAAACAATTGTTCGCTAAAACAATGTAAAAATCATTTTTATAGTAAAACTATAAAAATGATTTTTACATTGTTTTAGCGTTGAATTGATTGTCACTTTGCTATAAAAATGTATTGTCATTTGATTATATAAATGTATTGCTGATTTTTGTTTGGGGGGCTCAATATTTGCACATAGCTGGGAAGCCTAACAGATGCTATAACGCCAGGTCAGAGTGGAGCTGGGTACAACAATTATGAGATGATTCCACGATCCTCAAAACATGCTATCTAATGATAGCATATAGTTTGACGTCATACCCAGAACGATTGAATGTTTACTCTTAGTCTACAAAGACAATAAAGAGTACAAAATTCTTAAATAGTTTAAAGAAGTAACAATGGATTTTGCAGTCAACTAATATATATATATATATATATATATATATATATATATATATATATATATATATGAATTAACGTTCAGTTCAAAATATGCACCTGTTGATTGCATAATTTATGAAACTAAGTCGTGCTTAAAACGTAGGATATATATATATTGATCTGTTATACAGCATTGAGAACTGTTCTATTAACACCTGTTAAATATTTATATATTGATGTGTGTCTACGCGGATACACATACATATACTTATTTACATCCATATATATATATATATATATATATATATATATATATAAACATAATATACATATAATGTATATATATATATATATATATATATATATATACATATAATATGTAGAGTATATATTTATATAAAACATATACAATATATATATAATATATGAATAATATATACATATAATATGTATTCAAATAATATATGCACATTATATATATATAATATATATATATATATATATATATATATATATATATATATACATACATACACAAATTATAAAAAATTTATGCAAATAATATAATATATATTATACATATCTATAATATATATATAAATTATATATATATATATATATATATATAACGTTACGGAAAGCCCTCAAAATTAATGAGATGGTTATATATATAAAGGATAGGTAGAAGAAGGGTGAGAATACTGCTGAGAGTGGAGTATATTATATATATATATTCTCCACTGTCACCAGTATTCTCATGCTTCTCTTACACCCTTCCTGACACACTCTGTAATCTGTTACTCTTTCTCATAACTTACCTCCTATGTAACCCCCTGCTCAACGAATAGTAGCAGTAAAATGCCTTGACAAAAAAATAAAATGTAATATGTAAAATGACACGATTATTTATATATATATATATATATATATATATATATATATATATATATATATATATACATGACACGATTATATATATATATATATATATATATATATATATAGAATGAGGAGAGAAAAAAAAATTTTCCGTCCGAAACACTAATTTAAAACAGTGCTCGATATATGATGTATAGAGCAGTGAATATTTATTATAAATTATGTTTTAGAACATGTACATAATTTCTTCTATATACGTTCTCTTCTCTACAACCCTACAATCATATGGTTGTTTCAGTGTTTGGATTTAAACACTTCTTCGGGGGAAATAAAGGTTTGGAATCATTCTCTGTTTATATTTGGTTCGTTGTTGTCGTGGGGGTTGGTTGGGGTTATTGGTAATTAAGTGAATGTCTCGTTTTGATCTTTAGACTTTTGAGGAATTTGGTGTGTAAGTGTGAATTTGTTGATTTATGGTATTATCTGTTGGAATGTATGTTTTATCTTTTTATCGGTTGGGTATATCTTTTGGTTAGGATTTCTAAGAGTGCGCTGTTGTGTGGTCATTTTTATGGTTGGCTATCGTTTAATTGGTTGATGTCTGCTGTTAGTGGACCTAATTCATGTATTTACTTTGAACGTGTGTCTAGGTTTTCATAGACGTGATAGCGGTGGGGTGTTTTTTCTTTCCAATTTAGATTTTTTCGGTGTGGAATATTTTTTTATTTTATAGGGTTCTTTAAAACACACACACACACACACACACACACACACACACACACATATATATATATATATATATATATACATATATATATATACCCCTCTTATCCTCTTTCTTCCTTCTTTTTCTTTTTTTTCTTTTTTTCCTCTTTTTCTTCTTTTTCTCTTCTCCTTTTTTTATATTCAAGTTTGGAGTATAATTGTATTTAGGCGAAGTTATTTCAAGAAATCTAAATTTGTATTTTTTGGGAAGTAATTAGCATTTTATCAGTTCTTTGTATAAAGTTGTATGTTTAATCTTAATTTTAATTTTAGAGGGTCGGTTTTTTCTTTTAATTTTTTTTATATCTTCTTTTTTTTCCATAAATTATCGTTTGGAATCTTATTTATTTCTTTTAATTTTTTATATATATTTTATTTATTTAGATATTTTTGCGGGAGTTAGATCTTATTTTAAGGATATATTACATCGATTTTTCTGTAGCATTTTTTATCTTTTATAATAATAAAAATATTTATTCAAATTCCCAGTATTTTGGGGGGGGGGTGATTGTAGGGTTAGATCTTACGTGTGCTTACAGTTTATTTTGTGTATGATATAATTATTCTGAAGTAGTATATTTAATCTTGATTTTGAATATATGAATTTTGATTCTTTTCAAGTTTGGGAGCCATTTATTTAATTTTGATTTTTCTAGTACGGTATATTTTTTGTATTTAAGTAAGGTTATTGTGTTAAGTAAGGTTATTGGTGTAGGCTTTAGTGATAGGCCTTCCTTTAAGGATTTATTGGATCGATTTTTTTCTATAGCATTTTTTATCTTTTATAATGAGGATATCAATCGAACTCTTTGTATTTCTTAGCATGATTGTAGGGTTAAGTCTCTAATGTGCTTGCAGTTTACTGTGGTTTCGTGTCTGATTTAAGAGCTTGTTACTATTTATATATTTAAGGATCTCTTTTTTTCTTGAAGGCAAAGAAAGCATGGTTCTTTTATAGATTTTGCTGTTCTTGCTTTTTTGAGAATTTTCCATTTTACCTTGGGCGTTTTATTTTCGTTTTTTAATTTCCAAATGTGTTTGGAGAGAGATGTCATGTTTTGTTTTTCTTTGTTATTGAAGGATGAGAGGTGATTGTAAAAGCGCTTTTTAAATACGTTCATGGTATTCCCAATATATATTTTTTCATCTTTAGGATTTTCTAAGGATGAAATCGAACACATATATATCAGAGATTTCGTCAGACATTTATTAGCCATGGGGCATTGGTTGGGGTTTCTACAGTTACAGAGGTTGTTGTTATGGGGCGGACTTGTATTAGTGTTGGATTTATTTTTGCTGTGTATTTTTAATATTTTTGTGTTTTGCATTTTGATTATTTTTTCTAGATTATTAGAACAGCTATAGCTTAATTTTATGGTATTTTTAATAAAGATTTTGCTTAGAGGGTTATTTTTGGGAAAGTGCTTCTCTATTAATTTAAGAAATTTATGTCCCAGCTTGAAATTAACTGATTGGTTGAATGGAGGGTTATACCATATTATTTTCCTGCTTTTATTTTTGCTTTCTGGACTTTCGAATTTTTCCACAAAACTGATTTTTGATGATTTATACCCGCTTTCATTAAGGATTCTATTATAAATTACCTTGTGCTTATCAAATATCTCTTTGTTGGATGAGTGTGTGTTAATGCGACGTTCAACTGATGATGGGATGTGCTTAATAATGGATGGTGGGTGATTAGAGTTGGGGGTCTATATATATTGGGTTAGCGTTGTTTTTCATGTAAGGTTGGAAGGTGTTCGATACTAGGTCTAATGTTATGTTTAGGAAGTCTACTTGCTTGATATTGCATGATTTCGTGAGAGTTACGGGAGAGAAAAAGTGCAAGATTTAGTTCGTTTTTTATGGACATTTAGATAAAATAAAAAAGTAAATTTCTTCAATAACTAACAGTTGATTTGAGTTCAGCATATATATAATACTATTTTGGATAAATTTGAAGGGTAAAAGCGTTGGGACTTACAACGAAAATTTCCCTCAAACGAACTTTTAAGTTCATCCTGATACAAGTATAATGATAACTGTAAATTCAAACATTTTATGACAATCTTGAAATATGAATTTAAGAGATGAAAGAATATATCTTGTAAAAGTGAAAAAAGAAAAGTCTATAATTATAAAATAGAAATAATTATACTAAAGGAAAAAAACCGCTTGAATTAAGATGGCATTTTGTCATATTTTTTTACAAAAATTCAATTTAAAAATTCGAAGTTAAAAATGAAAATATTTTGCTTATGTTTTTCAGTCATGTTCAGAATTTTTGGCAACCATCATTGCTTTCTGAATTTTTTTAGCGGTTTACAAAATTGCCTCTGTTCGCTATATTCAGTCATTAAGCCTGACTTTATTCTTTATAATTGGCATGAAAGCATCGCAATTTCTTGAAATTTGCTTCCTAATTTTTATTTTCCTTATCGTAATTACCAACATTTCTCTTCGTATTCAAAAGAACATCAATATACCTGATTAGTTATAATCGTTCGAAACATTCAATTTTATTTCATAAAAGGCCTAAACATATCTACACACAAACACATACATGTATGTTGCAATTGTGATAAATATTTAAGAGATTACGCGTTAGTTATATAATTTTCTAATATGTACTTATGTTCAAAGCAAAACCATTATGAAACTTTAATTTTATTTTTGTATTCAAATATTCATTAAAAATTAACTAAGACAAACATAAAAGGAAATTTGTAGCTGTTATCCTATGACATTTCTATGCAAAATTCTCTTTTGATTTGATTTTTAAAAACTAAAATAAATTTTTATTTTTCATTAGACCAATCAAGTTATTTTCCTTATTCTTTGAAGGCATTTAAAATATCTAATATGAAACAGTTCCAGAATAACAAATCAATTCGCATAATTACTTTTACACACATTTTAATAAAATTTGATTCATATTTTTTAATTAAAGAACATACCGAAAAGTTATGTAATGAAGAATGCATAGATTTTCAAAGCTTGCCGTGTAAAAGGAAATAAATCTACAACAAAAATAACTTTAATAAAATGATAAAAAAATGAAAAATTGAATATTTCGACTAAAATAGCATAAAATATTATAAAAAACACAAGATAAAAATCAAAAACACATTTTCTCTATATGATGAAGTAATAATTGCTTTTTTTCTATTTCAAGTGAGTATTCTTTTTATCTCTTAGCGTTTTAATTGAAATAGGTAAGTGGGGGTTTTTTTGTTGTTGTTTTTGCTTTGTTTTTTTAATTCCTAAATTATTTAATTTCGTTTAAGAAATTAAATATTTCATAAGAAAAAGAACAAATATACAATGGATTGATATAGACAAAAATCCGTAAGGAATGCTACAGATTTCTGCACTTACGCATAGACTTAAATGCAAAGAGAAGAATACATGTTTTAAAAAGCCAATATCTTCTGACATGACCTTCTAAGAGACAAATTTAAGAACATTCGATCAACTACACAAGCCCACGTGTATTTAGAAAAGTGCATTGATTTTCTGATAATTAAAATATCCTTAAAATGTAAAAGCAAAGTATTTCCAACTTCCCAACTGTCATTCCATTTTTGATTCTGACAGTTTCAGTAGTTACAGATTTTGATTCATTACTCATCTCAAATACATTTACCCATGGTGTTTAACAACTTCTATGCATACACACAGTGGAATTCACTTTTTCTGATATGTGAAAGCAACGATTTTTCGCCGAGATTTTTTTTTTATAATTGTTTCATCCCAAGCAAGGCAGTACTGCTACTGGTGCGCAGGGGATTATAATGAAAGGAGAGGAAGACAGAAAAGAAAACAGTGCAGGTTGTAGAAAGGGTAAGAGAGAGGTGAGAGTCAAGAAAAAGAAGATAGCAATTGACGTTGCATATAAACTTTTGAGAATTGTAGGTATCAAAGAAGCAAGCATGGATGGGAAAGGCAGTTCTATAGTTGGGAAAATGCGAGAAAAGAAACTGAGGAGTAGAAGTGGCGGTTACATTTCACTATTTTGACGGTAAAAGGGTGGGACCTAGTTGCCAACTGCACGAGTAAATTCATGAGGGGAGAGCACCATGGAATGAATCTCGTCAGAGCAGACCGATTTGAAGCCAATGTGTCTTTAGACACGTTCATTTACATAGATTCATAATTGAATCAAAGACAATGTTAAATTCTCACCATACGAGGGCGACACATTATCGCACGCGTATACGAGATCGATGGACACGAGGTGTTCGGGATGGATACGAGCTATCAACACGGTGACATCATCCCAAAACGGGCGCACTTTAGGACAATGGTAAAAGACGTGCGAATCCGATTTTTCTAACCCAAGATTACACTGATGAAGGCTACGACATTGAGAAATAGTGCGTTCCAAATCAATCACCAGATAATCGAAAATTCAGATTTGCAAAGAAAATCCGTCACTAGCAGCCAAGATCAGAAAAAACGCGAGTCGATCGCCTACAAGCCGAGTCGCCCACAAAGAGGATCCTTCACAACCACCTCAATTAATTACTTCAAAAAATGTCTCCTAGGACGTGAAAGGTCGCTGGATCGTGGAATGGACCTCAAGGCCGCTCGACACTCTGATGAATTCCGTGGCTTACGACGTCGCACAGCCTTCGAAACGGGAGGAGAGATGATAAGCCTATGGAAGGCGTCTTTAACATCCCTGTTCAGAACCGAGTCCTCTGTCAGTCTGAATCATAAGAAAGCCAACCTCGAAGTGTGTTGGTGACTTGCCAAGTGTGTAGATCCCTATGACACGGACATTGGGCACAGACATCTCTGTCGACTTGATGTTTGTCACCACCCCACAATCACACTTAATGCAAATATCACATGGCTCTACCCTTCATGGACAACTTCCTTCGGAACCAAATTTTTGGGAAACTGTTTTTCCTTTTTCTTTTGGGAGGTTGATTGAGGATGAAGACGAAGGCTTAGAAATGGAAGAAGGAAGGCTCCTTGCCTTACCTTGACTATTT
Organism: Ascarosepion bandense; assembly: GCA_037127315.1. NCBI lineage: Eukaryota > Metazoa > Mollusca > Cephalopoda > Sepiida > Sepiidae > Ascarosepion > Ascarosepion bandense. The sequence goes on from JBBBDQ010000412.1 coordinate 1,803,425, forward strand.
TGCTGGCAAAGTAGGGACGAATTGGAACTTGTCTTTGCCCATTGCTTTCTCTGCCCTGCTTCACCTAAGCGTATTTTTTATTTTTTGTCGTCTTTTTTCCATTTTTTAAAGTGGAGGAAGAAAGTGGAAGTATCTCCTCCACTTCTATATACAAATCCAGCTGTGGCAACTTCATGTTTTCCTGCATATGTTGCTGATGTTGCTGGAGATACAGCTGCTGCTGCTCGTGTTGGTGTTACAGCATACCCTGATATTGTTCCTGCAGCTTTGAGGCCGGATTCTTTGCAACCTTCTTGTGCAGGACATCCTGCTGTTGGGTCGAGATCGCAGACTTTGATCCCCTCCTTACGACCTCTGTCTATTTACCGAGGCCCTTGAGGAACTTTTGTGGTCGTCACCATTTCTACTGTTTCCTTGCTTATTGATAGTTGGGGTTATAGTGTCGGTATCTTTCCGGAACACGATTTCGATAGATGTCCGGCGGCACCACAAAGACCAGCAGTGAGGAATTGCACACATATGTTTACATAGACGTTTATCCTTGCTTTGTAAAATGTTTGTAAAAGTATTTCCGATACACCCTATATACACCTCCTTAGTAGTGGGGTTGGTTTCTTTTTGAGAGACTACCAAGCAGAAGCAGATTTTTACAGAAGGATGTGGAAATTGGGGAAAAAAACAGAAACCGTATTTAGTTAGATTAGTCAAAGCGATCAGATTTCTAAGTTCTTCGGGTGGTAAATCGGAAAGAAAGAAACTAAGGGCACGTTTTTCATCTCAGGCAGAAGTTGATAGGTTCATGCTCTTTGCTCTGATTAATTTTGTTTAAACCACATCATTTTGTGCGAGAAAGGTATAATACTTAGAATCCCTAATGCATATTAAAAATGAAAATTTACTAAACCAAACGAAATCAATGTTAAAAATCACTGCTTCTATAAAAAAAAAGAAAAGAAAGAAATAATCAAATTACAAATGTCACAAGACCGACAATTGTTGGACAATTGTTGTTTAGCCAAGATCGTCACAATCACTGATCTAGTCGCACAAACTTTCCTTAACAGCAAAACTTCACATTTGTCCCTTTTCAGTCGTTCTGCAGGTGCCATAATACAACTTTTCTATAAAGTCTTAAGTGGTCTCATTGGTACAATTTTTGCCGAAACACTAAAACTTCTCCAACGAAAATGCTTTTATAAAGTGTTAGTATTAAAACCTACCGCAATAATCGTGAAAAAGTAAATTAACTAACCGAAAAAACAAAATGCCTGAATAGTAAATGCCTGCCTCCATCATGGCGACTGAGAATATTTCGCAGTTTATATTCTCGAAACTACTATTGAATTTCTTTTTTGAAGATATAAATCGGAGTGATATACGTTGTCTTTATCACTTTCTGTGGTGTCAGATATTGCTATTCTTGGTATTTTCAAACTACCATCAGCACTTCCTAGGGATTGAAATATTTTTAAGTACTCAGATGTTTATTATCAGTGGATAGATATGAACACGACTTAAGTGTGATTTGGTCCCTTAACAAGAGATACCTACGAAAGATAACTAAGGGTTAAAATGAATTTTTAAAAGATGAAAAAAGACTGATTTTTTTATTTTTTTTTTTTGCTGCAATAGTTGATTAGCGCCTTTAGTAGTCTTTCATCGGAATGTAGTTCTCGTTATTTAAAAAAAAATCTTTCAAAAATTGAATATACTTTTCTGAAAGTTTCAGGAATATTATCTGAAACAAAGTCAAATTCTTATTTGAAAAATCTACTTTAAATTTAAAATACCAGAAAAAAATGTATTTTTAACCAGGTGGTAGCTGTTTAAGTCGTTCGCGAATTTGACAGATTTATATTTAATCTTGTTCTGGGGTGGGGGGGACTTTAGGCTTGAAAAAGTAATTGAAGTTAAGTGAATATCTTATAATTTTCAAGTCCTTAAAGATTAAAAATATATTCTCAGTAATCTAATGTTTTATTGATTTTTAAATATTCATGGCTCTAAATTTACTATAGTTACTGTTCTTGATTCTTGTGAAAATATTGGTATGCGATTTGTACTAACCTTTTCAATTTATTAGTAAATATCGTTTTTACTTAATATCACCTAAACCGTACAAATAAAGTAATCTTAAGATTTAAAACAAATTGAAAATAAAAGAATCGTAAAAATTTATTATTCATCGAAAAAGTCAAGACAATAGTATCCATAATATCAAATTCTTAAAACAATTAAGCTTTTTCTAATTAATGTCTTTTTTTATTGCATTTTTTTTTCTTTTACGATTCAGAGCAGATTTTCAGTAAATGTTTTAGTGTTTAAAAAAAACGAAAAAAAAATTACCTTCTTCAATAATTATAAATATGAAGTAGTACAAAATTTTATTTCTCGAAATTTCGTTACGGGTGGGGCGTAGTAGATGTAAATTTTTAAAAAATTAAGATTTTCTAAAATAATTTAATTCATTTGTGAATAAGTTTTGAAACTTTCATTAAAATTAATTGATTTTTGCAAGAATTTCCATTTTTTTTTTTTCCATCGGTAAACTTAATAGCAATTTTATTTTTGTTCCTAGACTCAACTTAGACATCGTAATATTCAATTTGCCAAATTTTTAATTCTCGTAGCCTGAGAAATCATTTTTTCACGAAAGAAATCCGTGTGTTGGACTAACCTGACTTAATTGTCATACAAATCTCTTTATCACTATTTTTTTATTTAAGTTTCTGCATCACCATTTAACCAGCGATGTTGAATATAAAATAAAATTACTTGCATTGGTTAATTATGATCATTGAAAGCTCTTCAAACAATACTGAAAAAGACTTTAAGCACTGTTTAAATATTAACGTTATTTTCTAAATTATGTAAATATCCCTGTGAGCAACTGACAATGTATTTCCTTTTTGCATATTGCACTGTCTTAAGTAACTATGAAATAATGCTTATTTCACAAAGTAACTAGATTGTTACCGCTGTTTTAATGACATTTGTTACAATGTGCTAGTAACGCATTTTATTGCTATTATATGATACTCTAGTTAATGTCATAAGTTCCATCTACGTCACTATTTTAGGCTATAATAGACACTTTAAGAATACCAAAATCCTTCAATATTTGTCTATACTTCTGATATAAGGTATTTATATAGGCACCTACAATCATTTTTAGATACCTAAATTTAAATTGAAAATTTTAAAATAAATAAATTATCTTCAAGCTTTAAAATTAGGTCTATTTGAAAGCCAAGGGATTAGATTAGTAATTCCAGTAATCAAAATACACTGGTGTATTTTAAACTGAAATTATACCGATTGGAATCAAAAATATTTCGAAAAAAATGGTTCTTTGCTTTTTAACTGCATAGTAAACCATATAATATTTTCATCAATTACATAATATTTTATAGAATTTCGTTTAGCTTTATAGCCGGACGCTTGAATTTGTTTTCTAAATAAATAAAAATTAAAATTTCTTTTAAGATAATTTTACAATTTAATAAGAAAAATTGAAATTAAAATAACCCAGCTAAGTTATGAAATATTATGCTAATTATTAATATTTTTCTCATACATTTTTCATATTAATAAGTTATTAAGATTATAACAAGCTAAAAACATCTAATTTAATTTTTATATAACTCACTTGGAGAAGATAGACTAAACTATCGCCCGGTTCACACTCCACCCACGTCTATTGAGCAGGTGTAGAGGCTTATCCCTTGTTCCCTGTTTAGGGTGTGGTTTCCGGCTTTCTCTTTTCCAATCTTTTCACTCTTACGTAGCCCCCTGCACATCAGTGGCGTTACCACTTTGCTCGGGGTGATATGATTAAAAAAAACACAAACTCTAGAATCACGTGACCTTTTAAAGATATATATCGCATACGGCCACCCGTACAAACAAAAAACGGGTAATCAACATGCAGAAAATTAAAATGTTTTAATTATTTAACAGAAAATGAGCACTCTTTTTTTAAATTAGCTGTTTAGATTTTTCGATTAATAAATATATTTGCCACACATTAATTGAAAAAAATCTGAGAGACCTATGAGGAGGAAATTTTAAACGACTTATGAAACTTTTTAGAAATTACTTAAAAAAATAAAATGATAAAAATAAAACAATTCTTGTAAAAATTCATTACTAACGGATTTTTTTTTTCTATTCAGACTATATTATTTTAATTTATGTTTATAAAAGCAATTAAAAGTATATCAAATAAAAAATTACAGTTTTATTGCATTTTTGTTATCGCACTTCGGGGCAGATTTTCTTATGATGGGAAAGTTTTAAGAAAAAAAAAAGGCAGTTGATTAGCATTCCCCAATGACTCCTGAATTTAATTAAAATTAGCTATATGTTCAGACCTAGTCGCATTTTTCGACATTTCAAAAATGTTCATACCAATATTTTCTAAAAATAATTATTTCAAAACTGATTACAGTCAGTCATGAATAAGTCCTTAAATTTTCATCAAAATCAGACGATTATTTGATTTTTGCAAGAATTTCCAAATTAATGTGTCTTTCACGGTAAAAAAAAAAAATGCCTTCGCGTAATATTACGTTTTTGACGTAATAGACTCAAAAAATGCCTTCGCGTAATATTACGTTTTTGACGTAATAGACTCTCGCGTCAATTTATCCCTCTCACTGACGAGAGAAAAAAGATTTTCTACCACTAAATGAGCCTGTTAAAACAATTTAAAAAATTGAAAAATAATTAAAAAATACTATGATCTATCCTCTTAATGATAGCATAAACATTTTGCCGGAAAAACTGTTTTTATTTAGTTTTGAGGCCTTTTCCGTCAGACTATGCTTTTTCCAGCAAAAAATCGACGGTACCTATATTTATATTTACTTTGTTCGGATTTGACCTCATCTTTATTGCCATATTCACGACGTTTTAGCTGTTGTAAGTTCCGGATCGAAAATTCGAACCCACAATTTCGGTTTGAATTTCCAAAAAAGCCGGAGTGTAACATGACCGTAAAGATGAGGACAACAGTCAGAACAACGTAAACTAAGAGCCTTCATGTTTGTATTTTTTTTACTACATTTGTTTGATGTTATATTTTAATTTGTTTTTGGATTCATCCCCTCATACATTTTCATATCACTAGATTTTTATGCATATTTTTGTAAAGTTGTATGTGAAGCAAATTTTATCCCCCCACCACACACACACACACTTTTAAGTTCCTCTGTGAAAATGTGGTATCGCGTTGGGTGTAGGATTGGAAGACGGACGTTTTCTTTTGGTGAATAATTATGAGTGTTTGGGTCGTGAATCCGGTTAGCTAGGTATAGACTAGATATACATTTTTTTTCTTTACTCGTTCCACTTTATTTGCAGGGGTGAAGATCGATTCCCGTCTCTAACCTATAAAACAATAAACATGATTAAGTTTTCTTAGCATTATACTTTCAACCTTGATTGAGATTCCAAAAACTCGTTTTTGAACAGAGGAAGGATACCATTTTTTCTTTACTATTGGGGACAGCGTTTTAATTTTATAACATATTCATCTTTTGAATCCCAGGTGAAAAAAAAAAATGAAAATATCATGAAGTATTGAAACAATGAATAAAAGGAAATATTTTTTTTAAAAATCAAAAAGGCGAAAGAACTAAAAATGTATGAAGAGACGAAAGGAAAGACTATGAAAAGTAGAAATTAGAGATGGCTGACGAAAGAAAAAAAAGTTAAATTAAAAAGGAATGGGTGCTGAATGAATCGGAACGATAAAAAAAATTTTAAAGAGGAAAAATTATGAAAGAAATAGAGGAATCGGGTGGAAATAAAGGGAATAGAAAAATCAATGATTTTTAATATCACACTTCAATGAAACTTCTACAGTGCAAACAAATTCTTCCTTTAGGACTTCATAAGTGTCAAAAAAAAAAATATATATATATATATATATATATAAAAACTAAACTTATTTTTTAACATTAGTTTTGCATGCAAAAATTATTAATCGTAAGAGAATCGGAATAAAGAGCAAGAGATTAAGGAATTTTTTATCAAATTTCCATAAGTGAATGTGTTGTAAAAAAAAAAAAAAAAATGCGCGTCAAAACTTCCACTAAAAAGGATCAGAATAATGTTGATCTAACGTTATTTGGTTTTATCGAATTTTCCTGAATATTTCTTGACACAGCGTCAGTTATTACAGCAAAACAATAGGGTGTTTTTCGTTCGATTTTATTCAGGTCATGATTGATCTTTTCTTTTTTGTCACAATATTGAAATTAATCTTTCACTATTATTGGTAGAAAGATTCATCTTGATATGCTTTATCTTTTCATTAGTGTACACTAAAACTTCACATTCTATACATTGCGTATCTTAAACTTACGCTTTGTATTCTATTAAATAATGATTGCCGTAAATATTTAACGGCGTAGAAAAGGAAGGCCACGATAAATTAAAAGGTGTTTTCAGACGTGTTGGAAAATTACATTAATACCAAAATTGATCTTAGCATACTAAGTAGTGGAAAAAGCGTAATATTCTGATTTTAAAAGAATCCAAGAAATTAAGATTATGAATGAAAAATATTTTCGTAACGAAGTGTTTGTAACAGCGCTTGCGTGTGTATTAAGTTAGAATCTATTACAGAGTAACGCTGAAGAGCAGTAGCCCTTGTATTTTATAGAGTAAAATCAGTTTCATATTAAATTTTTAAAAGTTTCACTCTTTATCGACTTCAAGTTAAAACATATCTGGCAACCTTTAACAGAAATAGTTTATCAGAAATTACAATCGTAAAGCAGTTAACATTTGCAGAAATGGATTTTAAATTAACCTAAGATTTAATTAGACAGACAAATTATAAATTTTCAGTATTTGATACAAGTTTTAACAAATACTCAAATACATAACAATATGTTATGCAAATTTCTCACAGTTCAAGGAAGAATAAATAAGTTAGATGAGTGGGATTAGGAATGAAGTATGCATAAAAATAAACTTGCCAAAAAAGACATTTCGAGAAGTCGAAAGTAAAAATAGGAACCGATCGGTTATGTTAATATATAACTTGTTGCTTTAAAACGTAAAGTGTTACTTATTGTTAAGTTTACATTATACAGAGACAACAGACAGGTTTACAAATACATATGCAACGGTGTATGTTGGTTTAAGGCCAAGATTAAACAAAGTATAAAATAATTTTCTCATCTTAAATTTAAGAGGTGAGATACATTTCTCTTGACTTTTGGTAAAATTCAGTGTATTTTTGTAGGAAAAAAATTGTATGCCTCAAAAGAATTTGAACATTTGTTCTTCTAGAAACTAAGTATCCGATTTCCATAAGTATAATGCTAAACTGAACCCCTCTTGTGCTCTTTTGTTGAGCGGGATTTAGACGATTACAGACCCATAACTCTGATAAACACAGATTTGATTTTGACGACTCTTCTGCAGTTTGTTGCGAAGATCCTGTTGGTGATTCATGCATCTTTGAAGGGCCGAACAATTCAGAATAAACTGCACGTAATCTGCACGATCCTAAAAGTTGTAGAAGATGATGAGTAAGCCGCGCTGATCAATTTGGATCAGACCAAGGCATTTGATAAAGTCGACCATCGGTACCTAGCTGCAGACATACCCAACGTTCGTGTCATGGGGACTGGGAATGCCACACGTTGACAGAGGACAATATTGGAGTGCTTTCCCATCACTCCTCACGTTTGTAGGGCTGAGTCCCGACGTAAACCCCAAAATCAATTGAGATTTCAACGAGAATTGTCGATGGCCTTGCGAGTTATTCCTCGTCCAGTGAACTTCCTCGGCCTCGGAGACTATTGTATCGTGAACTAGTGGAGGAGTCGCGAATGATCTTTTCCGTAGGTGGCTCAGCTTGATAGAGTTGCATTCTTTTTAGTCATGTGCGCCAGCGGCGGATTACCTCAGTAACCCTTAATTTTCGCTTACCTGGCGATTGATTCGGTATGTGCTAGCTCTCAATAACGTGACCTTCATGAGTCTGGGCATATTTACCGGAGTCATCATTGTGACCTTCATTTAGATGAAACGCCTTCTACTATTGTCCTTGGATGCAACCTTTCTGGGACTATGTCGGCGAGTTGACGGCTCTTATCGCTTCTAAACTTCTTGTGTCCATCGATCTCGCATACGCATGTGATAACGTGTTGCCCTGTATTCTAGGGTGAAACAAATCGCGCTAACAATAATGGTAATCTGGATATCGGGAATGTTGCGGTATGAACACTATTATCAGGATCTGATTGGATTCTTTGAGCATCAAATCAAGATGAAAATCAGATCTGATAGAAAGCGTTTAATGTCGACAGATTTTAGCGAAAGACAGGTAAATGTAACGAGCCTGGTTTGGGGTTTTATCTTCTCCTACTCCCTTAGCGAGTGTGCTACTTAATTTGGAGGAATACATACAGTTTTGTGGGGTGAACAAGTCTTACTAACATATGTTTAGTTTAGTTTGAATATTTTGTTATATTTTAGTTCATTCTGAGCAGTTCATCCCCCTCCCCTTTTTCATTTCATTATCATTAAATCTTTTAAATATATTTTTGTAATTATTGCAGATATTAGCAAATTTTTACGTCATGAGTTTATTTCCCCTTTTTAAGTGCCCCTTGTAAATATGTGGTATTGTGGTGCGTGAAGGATTGGGAAGTGGAGGTGGGTTCTTGTGGTGAATGTGCAAATTGTTAATAAGTAATAGGGTCGTGGAAGTGTTTAGCTAGGTATAGGGTAGTTAAGCGAGAACCAACCTCTCCCCCTCTCCTTTTAGGCCTTGTGCCACAATTTTTTGTATTTATACAGAAAATAAATAGTGTGTTTAGCTAGGTTTAGCTAATAGACAGTATTGACCAACCTCACCTTCACGCCTTTTTTTGGTCATGTACCACATTTTGTATTTAAATACAAATAAATATCATATTTCATCCCATCCCCCTCTCATTTTCGTATCATTTATTTTTTATATATATTTTATAAAATTATTATTTGTAAAGAGATTTTCATCTCATAAGTGTTACTCCGTTTTTGGGCTCCTTTGTGAATTTGTGGTATTATGGTGTTTGTATGATTGTAAGACTGTAGCGTTTGTCAAAATTACACCAAGGAATCGAAAAGTGATATATTGCCGAAAGAAAACTTGGCTATAATAATTGAAATAAGTAAATGGAGCCATCTTCTGTCATCTTTTGATGCTGTTTCAAATTATATAACAATGCCAAATCAGTATATTTTTTGTGTGATAGCCGAAAGCATATTAAAGTAAAGTAAATAAAAAAAATCGCTACAATCAATGGAGCTCAAACTAAGTTTTTATATCAAATAACGACCTGGGAGGAAAAACGAAGCTGCGGATGCGTTTAGTCATGTTTATTGTGAGTCTGTAATTTATTAAGGTTTGACTCTTGTAGATTTGCACAAGAAATTATGCCATGCAGGTGTTTCAAGAACTGCATTTTGTAAGATAAAGAGATATTCCCTTTTCAACTGAAGACGTTAATAAAATTTGCGCATCTTGTAGAGTTTGTGTGGGACTAAAATCATTTCAGTCGATCCCTCAAGGGTATACTTTATAAAATGTACTAATCCTATAATTATCGAGACCTCTCCCAGCAGCTATTTTTAATCCGTACTTGTTAATTGTTGAATATTCTCGCCACCCATCTGCATTGCTATGTCCAAGTATGGAACAATTGGACTGTTATAACTGCCAAGAAAGGTTTTCATGCATGGAATTTCCGGTTTTATTCACTCAAATACTGGCTGTTCTCTCTTATGTCACAAGAATTGAAGTATGTACGGAGTAAAAGTGTTGCTACCAGTAATTCGATTCTGTATTATCTCTAATACAGGCAGAGTAATATATTAGTGTTATATGGAAAACTGTTCGATTGAATCTTAACTTCTGGAACCAAACAGAAAAAAAACATTGAAAACAATTCAATCTATTCTATTCGATATGTGTACTGCTACTAAATGTACACCCAGTGAGCATGTTTCCATGAGAAGTCTCAAACTTATTTCCCATGACAACTCGCTTCCATCTTAGTTAATGAAACCGGGGCCGAAATATTTAAGACTATTTGTTCATACTAACAAGAGCGATCCTTAGTACTCTTTCCATGTCGGCGAGTTCATGGCTCGTATCGCTCCTGAACAGCTCGTATCCATCGATCTCACATACGTGTGATAATGTGTCGCCCCGTATTCTGGGCTGAAACAGACGCGTTTCTCACGTTGCCAGCCGTAGCAAGAATGGTGAGCTGGACCTCGCGAATGGAGGAAATCTTGCGGTATGAACGCTATTCTTATCAGCATCAGATTAGATTCTGTGGGCATTAGATAAAAAAAAGATTAGATCTGATAGAAAGCGTTTGATATAGAAGATTTCAGCAAAAGATGGGTAAATGCAGCGAGCCTGGTTCGTGTGAATGGGTCTAGGATAGAAAGTGTTGGCCAGTCTCACCCGACCTTTTACGGTTGTGCGCTAAATTTATTATATAAATTCATAACAATATACATTTAACCTAAATCAGTGCTATCGAAAACTTGCAAAAGACCCTTCTTATTTATCAGTTGTATTCGATTAGTTGAGTGAAATTTGAAGTTTTTACTAGCACACAATAGTTGTAGACAGGAAAATAGTGAGCAAGCATGTATCTTGGCAATCCACATATTTAGTTTAGTTTTTGAGGCAGTCATCAAAATGGTGTTTATATGAACAAACAGAAGCGTAGATAAATATACTGCTGCTATATTTACAACTGAAAATAGGACAAAGATTTTTATATTAATACGCAAAAGTCTAAATTTTCATAACTTTCTCAGTTACAAATACTAAAAATTCAAAATATCAGATTGCTTGATAAGAACAGGTCAAATTTTCTCCTCGGTATATTGCAGAAATAAACTGAAAGTCAATTCATCAATTTTTTAAAATTGAGAATTTAAAAGTAAAAAAAATGATTTATTAGCCTATTTTTAATTTTTAGTCATTGCAAAGCAGTCAAATCAGTATTACATAATTGGAAAAAAAAGCGCATAAAACTTAAAGTTGATAGCATGCTATTTTATTTTTTTCTAGCTCTTATCCGGAAGTAACATTTATTAAACTAATTTTGTTTTCTGTTCTCCTCCTGAAGGTTTTAGCTTCATATCAGTAGTCTCACGTTTGTAACTTTGTTATATGATTTAATAAAATATCATGCTAACTAGGCTAGAATAATCACACATTTAAAATCCATTTTGCCAAAAATACAATGACCAGAATCTTGCGGTATGAACGCTATAAAGAATAGCGTTTATACCGCAAGATACCCTCTATTCGCGAAGTCCAGATCACCATTCTTGCTACGGGTAGGAAGGTGAGAAACGGGATCTGTTTCAGCCCAGAATACGGGGCGACACATTATCACACGTATTTAGATCGATGGACACGAGCTGTTCAGGAGCGATACGAGCCATCAACTCGCCGACATGATAAGGCTACTAAGGGGTCGCTTTTGTTAGTATGAACAAATCGAAATATCTTAGTCCTGGTTTCATTAACGAAAATGGAAACGAGTTGTCATGGGAAATAAGTTTGAGACTTCTCATGGGAACATGCTCATGTGGTGTACATTTAGTAGCAGTACACATATCGAATAGAATAGATCGAATTTCATTTTCTACAAATTGTTTTATATAGAAAAGGTTACTTTTAAGAAATCTATATTAAAAAGAAAATGGTCATAGGCTGTGTTAGATATAGTTTCACGCAACACCGTAAGTTACTATAAAATCAAAGCATTATCCTAAAAACTCTAGTCATGTTTTTAAATCAGACTGATGTCAAACTCATTAAAAATAGTGATTAAAAATTAATTGTGATGGAAGTCTATAGATTTGAGGCGAAAATCGAACCTTCGATTTCCTTCAAACCTAGTGGACTGGTGCTACATCCTCACAAAGTATCAACGACAGCTAAAATGGATATCACATGTAACTCCAAGAAAAAATGACAGATGTCGACGTTCCACACTACTTTAAACCAAAGGTTAGGATGAGTGTCCCCATCAGTTTCTAAAAAAACTCTTTTAATAAAATTATCTTATAGATTTCAACAGACAGTAGCACTCTCTACTGTGCCTTAGAGTAAGTTTTATATTTTTCATGAGGCTGACTTGTTGAATTTTCTCGACTCGTTTACCATTCGGGCATTTTCACTCAGTACACAAGCAATATTAATTCTGATTTGATGTTTAATGGCACTAACTACGCTCATCTTTTTTAATTACTGATTCACTTTTCCATGTTTATCCAATCATGTCACTTTTTATAAACTGCACTATTCTATGTGAAATCAATATTTTCATAATAAAATTAATATTAACCAACCAGCGTTTGGTTACTTTATGTTTTTAATCTTAATATTCTGCAGCTTTCTTTATATTATTTTCTTGTTGGTCAGTTAATTTTTCTTGCTGATGACTCTTTTATTTGATCATTTTCTGAAATCCTTTGTGGCATTCCTAAAATCTGTATTTTTTCTTCTTATGTTTCCAATTTCCTCTTACTGTTCTTTGGCTTCCCACACTCATTAACTTTCCACGGTAGTGGTTGAATGGTATTTGTTAATATTTAGTTTTTAAGTCTGACATTGGGTGAATCTAGACAGGTTTCAATCTTCACCACTAATTCGGTTCTCAACCAAATTTCAAACTGTTTACAGAGTTCGATAGTACAAGCCTTTAATTACATTATATAAAAAAATGAATTTTAGTTCAGTAGAAAAAGCTACATCAAAATATGTGAAGTCCGAAAAGGGAGACTAAGTACATTAGTGAGTGACTAACATTTCTAATAATAAACCTTATTTTTATAACCTTTTTTTCTGTTTAATATTGCATTTGCTTGTGGTTTTCAACATTTAAAGTCTGATAATATCCTTTATCATGTTTGCCAATCAAACTTTGCTTACACTTATCATTTTATCAGAATTGATTATCAGAATTAATTATAAATAATCAATTTTTTATTGTTTTTTAATCAATTGCATATAATCATTTTTCTTTTTAATATTTTCGAATGTGCTTTGCAGCATTAAATGTATATTAAGTTAATAGCAATGCCTAGAAAAGTCCTGGATTACATTACGCATGAAAATTCATATTCTTAAGATTATATTAAACTTAGAAAAGAACAGGACAAGATATTCCAGTGATATAAAAAATAAAAAAATTCTTACTTAAAATATTACAGCTAAAAATAAAATTTGAATTATTTTTAGCTGCAATAATCTAAGTAAGAAATTTCTTATTTTTTACTTCACTAGAATATCTTCTCCTTTACTTTTCCAGTTTTAATAACTTGTCCTATTCTTTTCCAGATTTAATATAATCCTAAGAATATTACTTTTCATACACGTATCTTTCCATGTAATAATATTATATATTTACAATATGAACTCAAATTTTGGTAAAACTATTTTGCATCACCAAATGTATTAGAATTTTATAAAGGGATAAACTCCAGCAATCGCACATCTTAAATCTTCACGCAGTGTAACGACTCGTAGAACCAATCCACTCACTGCACCTGTTTATATCTAGGTCGAGAAGTCAGTGATTGGATGAGGTATGAGCAAAACATTGCATAATGTTCTCATATAAACAAGAGTTCACGTGCGCTTTCTTTATTTACCACTAGAGGGTACGTGCGACACACTGTCACTTACTTTAATGTAGTAAGTCGCCATTTTCCTCGCTACGAAACTGACATTCACTTTCTTTTATTTTATTCATTATTTTTTACACAATATAGTTCACTCTATATAAGGGCCGGGGCTACTTGAAGTAGAGAGTTACATTAAGGGGTAGTTTATAAGGATATGAGCGAAGGATAGAGCTTGTTCTACAAGGCAGTGATTCACGGGAAGAAGCTGTTTAGTGGAACTTACTTCACGCCAACGGAATACGGATAGAGTGTTAGTGGTTTGAAACTATGTAAGTAGCTTGCTATACCCTAGCCGCCAGACCTGGTGAAACTAGATGGTGTAGTTCGTGTGAGCACTTTCCATGGTAGTAGCGATAGGGCAGTGATAGATACTATACATCCCGTCTGTGAAAGTTCGAGCGTGGAAAATAATTCTTCAACAAGGGCACGGGGACGCTTTTTAACTCTAATCAAGTCTGTGCTGCTCCTGTACAGTTTATGGCAACAGTACTTCATTTTCGGCTCTTATAAAAGTGACATGATGAGTTAGATACATGGAGCCGATCATTTTACACATATCTTTATCGATGTATTCTATATAGAAATTCCATCTGATGTCGTGTGTGTGTCTGAGTCACAATATTCTCTCAAAGCACGGAGCCTCCTCGAGGGGACATCCGAGTGATAGTTCGGGGTCTGATCGACAGTGATAGAATGTAACAACTTTTGTTTTGGAGGCATTGAACGTAAACAGCCATTTTTCCCAAGTTGGGAGTTAGGTTGGAAGAGAGGTCAGCTACCAATCTCTGATCGTCAAGACTTTTGGAGGTGCGCCCGTATATCGTATCATCAGCATAGATGATCACAAACGATCGAAGTATATTCTTAGATCATTTATGTAAATAGGGTTGTTCCGAGAAGTGGCGACTGGAGACGCCTGCGTTGACCGCCAGAGCCTCGGAGGATTGACTGTTAATAACTGCCTTCAGGGATCTACCTGCCAGAAGGGATTTTATAATAGCGAAAACTCTTCAAGTGATTCCATAGACGGAGAGCTTGTGTAGTAAACCTTTGTGCTACAACTCGTCGAAGGCCTTCGAAATATCTAATACTATGGTCCTTGTGGTATATATGTCGCCAAGGTCCACACTGACGCTGTGTCTAATGATAGTTAGACGGCAGTAAGGTATTGGGCTAATTGAAATCCGTACTGCTCATCGAACAAGAGGTTGTTCCTACTCGGGTGTTAAACGACCTTCTTGATAATGGTCTCAAAATATTTTGCTGATGATACTGAGGAGACTAATCAATGTGTACTGAAAGGATAGGTTTACCACGTTCTTGAAGATCAGACATACGTTTGCCACCTTCCATATGCTAGGAAAATATTTCTTTTTTAAGAAGCGGTTAATTTATTTTGCTAGAGTCGGAGATAATTCTGGGTTGATATTAAGGACGACCACTGAAATTTTATCCGGTTCAGTGGCTTTTTGTAGTCGAGGATTATGACTTCTTTTACTGCAATGAATATATTACTGATATTGTCCTCAGTGAGACGTGGAAAGTTGGAGAAGAGATGGGCTTTGTCATCTAACGTTGAGTTTTAGGCAAAAATCAGGGCTAAGAGCTTCCCCTTGTCTGCCGAGGATTATAATAGTGAGCACATCCGCATTGACTCTGTTCATAATTTGGTTGCTGATCTTCCAGAATTATTGAAATCTAATTTGTTTCTTTTCAATCTTGGCCTAAGATGGCTCGTGCGTAGCTGCATTTTGCGTTTTGCAAAACTTTCTTACAGCGATTTCGATTGGTTCAGAAATAATTAAGGTCCAGACTACACCGTTCCTTGCAATAGATTTTTGAAATAGTGGTTCCGGTGAGCTATGGCTGCAGCTTATTCAGGGGTGAACCAGGGTTGACTGGTTTTTACTGAAATGTTTTTATGCTTTTCTTTTTGCAGGAGGGGGTATAAATTACTCCTTTCTAGAAAGGATCCATTCAGAGTTTTGGAGGCAGCATGTTTGAAGAAGGTTGGGAAAAGACTTTCGTCATATAGAACCGAAAGCTGTCCCAGTTTACTTTCTCATAACGAAAAACCATTCTATGTAACGTCAAATCAGGGGATGTCATTGGTTAAGAGTCAATTTAGACACATTCAGGAATGCCCAAACGTGCCATTGGAGGAGGGTGGGTAAATCATGCTGTGCATTTGTCAGGGCAGGATGTTACAAAAAAGTTGAGGAGGTTCACCGGATGTCCCGTCGCATCCGGGACTCGAGTGGGTTCTTCAATTATCAAAGGTCAATTCATAAGCGATGGAGAAGTCTCTGCGATATTTGCCTTGTTCGTCGGTTTTGTTGGAGTCGACTAACCATTCTTTGTGGTGAACATTATAGTCAACACATATGCGAAAGTTGGCCGATGGAAATTCATCGAGAAAATTCTCAATCCATTCTGAAGGGTCGGTAATCTTCGAATGATCGAAGATTACTAACCCTTCATACTATACAGAGCAAAAATGAATGTGGTACTATGGATAAGTGCCACACATAAACGCAGGGGATTGATCTTCGTTTTTGTGACTCCGCCGAAGAGAAACCCGTCCTTGATGTGGGCACCGAGCTCTTGACTGTCATATGTGTATTATATAAATGTAAGAATATCCTGATCATTCTAGCAACATCTATTGGCTAATACCTATTTTATTTTGAATACATTGACTTGTATAATAAAATGACACAGTACAATGAAGGTTCTTCTGTTCAATCGGATTTGCTGCGTATTATAATAAACTAGATTTTAAGTGAGACACGTATAATGAGTTAAAACCTGATTAATCTGAAATTGCATAAAATATCAAAAGATATGAAGTAATCTACACTGGTTGTATTTTAGATTAACAAATAACTATTTTGACTTCCCTTTTAATCTTAACACATGCAGAATATTCTCTAGCTGTTCAACAGAAATAGGGGAAATATTGCGCCGAAAAAATGTGCAGTCATTACATTGAGATGATTAAAAAGAACAATAATTTTGTTACTTTCAAGCTTTGAGTAACACCACTGATAAAAGCGGAAGGTACACTCAAAATGAGTTAGAGTAAATCAGTATATAATAATCACACGTCTCAAAAATTCAGAAAAAAATCGTAGAAAAAATTGACATTTTGCGGGAGTTTTTATATCAGGTCTTCTATCAGCGCCGAAAATTGTTTTTTTGTTTTGTCAAGATAACTATCTGGCCACTTTACAATAACAACTGTTTACACATTCGTGTTCTTTGATGATCAGATAATTCGTTGATAGCCGCTTCCGAATTGATCTGATCACGCATTGATCTGATGGCATTTGTTCTGAGAACAAATTTCAAGAGAACATGATATCAAAATACATTTTCATCATGAAGGTATTCTTTGATTAAAATCTCGTAGGAAACATTTATTTCACATTTTCGAATCCGTATTCCCAAAGTAGATGAACACAATTTTAACTATGATTGCAACTGTCGCAAATTCAATTACTTGTAATTGTCAAAATACGGTTTCCTACGATTGACTCTAAAAAATTCAAAATACCGACAAAAACTTGTTAAATATTCATAAGTTCCCACATTGCACTGAGACTTATAAGTGATATTTATTAATTGATTTTTATTAAACACCTTCCAGTGCACCTTGAAATGCATTGTTTTTCCGTTAACTTTGCCTTTCTAACTCTCAAAACTGCTTCAAATTTTTCTCGCTTTTGGCTTGCTGACAATATAAATGCATTAAAATTTTAAAGAACTGTTTAGGTTGAAATGTGCTTAAGAAAAATTAATACCAAATCTTTATATAATTTTAGGTACTTAATGTTTTTAGCAAAAATGTTGACGTGAAACAATGCTAGATTTACAGTGGAAAGTATTTGAACGCTAACAAAATATTTAATATCTGATTTTTATATTTACTTTATATTTACACAAATAGTATATTTTTATGCAAAATAAACATTATCTAAGAAAAATACATAATTATCATGACTACAATACAGATTAAAATAACGTAACTAGTGGGTGGGAATATTAATTTTACATTTTAATTAATTAAGGAATATTAATTTTACATTTTAATATTCAGTTGTATCACACTGCAAGATATATTTCGTAAGTGTTCACAGACATTTTGAAACATTTTTTGTTTTTGTTTCTTTAATATTTGCTCACTTTTTCCAGCAAAAACTGATCTTCAAATAATGAATGTTCCTTAAGTCGCTTCGAGACATTTGATTTCTCAAACTTCGCCATAAATTTTCTCAGATGTATTAAAGTCAAGAGATTGGCTACGCAACTGAATGACCTCCCTATTCTGAATTCACGAGTTACTTTAGGTGTATGATCCAAGGTGGTTATCCGACTGAATAATTCAATCATCTTCAAGTTTTAAGTGTTGCACCAAAGAAAACAGATTAAATTTCTGAATACAGTGTTCTGTTCATGGGCCCTTCGATCAGATGATCTCGTATCATTGAAAGAGAAATACTTGAAGCCATAAAATGTCTCATTTCATGCGAGAACGGTTTGTTTGTTGTTTTTTTTTTTTGTTTTGTTTTGTTTTTGTTTTCGATGATAAACACATCCATGTTTTCTCCATACATGACGAGCTTGACGGTGTCCAAAATGTTTAATTTTTTTTATCCCATTCCCAAAAAGAATATTGTTTCTCAAAATGCTCTCAAACAAACTATACTCAAGAATCTTGGTGCTGTTCCATTTTTTAAGGGCGTTTCCATGAGTTCTAAGATTTTAAAATCAATTATTTCGTTACTAATAGATTTTTTGGTAATCAATGTCCCAGTGGCTTTTATATTATCTTTTGGATTTCATTCACATTTACTTAGAATTTTCAAGTTGCTAGTAAATAAATTTTCTATTGAATATCGTTTAGAAGAAATGCTTGGGTTGTACCAAGCATCTTCCTCAATAGACAACGAAATATTCTATAAACTTTTCTTGATGATCTTCTAGAGTTTGTTTATTCATATAAAGCATTTTGTTGAGATTGTGTAGTGTGACTTGGCTGCAGACTCATTATGAATGCTTTACATTAATACTTCCAGGCAACAATTCTTCTTTGACTGCGAAAGATAATTTTAAAAATGCTAAGAAATTATCCTTTCTTATATCTTTTCTAAATATCATGTTTGGATGTTTGCAATATAACGTTATTTGACTTGGAAGATGTATTATGCATTTGGCAAATATGGCCGTCTTGTACACAGATAGCGAAGCCATTTTGTTTCACAATAGATTACCAGATAGGAAGTAATGTAATTCTTCTTAAAGAATATAAACAAATAAATGGGCCATAAAATGTTGATAAATTAAGGCTGAGAAAACCATTCATATACATGACCTCTGAAAGCACACAACCTTTAAATTTTCGCTATACATGCACGTTATACAGAACATGCAGGCAATCTATAAATGTACGTGCCAGGCGTGTATTCTAACAATTCGATGCAAGCAATCCATATATGAATCTATTTTATAACTGAACAACCGTTCATGAATGTCTTTGAAATAAATATTGTCTTGTAATAGATTTGTTAATGTTAAACAGCAAACAGATAAATGAAACAGATTCAACAGGGTTACCCCAACCTGTTTATCCAGTTACATGTTTGAATATAAACAAGTTGGCTATTCATGGCTAAATGTTTAAAAAAGAAATAAAATGCTATCAACATTATCATTATCAATTTTATATTTTTAGATAAATATAAAAGAGTGAGGAAAAATGAAATAAATTTATATATTTATGTAACATTAATTAAATCAATTACTTTCTAATTTATAAATCCTAGTTACATCAATGTACTGAATTATCAAAACATGTGAATAAAGACATAGAAATAATAGTCACTTACTTTTTCACTTCTAAAATTCTAATCAAATGCAAAACAGCTGCTCTCAAATCTATAAATCTTTATCTACATTTTATCTACTTGAAGAGGCAAAAATTAAGTCTCATCTCAATGGCAGTGCAATAACAGGCCTACGAAGTTTTCTATTTTTCTAGGAAATCATTTCGCCGTTTTTGTATTGTTTCATTTGTTTACAAATAAAAGCTAATTTAATTATCAGCAGCATAAGAAATCTCCTCTTTCCTACATCTTAGTCATTTTGAATTGCTTGCTATGATTTACGTTGGTAGCCTGTAATAAGATTATAGAACAAAAATAATTACAATGGCCTCAAAAGTAAATATATAAATTATTTTTTTAACAATGAGGCAAATTATATTTTTATAAAAATATATAAAACTAAAAAAGCTCGAATTCTTAATGCAACCAAAGTGTCAAAAATTGAAGGATGCCTGTCTTTCATTATGTCAGCGAATGCTGGACAATCTCATCAAAGATGAAGGAAAGACTTGAAGCAACCGAAATGAATGTAGTTCTACAAAAGGATGCTGAGGATACCATGGAGCGAGCATGTTATCAACGACGAGGTTTTGGAAAGGATGGAACCGAAAAGGAAACTGATAAAACGAAAAGACAGCTGACGTTTCCGGGACATGTAATGAGGAAGGAGGGAAAGAGGGACTTGGGAAATCAACGCATGGCATACTTGACGGGCTTGAGTAAATGGGTGGTAGAACAGGATTTGGGAGGTGTAACAAGAGAAAGGGTGTTAAGTGTTACAATGGACAGAAAGATGTGGAATATCATGATCGCCTACGACCTGAAGAGGCACGCCACATAGAAGAACAACATCAATGGAAAAAGTGTAGACGAACCAACCACTAAAATCAATACAGCTGTTTCTATTTGGATAATTATTTTCTTTTTCAAATCGTCCAACCTCTGGATTGAATGTAGACAGTATTGCAAACATCGGTATGGCCAAGAAACTCGGGAGAAATGAATTTGTGTTGTATAAAATGGAGGAACCGAAGAGAATAACCGTAAATATCTTATTTCCATCCACCTTAGTAGTCGATTATAACTCTTTATACTGGCAAGAGGTGATTGGAATATCTTAATACATTTACACGACTCTGCTGGCAGTTTACATTCAGGTATATTCCTTAGTTGTGGTGGCGTGCACAGGCTACATCATATGAAAAGACAAGGAAATAAGAGTTTGAAGTAACCCCCTACTTTTCAAAATAGTCCAAGATTATTTTTGTTATTCTTCCTACCATCTCTGCACATATCTACGTGTCGCAAAATGTCATCGAGACAAGAATATAAGAAACGATTCCGCGAAAAAAAAAAAAAAAAAAGAAAAGAAAAAGCCTAATTAAAGAAAACAAATTGAATTTAGATTTATGTAATTTAGGAAAATATCCAATTCCTGTGCGAAAATGTTTTACTGATAACTGTATTTATAGAATTCATTATTTTTATAAATAGATTTTATGTCGATTTTCTATAAACTGCGCGTACAATGGAAACAAACTAACCAGCTTTGAAGCAGTCACTATGAAGCACTCAAAAACATTTCATGGAAATTAACGGTTTGGTTAGGAAAGACAAGAGTTCACAAAAATATGAATTGTAGTGATGAAAGGCGTGAGAAACGAACCAAGTTGAAATACTTTGTGCAAAACTATACGAAGAAAAATAGTAAGAATTTGAAATATATCAAAGTAGAAGCGTTGATCAACTAATTAGGTGCTTTGCACAAAGTTACTTCTGATAGCAATTAAGAAACAATTACTGGGTGCCAATGTCGCACGGGTATAAATAAAATTGATATTACAGATGTACAGTATTGTGAAATTGGAAGAAATACTGAGAATTCTCATAATATATCCATATAGTTATGACGAAATTACTTGTATGTGTGTGTGTGTGTGTGGCATTTTATGAAGATATGTCTGAATAAAAGACGGTCTCAATACACGCAGCAAAAATACAGATGAAACTATTTTATCTTTATTCACAAACATTATTCACATTGTTCGGACTGTTGCCCTCATGTTTGTTACATTCATGGCGTTTAGGCCGTTGAACACACCGACCGTCTTCAGGTGATTGGAATTTTGAGTTGAACCCTTTATTTCGATCACTGAGGTCAAGTCACTGAATCCAACCAACGCTTTTATACACATTGCCCAGTGGATAAATGCGTTGAAAAGTTAAAATGTTGAGTTAAATGAGGATAAGACAGCTGTGAGTGACATGACTCATGGAACAAGAACAATCTATCCCAGTGATCGAAATAAAGGGTTCGATTCAAAATTCCAGTCACCTGAAGGTCAGAGAGTAAAATGACCGAAAAGTTGTAAATATAACAATAAATATGAGGACAACTGTCCGAACAATGTAAATAATGTAAATAACTCATCTCAAAAATACAGACAAATACTGCAAATATATTTTAAGAGGATAAATTTTCAAGCATGTTCATCGATAATATATTTTAGGCTATTCGCTTAGCTTGTTTGATGACAATGTCCATAATGTCGAAATAAACACTATGCATACATAACATCTGCATTTGTACTATAAATGCCTATACATACATACATATCTCGTTTTAGGTCTGTACAAATCATTTCGATGTTTGTTTTATGAATTTGCTGAGAAACTTACATTAACAATCACGATATTCTTTTAAAAAACACTCAGTATCGCAGATTAAATATTTTAATCTTTTCATATTTCCCCTCACGGTTAAAAGATAAAACCTTTTTCCTTTTTCTTTGTGTGTGTGTGTGTGTGTGTGTGTGTGTGTGTGTGTGTGTGTGTGTGTGTGTGTGTGTGTGACTTGTTTGTTATGACTTCTTTGCTTGTATGATATTGGTTTTCTGTACACATACTAAGTACAGATTTAGTTGATCATTAAATCAATGTTATATTTCCCCATATCTGCATAATCAATAGAGATACACCAATCTCAGACTTAAATGTTCCAGAGTGAAAGATACCTTTCACATTTGTAGACATCTATGTATATTTTCTCATAGCAACCTAAGTACGTATATTTATGTATCATCCATATGCTATATGCATCATACAATGCATAAAAATTGTACACCTATTGAAATACAAGCAAAATCTTCATATTCACAACCAAATAAATTATCGCCATTGATTTTCTTTCAAGAATATATATTTGCATAATTGTATTTTAAAAAGAAAAGTAAATCTTTTGCGAGAGTGTGTTCATTTAGTGTATTGTGGAGAAGCCTATTTCCGACTGACATCTACCAAAAGAAAAAGAAACGCTCTGAGCGAAATGGAAAAATATCGGGAAAGGAGCATCAAACCAAAAAAAAAATTGCTTACTTTCTTGTGAACTTCCGAGAAATGAGAGAATTTCAACCGAATAAATGGAAGAGGGTCACTCTAACATTTTCTTTTCTTTGCATTTATTTAGTTACTTTTATAATCTTAATTAAAATGTATTGATAGAAAAATGTATTGGTAGATAAGCATAGTAATATATTATTCAATATTTCTTATATTTGTAACGATATATATCGTGCAAATATATATATATATATATATATATATATATATATATATATATATATCTTTGCACGATATAATAATAATATATATATATATATATATATATATATCTTTGCACGATATAATTAAAGCAAATTCCCAGTATTTTCTCTTGACTTTCAATAAGTACACTTCTACTGATACATGAAATCTAATATTGAACAATTTTAATGTTTTCTATTTCAAATAAAATACCTACAAGTAAAAAAAATATAAGACATAACCTATTTATCATAAGTACGTTCATTTTTATTATTTTTGGGTTTTAATAGGGATGTCAGCAACAAAAAAGAATTTCGTCAATGAGGAAATATTTTTTGTGGCGGTTAGCCTAAAATTACCGAGGGTAAGTTACATTTAGCCGGATTTTCGTTATTTGAGATTTAACATCCGCCGAAGAATGCGCTTAAAAAAATTGATAATTTATTAAACAAATATCGGCGTCCACCCTAAGTTTGGGCAGGTGTTTTTTGTTTTTTTTATTTTAAATTTCTGGTTTGATGGTGAAGCTATAACTTATATAGGTAATGCATAATTTATAAATATGAGTACTGAAGGATGTATGACTGTTGTATCTTTAACTTCGTGTAAACTTAATGGTGTGAGATTGGCTGCCAAACATTAAAAATCTTGATCTTTATCTGAATTTGAGCTCCACAAACTGACACTGATAGCAAACTATTGTTCCCCTCTATCAATTCCTATCAATTCCCTATATTGTATACCTTGGTAAATTTTACTCAAGAGGTCGACGCTAGATTTAAAATAAAACAAATTTTTTTTTGGCCTTTCAAACTTCCACAATCAGATATTTGAAATGAAAATCTCAAACCACAAATCGCATTTTCTATCATCTCCCTTTTGGCATTTTCTGAATCATCCTCTACTCGCAAACAAATTGAGCAGTTGTCAATTAAAACCTTCTTTGCTAACGTTTTTTCTTCTTCAGCTTATTTTGTCTATTGATGCTTGACTCTGACTCAATTTTGTCTATTGATGCTTGATCTCTGACTCAAGAGATCTTCCATAAACACGAGGTTCAATATTTTAAATAGAATTCACCTTCTGCTTTCAGCTCCCTATAGAATCATTCTTGTATTACAAAAGCTATTACCAATAAGACATTCTCTTGACCCTTTATCATTTAAAAAAATTACGGATAAATACTGTCTTTTTTATTTTTTTATTTTAATCAATTCACACTAAGCAAGGCGATAATGTCACTAAGATGCAAAGGAGAGTGAAAGAAAATTAAAGACTTTAGAAGAAACCGAAATACCAATCCCAAACAAGAAACTTCTACTCCTGTTCAAAATTCGGCGGAAGAGTATGAACTGGATAATAAGCGAACCCATTTACTTTTATTAAGTTTATAAAAAAAGTGACAAATTTATGTTGCGTTATTTGAACTTCCACTTGGCTCTGTCTCTTGTTGCTCTCAAAATTCTTCCTCTTGGTATCTCTCACAAACCCAGCTCTGCCATATATCAAGTAGATCTCGCTCTGCTTTCCTCTATATTTTTCTCTATCCATTCTGTGTGTATTAAATTATCCAGGCGCTCCTTCCTCATTGCATGTCACAGAAACCATCTATCTCTTTCTTATATTAAATATTAGTTTTCTCCTCGTTTTCGTCTTCTTCAGCACCTCGTCGTTAGTCATGTGCTCAATCCATAGTATCCTCAGTATCCGTCTGTAAAACCACATTTCTACTGCCTCAAGCCTCTCTTTCATCCTTGAGAAAGTCGTCCAACATTCACTGCCATACAGAATGACAAACATAACAATTCAGCACTCTCGTCTTTGTTTCCAATGAGATTTTCCAGTCTTTCAGTACACTGGTTAGTTTTAAAATTTGTCTTTGACCATGCCAATGCTTATTTTAATCTCAACATCGCACATTCCATCCTCTGTCAGAACGCTTCCAAGGTATTTAAATTTCTTTACTTCTTTTATTTAATTTTTCCGGCTTGTAGTTGGCATTTTGGGTTCTTATTTTTGCTAATGACCATGCATTCAGTTTTCTTGAAGTTTATGCTTAATCCGTTCTATTCGTTTTCTCTTGCTACCTTTTGTAGAAGGTTCTGCATTTTCTTTTTCATGTCTGCTATCAGCACTGTGTCATCTGCGTATCTTACATTGTTGAAATTGTGGCCGCCAATGACGAAACCTGGTAAAAGGTTTTATTTCTCTCAGAATTGTTTCGCTGTATAAGTTGAATAGATCCGGTGAGAAAACACATCCTTGTCTTTCAACCCTTTCTACTATTGTATACCTGCTGAATTCATTTCCTATCCGTACACAAGCGGTTTACTGATAATATATATTCTAGATTATCTCAACACCTTTTCCAAAAATGTCGAGGTTGTCGAGAATCTCTATCAAGTCTTTGTGGCGTACTTTGTCAGATGTCTTTGCGTAGTCTATAAAACACTAATAGAAGGTCCTTCTATATTTGTATTTCTCTTTCAGATAGCATTCTGAGCATTTCTATCGCATTCCTTGTTCTGGTATCTTTAACAAAGCCACACTGTTCTTGTCCTATCACTGAACTGATTCTGCTGCGCGCTTTGTTCATCAGAATCCGGACGATGAGTTTTGTTATGTGACTCATTAAGCTGATTGTTCGGTAGAGTTCACATTCCTTTGCACCTGGATTCTTAGGCAGTGCTATGAAAATTGATCTGCTTAGGTTTTCTGGTATATTGCCGTTGTTGTAGATTTCGTTTATTATTGTTGTGAACCTGTCTATGCCAAAGTCTTCTAAGAGCATCAACATGTCTATTACAATCCCATCGAGTTCTGCTTCTTTATTTCTGTTCAATTTGCCCATTGCCGATTTCACTTCGGTTTTTAATATTTCTGATCCATCCGTCTTTTTGTGTATTGCTAATTGCTCTTTCTTGTCATGGAAGAGATCACCAACATACTCATCCTACCTCTGAAGTATTTTTCCTTTTTCTAGTATGAGTACACCGTCATTTGTTTTTATACATCCTGTTACCGGGCATGTCTTTTGTCCTGTTAATTCTTTATTTTTTATGCATATCACCATTATTTGTCGTGCTCAGTCTCTCTAATTCGACACATTTGTCGCTGAACGGTCTTTCTTTAGACTCCCTGCATTTTATTTTTATTTTCTTGTGTATTTTCTTGTATTCCGTTCCATATCTTGACGTCGTGTTTTTTGTTTCTTTTGCATCAGGCCAAGAACCTCTTTTTCCTTTGGGATGATGTTGTTCGCCGATGTCACTAGAGCCACTCTTAGCGAGTCCCATTTTGCGCTTCGGGTTTCCAATTTATTCTTCGCATTTCGTTTTCACACTGTCTTTCACACATTTCCTGCAGTTTCGGTTTATTCACGAATCTATTGCGCAGAAGTTTTAGGGCTGTGTTAGATTTCTTTACTCGCTTTAGTTTTATCCTTAATTTGCATAAAACTTGTATGAATTCACTTCCGCAGTCAGCACGTGGGTAGGCTTTGCAGTGAAGAATGACGTTTCTAAATCTCTTGTTTATAATAACATAATCACTTTGGTTCTTAATTTCTCCTCCTGGACTTCTCCGTGTTCATAGTCTTCTTGGATGCTTTTAGAACCAGGTGTTAGTTATTATCCGGTCATTCACTGTGTATTTCATTGGTATAATCAAGCCTGTGGTAGAAAACCTCGTTCTCTTCTTCTGTCCTTTGTGTTGTCGGTGCATATACCACTATTACCAATATATTGAAAGTTTAACTAGCAGAATTCTTTCAGATATCTGGCAGTATCCCATAGTGCATTGCCTTGTGTCTTTATCAAAGATAATGCCAACTCCTTTTTCATTATTTTCACCTCCTGCGTATATAATTCTTTGCTCGTCAATGATGAAGTCTTCATTGTTTGGCTATCTCGTTTCACATATGCCTAAAACGTTTACGTTTAATCTAGTGAACTCCTGCTTCACGTTTTCCAGCTGTTCACAGTTGTACATGGTTCTGACATTCCACGTCCTAAGAGTTATGTTTTGTTTGTTACGAACACTCGCAGAATAATGGTCCGGTGACACCTGTCGGTCAAGTCCTTCCATAAATTCTTTTCGCTGTTAATACTAACAGTCGCAGGGTGACGATCTGGTGACACCTGTAGCGCATGTCATTTGTTACCGGGTGAAGAGTCAGTGTCCTTATGCTTAACCTCCTTCACGCCGTTAGGGTTTGTCATATTGTTGTGCAAGTCCATGAATATACGCGGGAGTAATAGTAGAGTGGTTTCCCATTGCCTTCTCCAAAATCAATAAAGGCACGTATATTAAAATTCACTTCATAACCAAAAATAAAATATAACAAAACGTAGGGTAACAGAAATATATATTACCGTAAAATGGTAATACTATACTTATTATAATTATATGGCATAATAACGATTAAAAACAGATAAACTTATTTAGCAGTTTATAGAAGACCGGTAAACCGGTTTAGCCGTTTTTAATTTTATATTAATTTGGACTTATTTTACAGTAAGATATATTTTTTACTCGTCATTTTTGCTATTTTCTTTTTATAAAATGCGTTTAAATGTCTTTTTTGTTCTAATAAGCTATACTTTTGTGAAAATATTTCAATTATTAAATAGACGCATCTGTAGAAAATGACTTTCTTCTTTGCACAGATTTGTTCTCCAAAAATGTAACGTATAATCTACTTTTGCGATCCATTGTTTAGAGTGCAATCTTCTTTTTTTTTTTCGTTTAAGAGAAAAATATAATTTCTAATTTATATAATTAGATGGAACTTTTAACTATGGCAGAGAAAATCGAACTAGCTTAGATGATTCTACACACTACTACTCTCATAAGGTAATTAAATCATGAACACTTTTTTGTAATCTTTGTTAACTGAATTTCTTTGCACACTGATGAGATCAGCCCCATGAAATTGATCATTATTTAAAAAATGTTAGTCTTTTCTAATGCGAATGAAATTAACTTTTTTTTTTAATCCTGGAAACCTGAAATGTGAATAGCGTTACAACAGACCACAAAATTATTTGACTGAACATTTTTCCAGGAAAAACAAAGAATAATAAATTTCGTATATTAAACTATGAAATATTCCTTTTCTTGTGTATTTTTTAGGATTTGAAAAGTGAATCATTCATTGATTATTCTCTTTCGCAAATGTCTTAAGTTCGCATAGAGCAAAAACAGCTTTAAGAGGATAAAATAAAAGATAGCAATTTTTACGTCATAGGATGTCTTGTGTTGACTTTTGGAATCTCGTCTAATATTCGTTAATAATATGCAAGCATTTAGCTGTGTTAATACCATTTGAAATTTACAAAACTCCTCTCCGTTTGTATCTTTAGAAAATTATATGCCAGCGAGAAATCAAGTCTATACTGTCAAAGTAAAACAATATCGATAGTGGCTATTATTTTCATGAAAATATTCTAATAAAATTGTAAATTTTTTCCCTGGATTTTCGAATAAGAAGAAATAATAATTTTGTTTGAAGTCAGTAAAATAGCGACAAGATTTCTATAAACGATTATTTCCAAATTGAGTGTATTCATAGTTAATTAAAGTCCAATTCATAAGATTTTAAATCTAACAGCACACTCTAAACAATGTTAATTTCTGAATCTATTATTGCTGATAAAGTCCTTTTAGAAAGAAACTATCAGAACATTCATTGATAAACATCGTTGTCATCGGCTTTATCGTGTATCAAAAAATTTAATTTCTCTTTTGCTGGTTAATTCCTTTATGGCGTTGATAAATAAATAGAGCAATTCTTGCATGGAAGAGTCGATGGCATTGACTGCAATGGTAATGTTGGTGAAATACGAGATTGGTTTTATCAAGCCTTTCTCTTTTCTTTGACTTCTTTCTTTTCTTTTCTGGTGGATTCGATGTCTTTGGTTCTCGGGATTGTTTCAAACGATTTAATGTTTTAGTTTGAGTTGGTCTTTATATCATCGAAAAGGACGATCCCATGGTCTTTTTTCTTACGTGAGCTCGCCGAATAAGATTCGATGTAGAAACCTTGACTTTTTCAAGCTTTGCTACATGTTCTGACCATCAAAGACGGCACTTTATCAGCAGCGATTCGCTGCTTTTATTCTATTGTTGGTCACATATTACTCCCATTTAATGTCCAAATATATGATCAGGGTGGATCCAAATATAACATCAGGGTGGCCTTCAAAAGTGATTCTACACTTCGCTGATACCTCTCCCGAGTAAGACAACCAATAGATGGGAACATGATTAAGGACTGCGTGTACGCCATTCCATGTAGCTGTGGAAATAAATATAAAAAAGAAACAGGTCGGTTCTTCAAGGTAAGACTACAAGAACATCGTAACGCCGTAACACGAAGGGAAATAGAAAAATCAGGCGTAGCTGACTACATATTAAGGGAGAAATGGAATCACCGTCCTCTATGGGATGAAGTTGAAATAATAGAAAGAACATCATTGAAAATGACGAAAACTTAAGGAATCAACGCATATGCTAGGCTACATAAACCTCCTAAGCAAGCCAAGCATAGAAAGGAATACAATATGGGAACCAGTAATACAGAGTGCTAGAGATAATCAAAGATTTTTTAAAATCCCCAAAATTTATACACTGATGTCTTCAAGGACACATGGCCCAGTGGATAAAAGCGCTGTTCAGATCCAGTGACTTGACCCAAAGAGTTGTGAGTTCAATACCTGGATACAGTAGTGGTGAACAAATAACTTAGAGAGTTGAGTTAAAGGGGGATAACTACATGACATACCGAAGTGTAATTTCACATGGAATGAGAATGATTTACCCCAGTGATCAAAATAAATGGTTTGTTTCGAAATTTCAAGCACCCGAAGAAGGCATAAGCGTACAACGACCGAAATGTCGTGGATATTACAATAAAGATTAGGTCAACAGTCTGAACAATGTAAATCATCTCAGAAGTATAGACAAATAGTTCTTAGTTTTGTATAACATACATGTTCTAAATTCTGGATATGCTTCTTTGATTAGTCTCAATCAAGCTGTTGATTTCAATCTTGTTTTCATCAAATTAATCCTGATTCTTAGTCATCAGCTTCACCAAAACCGTTTATTATTTTTGTAACTATAAAACGAATACATCAGATTTATCGTTGACTGGTTTAAAAGTTCCTGATTTATTTATTTTTTTATTTATTTTGCAGTGTCAAGTTTCGAGTTTTGAAGATATCGTATTTTCTACCAAATAGTGGTTGATGTTGAATTTTTTATTTTCATTTTTTTAAAGAATAATGTTTCTCATGCACGTAGCGATATTCTATCCAGCAGTCGTCGGCATTAAATTCCACCTTGGTGATGAAGACATAGTTTATCAAGTGCCATTGTTTAGATCGGGGTGCATTCATATGATTTTGAAGCAAGTCGGAACTATGTATTCGTAATGAATTGCATTTCCCGATTACATTTTCCCATAGACAATGATCCTTGCATTAAAATCTTCTAGTAACAAGAGTTTGTTCTTCGGTGGTACATTGACAACATCAAGAGTTGGAACATTCGCAGAAATGAGTGATGTAATTCTCTTTAGGAAGTGGTAAACGAAGAGTCATAAGTCGTCCATTGATGGCATTTGGTGTTAAGTGATGGTCTCGTATGACGAAGGTTTTAATAGCAAAACTGAATCCTTGGATTCTGTTTTCGCATTCACCCTTGCCTTTCCTACAAATGTATAGCCAGAACCAGTATTTTCATATCTTCCTTCTCTTGAAAGCCATGATTCACTCATGGCTGTGGCGACCACATCGAGTTTGACCACTTTTGTGTGTGTGTGTGTGTGTGTGTGTGTGTGTGTGTGTGTGTGTGTGTGTGTGTGTGTGTGTGACTAAAGCTGTGCGCCTTTCTGGTCTGATGGTGTTATCAATGTCGAAGAATTCTAACATTCCGTGTTTTAAAGACTATATTGGTAGTCTAAGTTCCTTGTTTCAACCGCTAGATTTCCATCTGGTAGCGACTTTCGATGTGATCATCCCGCGTTTTTTAAGACCTTCGTCGATTGAGGTAGGCAGCGATACTTTTAAACAGTCCTACCCAGACATACATACAGCATCGGTCTCCTAAGTAGTCACGGGATCTTAGGAACACAATTATAACACATTCGCTGCAAACGTGCAAGTTCATGACTAGAAGTTTCCAGTTTCACTAAAACCTGCCCCGTCATCTATTCTTTATCGCCGTTTGGCTTTGCGTGATTTGTTTGGAGCTGAAAGAAAATCGGAGTAGTAGGAGTCGATGACCTCAGTTTGTTTAAGGTGGAAATCAACTTTGTTTTATGACCTTCCTCTGTGGTACAATATGGAATGAGACGTGCAAAATTCAGTTATGATAACTGCCGCTGAATATTATAGTATCGAATGACATTTTTTGTAGCATGTTCATCATGAGTAGCTCTCACCATCCGCTTGTCTCAACGTTGTGATCACTGGGGATTGATCGTGCTTAGTCTGGACCCTCGTTTTCTATATTGGCGCCAAGGGTGGCTGGCCCTACCCAGAGTTTAGAACTCTCGATGGCATGGCTCTCAATCAATGAACCACGCAAACCCGTCCACCACGGAAATGATCGATATCAGAGGATAGCACACAAATTCGAAGCGTTCCATATTTGTATCTATGAGTATTTAATATATATATATATATTGTCATCCGCAGATAGATCAGTTTCGCTGTATCACAACTCATCAGTATGGTTAGACTCCGATTGCTACATAACCCAGGCTCGAAACCCGACTGATTTGGTGTCAGTCGGCAATTCTACCCCTGGGCCACAGAGCGTTCGGTGGAAGAAGGCAGTCTTTTTAGCGCATATCATATTACGCGCCCAATAGCTAGAGTGATCAAATTCATTTTTACTGAATGAGCGATGCGTACACGCTATAGTGGCTACTGTTTTTCAAAGTCTACCTTTCTTCTAGAGTGCTCAATCAGGGTGTGAGAGCGTAAATATATTATCCGCAGATAGATCTGTTTCGCTGTATCACAGCTCATCAGTATGGTTAGACTCCGATTGCTACATAACCCAGGCTCGAAACCCGACTGAACTGGCGTCAGTCGGCGACTCTATCCCTGGGCCACGGGGCGTTCGGTGGAAGAAGGCAGTCTTTTTAGCGCATATCATATTACGCGCCCAATAGCTAGAGTGATCAAATTCATTTTTACTGAATGAGCGACATATATATATATATATATATATATATATATATATATATATATATATAAACTCTAATTCTAATCACCCACCATCCATTAAGCATATCCCATCATCAGTGGAACGACGCATTAACACGCACTCCTCTAATAAAAAAATATTTGATAAACACAAGGTAATTTACAACAGAATCCTTAAAGAAAGGGATATCAATCATCCAAAATTAACTTTGTGGAAAAATTCAAAAGCTCAAAAAGCAAAAGTAGGAACAGGAAAATCATATGGTGTAACTCTCCTTTTAATCAATCAGTTAACTTCAAGCTGGGACATAAATTTTTTAAACTAATAGATAAGCACTTTCCTAAAAATAACCCTCTAAGCAAAATCTTCAATAAAAATACAATAAAACTAAGCTATGGCTGCTCAAACAATCTAGATAAAATAATTAACGTACATAGCAGCAAAATATTAAAAGCACACAACAAAAATAACTCCAACACTAATACCAGTCTGTCCCATAATAACAACCTCTGTAACTGTAGAAACCCAAACCAATGCCCCATGACTAATAAATGTTTAACGAAATCCCTGATATATATGTGTTCGATTTCATCCATGGAGAATCCTAAAGATGAAAAAATATATATCGGAAACACCATGAACGTATTTAAAAAGCGATTTTACAATCACCTCTCATCCTTCAATGACGACACCTAATGAAAAACAATCACCTCTCATCCTTCAATAATGACACCTGATGAAAAACAAAACATGACGTCTCTCTCCAAATACTTTTGGAAATTAAAAGACGAAAATAAAACACATAAAGTTAAATAGAAAATCCTCAAACAAGCAAGAACAGCTAAATCAATAAAGGAACCATGTTTTCTTTGTCTTCAAGAAAAAATTAAAATCATTAAATATATGAATAGCATCAAGCTTTTAAACCAGAGGCATGAAACCACAGTAAACTGCAAACACATTAAAGAACTAACCTTACAATCATGCTAAAAGATACCTACGAAAGCCAGAGCTGGGACTCCTTAGAAATGATACAACTTCATAGTACTAACAACACTCTTACACACACCACAATCCGTGATCTAAAAAAATTTTTTTAAAATAAAAAAAATTATAGAAAAATCGATTTCCTAAATTCAAAATTAAGGTTAAGTATACAAAACTCGATTAATTATAAAAACGGTGCTTAAATACACACATTAAATTTTACCTATTACCTTAAATACAACATTAAATTTTACCTCCTACATTAAATTCTACTTATTACGCACCCATTACCTACTTACCTTAAATACTAACATTAAATTTTACCTCTTACATTAACTCTTACCTATTACACATCACAAACTGGGATCTAATTTAAAATTTAAAATTTAATAGGAAAAATCGATTTCCTAAATCCAAAATTAAGGTTAACTATACAAAATTAGATTAATTAAAAAAACTGTGCTTAAATACAGAAATATTCTATAGTTGTACAAATAAGCGGCAAGTCCAATCCCATCCCCCACCCCTTACACCTCCCTACTCTACTCCTCTAAGAAACACAAAGGATAAAGTCTAATCGTAAGATCATAAAACTTACAATCCTATCTGCTAATGTTAAATCTGTCTACAGGATTCCAAGACACTCATTAATCAGCTGTGTTCACTACCCACAGCACTTTCTTCAAAATTCAAACGGAC
The DNA here is from genome assembly GCA_037127315.1 of Ascarosepion bandense. NCBI lineage: Eukaryota > Metazoa > Mollusca > Cephalopoda > Sepiida > Sepiidae > Ascarosepion > Ascarosepion bandense. The sequence goes on from JBBBDQ010000412.1 coordinate 1,837,528, forward strand.
AATTTACAAGACTTGTTCCCTTATCACTGGCCCCCACCAACATCCCACACACAACTCACCAAATTTAAGAAAAGAGGCTTTCCATTCCTTTCCACACCACCTGATGAGACATTGTAATTTCAATGTCGAAACAAATGTACGATTTGTAGTAGATATATAAAAAAAATTTGTACATGTTCTAAAATAAATATATATAATTTAGAACATATATATATATATATTACACTGGATGTCATAGTGAACAGTTCATCAAATGTATCACCTATTAATGTCTTAGTTTCTGTTTAAATGAAAATAGTAACTAATCAATAAATCAGAAACGTATAAAATTATCACCAAATAAGTGAGAACATTTTTATTGTTGCGGCTAAAAATGTTTGAAAAATAAATAATAGAAATAAGAAGAAATTGACTATTTTGTACCAATAGTAAAAATGAAAACAAAAAAAAAATAACGTCGCGAAACAAATTTAAAAATACGTCCTCATTCATAAATAAATGTTGCGTTACGAACAATAGATAAAGATAAATGAATAAAATTATCGGAAAATGTTAAAAATTAAATAATAAATAATGAAGAAATAAACTGATTATACTAAATGAATAGTCAAAGATAAACAAAACAAACTTTACGACTGTAAAGGCTTTTCCTACAATTTGAAAAACGATATCCTCTTTCATAAAAAAAAATATTTCGCTTAAATATAGAGTAGAATTATTTATGCCAATGTATAAGTAGATCGTCCAACATTTACTGCCATGCAGACATCACACAGTAGTTTAGCACTCTTTTCTTTATTTCCAATAAGATTTTCTTGTCTCTCAGTAGTCTGGTTAGCTTTTGAAATGCGCCCTGGGCCATGCCAATGCATCTTCAAATCTCAGTGTCACACATTCCATTCTCTGTCAGAACGCTTCCCAAGTATTTAAGTTTCTTTGTTTTATTTTAGTTTCTCCGACCTGACATTTGGTATCTTCTTTTTGCTGATGACCATACATTCAGTTTTCTTTAAATTTATGCTCAGTCCTTTCATCTTTCTTCCTACCTTCTGTAGGAGGTCCTGCATTTTCTTTTCCGTGTCTGCTATCAGCACCGTGTGATCCGCATATCTTACATTGTTGAGAGTGTGGCCGCCAATGACGAATCCTGGCAAGGGTCTTATTTCTCTCAAAGTTGATTTGCTGTATAAGTTGAATAGATCCAATGAGAAAACACACCCTTGTCTTACGCTCCTTTCTATTTTTGTATATTTGCTGAATTCATTTCCTATCCGTACGCAGGCGGTTTGCTACCAATATAGGGTCTTGATTATCCTAACATCTTTTCCGAAAATGACGAGGTTGTCGAGCATTTCTATCAAGTCTTTGTGGCGTACTTTCTCAAATAATTTTGCGTAGTTTATAAATCACAGAAAACGGTTCTTCTGCTTTTGTATTGCTCTTACAGATAGCTTTCTGATCATGAATATCGCATTCTTCGTTCCGGTATCTTTAGTGAACCACACTGTTGCTCTGCTTAACTCAAAACAAAAAATAAACTGGACTTACAAGACAGTCAACAGTAATATAAAAAAGGATAAATTACAACCTTACTTCTGAGTGTTGCAATTGTTGCCGCACAAGTTGCACCTTGTGCCTTGTAATTCTTTTTAGTGTACAATTATAAATTTTCCTGTAGAGAGAAAATCCTTACAACAGGAAGCAACACAACTGTTGTGGATCTGGGGTTAGATCTAATAAATACACAACGCAGAGTAATACGGTAGAAACGCAATATATTGAAGAGAAATACGTACAGAGAAGTTAGAACGTCGTACAATACGGTTAGTTGGATACGAAAGAAATGCGAGGTAATACGAGATGTGAGACTTGGCAATGTTACCCTAAGGACTAGATCGCTAGGTTACACTAACACTGATAATGCTCTGTAGTCCACTAATGACTACTACTATATATAGTCTTAGGAATGGTCCATATTAGTGTAAACAGGGAAGGTACCCCAACAAGAACTAACAGAAAGACAGAAAAAGGTAAGGTTATTTATTGCTATAAAATTACGGCACACGAACGAACGGTGGGGGTGGAGTAGGGCTGGTCTACATTAACTATTCTTGACGTAGCTAATCAGATTCACGATCCATTCAGCTATTGCAATTAGTTCATTTACCATAAGAGCTCACCATTTAATTCTACATATTTCACAATGCCACATATTTACAGAGGACCTAACGAAACAAAACGCATAAGCTAAAAATTTCTGCATGCACAATGTCCAAATCTCTTTTCTGATTTTTTCTACAAAAATATATAAAATTATAGTGATTCGAAATTAAGAGAAGGGAATTAACCCAAAAAAGAAGCTAAAATATAACAGAAAAATCAATTTAAAATAACAAATGTTAGTAGGACCCGTCCACCTCACAATAATAAGAGCGACTTACAAGGAGTTTAAAAAAGAAAATCAAGGCTGACCCCATTCACTTGAACCAAAATCTGTCGATAACAATCGCTGTCTCTCAGATCTGATCTTCATCTTGACCGGATGCCCAAACATTCACTTGTGATGTCGAACACGTCCACTCGTCTCACTTCGGAATATGGGGGCGACACATTATCGCACACCTATGTGAGATCGATGGGCACGAAATATTCGGGACTGATACGAAATCCGCCCAGTCTGCTTTGAAGGATACGTCAATGGCACATTCCGAATCAATCGCCAGGTAAGCGAAAACTCAGGGTTGTTGAGGTAATTCCGCTACTGGCGCCCAAGACCAGAAAGAGCACAATTCGGTCGCCGACAAACCGAACCGCCCATGGAGAAGTTCCTCGCGACCTCCTCCACTAATTCCCGATAAAAGTTTCCCTTAGGTTGTGAAAGGTCACTGTATTGAGGGAGGAGAGCAAGTGTTCAGGTGCCTTCTTACAGTCCCCGCAGAGCAAGAATACAGACAACCGGTAAAGGATGAATCTACACTCCAAGAATGAGGACGCGTCTGTCTGTCCAACTAAAGGGCCTTATTTCCGTTAATCTTGGCTCAGTGACCTTCTCGTACCATTCAAATGCTTTCTGTACCACTTCAATGTCGCTGCGGCACGACACGAAAATGGATACGTCATTAGCAAACGCGGAAACTCTGGCACGAGCAACAACAGGGACAGCGATTCCACGTAGGGCCGAACTGCAGGCCCTGTTCCTTAGCCGGCGAATGAGAGGCTCCAACACCGAAGCATAAAGTAGGGGCGACAGCAGACAACGCTAACGAACCGACCGAGACATAACAAAAGCGTTCGACCGCGTTCTGTTCACCTGTACCACAGCACTGTAAGAGAGATACAGGAAGTTGATTCACTGGTAGACGTCGTATTTGAATGCAGTGGCCTGCAGATCAGCAGCCAGGTACTTATGGTTGACTCTGTCAAACGCTTTGTACTGATCCAAATTGATCAACCTGACTTGTCCATTGTCTTTTACACCCTCTGTGATCATGTTGATCAGATGCAGATTGCTCTGAATTGTTTGTTCCTTTACTGCACAAGTCTGCTCGGATCTAAACAGAATCTCGACTGCAAACGCTTCATCAGGATTTTAACCAAAATCTTCAACTATTTGATTAGAAGAGTTATGGGCCTGTAATTATTTAAATCCCGTGCATTACCTTTGTCTTTTTTCAACAGCTTGATCACATCCCTGGAAAGCGCGTAGGACAAACCATCAAGCTCCGGAGACTTGACACTGCCAACCCTCCTTAATGCCAAGTAAACTTTGCCCTTTGTGATTCACCATCGCAAATAGCCGCAACATTAGGCAAAAGCCGAGGAAAGTCAGTAAAACAGCTGCGAAACTCTTCACCACAGGACTTCTTGGTAAACTTGCTTTCGAAATGCCGCCGAAACGCCTAACACATGTCTTTTATCGACCTTAGACTATGCCACTTCGGGGTATTGACTTCTGGAAAATATCGATCAGAATCTCGATGGATCTGTCCATATTCACAGCTTCGTTCGAAATCTTGCTTAACCTGTCTAATTGCCTGACCGTGGTAGCGCTTGCTAGCCTCTCACTCCAGAGCTTGTCAAGCTAAATCTATATCTAAGGAACCCCCCTAATCTCATCCCGGAACAGACTATTCTTAAGAGTCTTTAAATTTTTAGCCTTGCCTATGGCGAATAGTTTGGTGATGAAAGACGTCATCCTATCATTAAGTCTCTCAAACTACTTATTCCTAATAACCGCCTTCACTAGTTCCCGCTACACTAATCTAGTTATCTGTTGCTAAAAGTCTCGCCTGTCCAGTAAGAACAGATAGAACGTCCAGTGTCCATCTATTCTAGGCTTAGGACTTAACGCCATCCGGGTACAGACAAGATGGTCACTGTACGCTGAATAGACAACAAAATCGCTAGACAGCACACGAGCATCTACTTAGAAAACAAATGTGTTTCCTGGACGGCAGTCACATCAACACTGAAGGAGATCCTGAAACATGCGGGCTGCCCTACTCCGATACTTCACGACCCCCACATTCAAGCTAGCTATCTTGATAAACATTTTTTCAAGTGACCTCCGCCTAGACGTAGACTGGACGGAAACCAGTGAAGGAAATGAGCCTGACTGGTTGTCCCAGACTGCCAGAGCCTATAGCGGACTATAACTCCGCTCTGTTAATAATTTAAATGATCTATGTTCACTGAATATTAAATGTTCATCCTTTAATAATGACTCAGACCTGATAAAAAAATCAACAATAATTGTGATTTCTTGTCGTCTTTCCATGACAACACTATCAAGTTAATCAGATCATACGAAAGGATCTTACACAAAATAAATAGACAGAACTTGCCTATATTATTCAATGAAACCTGTATTAATGAAAAATGCTGCCAAAATACACGCTATATATATATATATATATATATATATATATATATATATATATATATATATACATATAAGTGTGAGTTTGTGACCCTGGATTTCACGTTCTTTCGATCGTCAGACGATCGCAAAAGCGTGAAACCCAGGGTCACAAACTCACACCTATCTATAAGAATATGTCAGCTCTATCACTGATATTGAGCGTTTTCAAATAAGTACCGCGCATATACAATATATAAATAATATAATATATATAACAAATTGCATATATATATATATATATATATATATATATATATATATATATATATATACATACACATCTCTCTCACACACACACACACACACACACAGATATATATATATATATTTATATTTGTCGGCAACACATGCTTCCTCTGTTTTTATTCGCTTTCTTTCTTTGGTGGTGGTGGCAGAAATCGCAGTGAATTAAAGTGTTTGACAAAGCCATTCACATGAATTTTATTTTAGTCGACAATTCTACGCGACAGAGAAGCTCACATACTTGACCAGAAGCGCCCAAACGCGGTTTCAAAGTGGTTTGTAACAGTTGTTCACTCATTAACTGTTCAAAGTAAGAATTACGGCAATTGTACAAACTGTTAGTGACCTGTCCTTTTCAGATGATTGCGCAGTTGTAGCGCACTCCCTTGAGGATATGCAATGGATCATTAACAAATTCTCCTGTGCATCAAGAGCTTTTGATCTGACCATTAGAATAAAAAATGGAATTTGTCCATCAGCCTATCTGTAACTATCCTGCAATTGTTGATCCCACTGTTTATGTTACGAGAAAAGTCTTGCAAACAAAGTCTTTCATCTATCTTGACTCCATTGTATCCAACGATACTAAGATGAACAAAGAAATTGTGAACAAGATTGGCAAGGCTAGTTATGCCTTCGATAATCTTTATCCCAAACTTTGGAATAATCGTGATGTTTCATTAAGAGTGAAATTTGATGGGTACAAGCCAGTAGTATGACATCCAGAATTTGTGGGGCAGAATATTGGACTGTACTGACGACACAACAATCAGACTCATGCCTTCCACATGTTTGCCTACGTATAATCTGCAATATAAAATTGAGAGATCGCATTAGAAACAGTGTAGTTCTGACTAAATGCAATATGACTAATATTCAACCAATCCTAATGAAATCCAGCTAAGATGAGCAAGACATATTTCTAGTAGGATCGATAGCAGACTTCGAAAATAACTTCTCTTTGGTCAGCTTCCAACAAGCATGTCAGTTGAAAGGCCACTCTTATGTTTCAAAGATAAACTCAAAGACAATCTGAATCGATGCATCCTCCCCTTTGCTTCCTGGAAAAACAAAGCGTTAGAGCGAAATTACCAGTGCCTGCTGTCCAGCACTTCATCTTAACAAAGGTTTGCGAGGCTGACTAAAACATCAGAATCAACTGTGATCCTCTCAATGATAATGGCTTTACTTGCCATTTTGGTTTTCTCACATGCAGTAAACCTTGGTTTCCACCCGCGGAAATATGTGGCAAATGATCTTCAACCACTCGAGCAAAATGGCTCAACCACATGTTCCATCTATCAAAAAATTTGCAAAACATTTTAGACCCCAGAAGACACATGCGCGTCCATAGAAGTTGAGCATCTCTTTATTTTATTAAGCCCTCATTTGTCGTCCCAAAGCGAGAGATCACTATATATATATATATATATATATATATATATATATATATATATATATATATATATGGTAAAATTTATGAATTTAAGCAGATTAAGCAGCGTCATAAAAAAAAAGAATTAAATATATATTCGAAAATTCACTAGATAAAGAATTCTAAATAAAATTATTTTTCTGGCAGCACTTGTTAATTATCAACGAAACATGAAGGACGGAGAAAGTATAGATTTCTGTTCGACACAAATGTATGAGGATTTTTAATCATAGCACAAAAACGAAAGTATGGGATACCCAGTGAAGATCGAACTCGCTACTCAGTCGTCATGTTTCGAGTGAGATAAGATTGCTAACCATTTACATAACGTCGAGGTGCCTCAGCACAAATGTATGGAATGGGGACTGGAATTTTGAGACCACTTATTTTTCCATGAAGCCATATCCTCTTTTGAATATCAACATCGAAATTCTTTATTTTTATTTGGTTTGAAGAACATTTCTGATAGAAAATACACCCCATTTACTTCAGCCACCAAGCCGAATATTTAAATATATTTGGTATGTAGTTATTTTATATAATAACCAAGTATACGCCATTATAAAATGTAAGTTTTCATGTATTCACTACACTTCATGACAATCGATAGGTTCCCATCACAGGATGTGTTTTATATTTTCTTTTAGTGTACAAAGTTCAAAATTGAATTATTCAGGAGTGCATGGCTTCTTTGAATCAATGATGAATGTTTCTCAGACTTCAAATTTGATCCATTGTTCTAAGTCAGCACAGTAGAAATATATTTCGGGAACAGATTCTGTAAAATCTTTTTTGTGTGTGTAATTCATTGAATAAAGTATGAGTCAATTGCGTACATTTTACTTGCTTCAGTAACAAGATCCTTCACACAATTGTGATTCTTGAATATGACCATTAAATATATGACCTAAAATATATAATAAATGTAGAAATTAACTACTGAACAATAACATTACGACTCGAAATGCTTTTTCTATACATTTTAAAATCCATAAAAATGTTACGTCACTACAGTCAATAAATAAGAAAAGAATAACAGAATCAAATTATTGACAAAAACTTATCCTAAACTCAGACCTTCTTTAACATTCCCAAGTGCAGTCTCCACCATGACAGAAAATTACAAAGCAAATAAAAAAATTGTTTTGGTCCATTAGAGACAGTGAATAAGTCTGACACCTCTCAACTGTATCAGAGTGTAGAAAGACATGATGACACTTAGCATCCTTTAAGGAACAACCATCTTCTTGAGAACAACTCGAAGAGCATCCCTGAAACAAGTAATAAATCCTTTTCATGCTCTCATGATTTCTTCCATAGTTGCCTTAAACTGAAAATCATGTTCACATGGATTCTACCAGACTGAAACCCGCAATTCAGAGAAGTGTGTTCAAGATTATCCTGCCAAACATTTTTAAGCAACACAGAGAAAGTAGTTGTCACATTCGCATTTGATGGACGATAGAAGCATTTTTAAACTTCCGTGAAACTGATCATGAATTCCAGATTAAATAAAAGAAAACAGAGTTTATGACCCAGGAGATTGCTGCCACATGTGTATATCCCTGCTGATATGCCATCGTTATCAGAGGGCTTTTATGGCTTTTTTATCTCAGCAATAAATGGAGTAATTGATAGCGCTCCAAGAATAGGCACCTCCGTAAAGTTGTTAAGATACTCATCAGCATTCGAATCCATGTTTGGAATATTTGAGAAATGTTCTGCCGAGCGTTTAGTGATCTCTTTTGTCCGTTAGATGCTTGCTATTGGAAAAGATTGGAGTTGAGCCATTTGACATAGATTCAAAGACATCCTTTAGGTTCTAAAAGAATGATGTTAAAGTCGCATCTATCAATAACACCTTGCCATTCCTGTGGCTTTCTCTTGCTACCGTGCTTGTTTTATTTTCCGTAGTTGAAATTGGCATCGGCTTCTGGCTTTCTTGAATACATTGAGCTTTGTAACATTTTTTCTTGTCTGAGGTCCATTGACAAAGACGCTTATGCATATTATCCAAAAAAGGAAAGATACTTGGATCATTTGAACCAAACCAGTTTTGATGCTTCCGCTTGATATCCAAGTGTTTCCTGGGATGATTCGTATATAGCACTTTTGAAAACACACCATGTTGATTCAATGTTTGCACTTTTCGGGACATCTGCAAGTTTGCTGTCACAATGGGCCTGAAAAGATTTTAAGTTGTCAGTGTTTTTGACATCTACTCTTTGAGTTAGTGCAAGTGTGGTTGTTACGAACCGGACTACAGATAGTGAAGCTAAACTTGGATCGTATTAACCTATAGCCACACTGTCACTTACTAATGGAGAAGAAACGAATCATTTTTACATCGTTCCTGGAGAAAAATCTCACAATATCATAGTCGATGGTAGTGGTTGGATTGGGAGATGCCTCCAGCTAGTTTTGCGGTGGTTAAAAAACTGGAAGATAATGTTGGTAACCAAGAGTCTATGCTCACTACAAAAGGGATACCAATAGATGAACATTTGAGTTGGCTTTGCCAATAACATGCTAACCGATTACATTACACTATACTGATGTATCACAATCTACACACAGTATTTACATTATTCGGACTATTATCCTCATCTTCACATGGCCTAGTGGATATAGACGTTGGTTAGTACTTGTGACTTAACCCAAGGAGCTATGAGTTATATAATAATCAAGCAGTGGTGAACATGTACAGGGTTAAAGGAGATAGCCCATGACTACCAGAAGAGGCTCTATGCAAGAAATAAAAATGATATATCTCAGTGATAAAAGGTTCGGTTCGAAATTCCTAGCACCTGAAGAAGGCCGGAGTGTATAACGGCCAAAACGTCGTACAACTAGCAACAAAAATAAGGACAATAGGACGAAGAATGTAACTACTATAAATACTACCTCATCTCAGAAATATAGACAAACACAATCTACACGTGCATTGAAATCGACATAAACATTTCGAAAGCAAAAGGTTATTAAAACCAAATTGTTATTAAATTAATATTATTATAATTTTTGTTGAAATAATAAATAATAGTATTCATTCAATAAATATAAACAGGACAAAAATTATCGGCAACTGTTGAAAACGATTTGAATTGACTATACTGAAAGATAAACAAATACGTTACAACGCTTTTCTAAAAATTTCGAAAATTACGTCCACTTTCATAAAAAAAGACAAATGTTACATTTAAACATATTCATGCCAGTGTAAAAATAATTTTTAACAAATGCAACGTATTAAATGCTCTTAATAATATAATTCTTAATAATAATAGATATCTATATATATAAAAATGGATATGTCTGTCTGTCTGTCTGTATGTATGTATGTTTGTGTGTCTCCATTCTAACGAACCCTACTCCTCCGAAACCCTTGGTTCGATTTCAACCAAAATTGGGTCACTTGTCGATCATGACATGAACCTTTGATGTACGCAAGAGTTTTTCCAATCGATTAACAGGGTATGGTAGAAATCAAAAAAACGCTTAAAATTTACGAACTCTTCTCCTTCGAGACGCCTTATGCGAATTCAATCAAAATCGGGTAACTTGCAGACCAAGGTCCGACCCTTTGATGTACACAAACATTTTCGAATCGATGTACAGGGTTCGTCAAAAATCCACAGCAAACATAATTTCGAGCGGTCTTCTGCACACTTTTATGCATTCCTCCAAGACGCTTCACTCAAAAAAAATCAAAGTTGAGTCACAAGGTCTGATGAAAACAAAAATTTCAATTGACACACAGGGTGCGGCAAAAAGTAATGAAAAATGTTGTTTTTACGATTGTTTATTTCTCCGAAACGCTTAGTTGTATACCAACAAAAATCGGGATTTTTGTAAATTTTACATTGTCATGCACCATAACAATTTCACGTTTTCTACAAGGTCCCAACCCCTCCGACGTTGCAAGGACAATGCATCCACTTCTTCTGCGTTACAACGTCATCGCATCACATTACAGTCTCGCTTAACGCCCTCCCCCTCCTTCCAATTGTACATACAGCATTCCCGTTTATTGGCAAAATTAACCAAGCATGAATCCCGTTTTACCAATACATCAAATACCAATACTTACTTTGTATTTTTTTAACTTACGCTTCACAGCAACCTCATACTGGAGCTTTTTGAATAAGCATTTGTCCTTACCATTTCAACATAATCGCTAAAAAAAACTCCGAGCAACGCCGGGCTATACAGCTAGTTCGTAATAAATTAAACTTTCTAGATAACATTTATTTAAAAAAAAACAATTAATGTGTACCTCGACTTACTTTAAAAAAAAAAAGAAATATTTATTTTGATAGTTAAGATGCATAGTTAATGCATAATATAATAAAAATTATAATGTAATAAACAAAAAGAATATAAGAATAAATAAATAATTAAAATAATGATCACTTCCATATTTAAAAATACAACATTGCTTCTTTTTTTTTCTATAAATTTATTTGTTTGAACATTATTTTTAATGGATACTCGTATTTGAGGGGATATTACGTTTTTCTATAATCAAACAGTATATATATATATATATATATATATATATATATATATATATATATATATATCCACCGGTCTGAACATTCTAGAAATCTTGTTAGGAAAATTTTGCATCTCCAGTCAGAATTCGATTCTGCGATTCCTATATACATAGGAGAAACCGGCAATGTATATGTATATACGTGTGCGTATAGAGAGAGAGAGAGAGAGAGAGAGAGAGAGAGAGAGAGAGAGAGGTCGATTAATTCCATTTCGTAACTTTCCGTAAGATTTCGTATATATATATATATATATATATATATATATATATATATATATTCAGCACTCTCCTTTATCGAAAGTCATTTTAAGATTAAAAAAACATTAGGTGGAAAACTTAAGATCTTATTCAATGAGATTTCAACTTAATTTGTCTTCTATTTTGGGCTATCAAGCCCAACCATTTTTCTTAGAAAAAATGAATTCTTTATTCGATTTTTTTAAAAATATTTCAGTTTTTATCGGGAAAGGAGAGCAAGTTAGACACAAAAAGTAAATGACAAGAGTATGCCAGAGCGTGTCGTTCCTTGAAATAAAACGTAGAAATTTGATTTAAAAGGTTTTCCTATTCTCTCTCTCTCTCTCTCTCTCTCTCTCTCTCTCTCTCTCTGACTGTGTGTGTGTAAAGAGTTATGTACATATATGCTGTTTTTTAGAATGTTTATTTGATGGACAATTTAAAATGTTTTGTATATACAAGCGATATATAAGTGAGCTTATGGACAAGCATTTTTGATGCAATCTTAAGAAAGACAAGTTTGTGTTTTTTAAGACTAATTTCATTTCTATCTAGGATATGACTTTTCTGCAAGAAATTTTCTTTGTTTTCATTAAATATCTTTTATGTGAATTCTTTCGATGATTAAAAGACAATGATATTTCCCTTTTTTTATTCTAAAGTAAACAATTTCTCTGCGTGAGTTAAGTACAGATAGATCTTTTTTATTCGGTTTTTCCACAATCTTTCAACAATCTTTATGTTTTTCTTTTCTAAATGGAGGATTTGGCTTTCACATGACTTTTCATTCTTTTTTTTTTTTTTTGTTGTTGTTGTTTTGTTTTGTTTTAGTTCCAGTTTTTATTTTCGCTCAGTTTAAGTTCAAATGAGCCTATGAAAAGAGCACGGTGACCTAGATGTAAGCTGTCAGATTTTATAGCTGGTGTCACGATTTTAAGTTTTTTTATGAATTATTTTGTCCAAGAATTCTTGGAAGATAGAAAAATTCATGTTCCGCCGAATCAACACCATAGAAAGTGAACAACCCAAGCAAAGAAATTTAACTGAAATCCATATTCGGCGTAAATATTCTGAAATAAAGAAAACATTTTAAGTAATCTCTTTTACGAGATGATTACTGAAATATCCTTTACCTCAACCGAGAAATTATCATCCAAAACAAATATTTAATTTGATATTTGAATGATACTCTAGAAAAGATAACAGTAAAAATAGTGTAAATTATATGAGAATTATGGTGGTATGGTTGTTGCAGAGTTCATTTCCTTGTGAATATGCATTTTATCACGATTTCACCAGTGAATTTTCCTGCTAACAAGTGAGATTGGTAAAAACTAATTTTATTTATTTTGTCTTTTTTATTTTTGTATTACTTTATTCTTACAAACAATATATGTGTGTGTGTGTGTGTGTGTGTGTGTGTGTGACATCTATCTGAATTTAAATATGTATACTGTGTAATTTTTTACCAGATTTAATAGAATAATAATTTTCAGGGTTTTCTATTTTTGTCTGATAAAAACAAATAACAATTTAACCTACGTATATTTCTTGATTGTTCATTATTCTTACTTCGTCAGTTAAGTGCCATACGTGAAACACGCTTGGGCGATCATGTCTCTTTCGAGACGTGACTGACTGGGCAGAAGATTATCTCGCAGTAGGTTGCCATTGCTTTCTGCGGTAGACTGGTTGCCAACCAAGGCTATAGAACCCAGTCTGTCCTGTTATTTAACCCATAACTGGAAGGAAGAGACGGATTAATACCTTTCCCAAGGGTATTTGCGCGTAAGTGAATGCAATGAATTCCACTGGAATTCGAACTCGGCTCCCCGATTTCTCGTTCTGAGCCGATATCCACTGCACCACAACGCACAACGCACATCCTTACTTAAGTTGGTTTAAATTAATTTTGTAATTGATGTGGCTTCCATCGATCTCAAGGCCCCACGGATTTGCGCCAAAAGAGCTATGCCTCGGCTGCTGATGGCGGCGCAACATCTGTATAGGCACAAACGGGAGTGTCAATGTTGATTGCGACGAATGCATAAGAAGACGCTCTATCACCTTGTTGTTTTCTCTCCATTTGGCACGTTTCTCCCCGGTGGCAAGCCTTCGTTTTTTCTCCCCTTTGATATTATTCGGGTCTCCGGCGTGAGCGATCGTTGGCGACGTCTTCTCACCTCTTGACGTCTACGTCCATCGCCATCACGTCACTTTTGCAGAAGTCCTTGAAGCGAAGATGAGAACTCCCTCGTGCCCTCTTGCCGATGGGCAGTTCCCCGTACAGAATGTCCTTCCGATTCAACCCATTGGTAGACTGTTTCTTTCCGTGTTTTGCCGTCGTGGTAAGGCGACGCTGAACTGTCCTCTCCAGGGTCAGGCCTGGCCAGGGTTTGATGATAAATCGGCGGTTACCCATGCTGATTTATAATTATATTTTCTAGCCGAAATAAAATAAAGGTTCCTATTCTTTTTGTCAACATTTTTAGCGTTATCATTTAGATCAACCAATTTATTAAGAAAAAATTACGTTCTTTTATTAAAATAAAAAATTAAGAAACCTAATTAAAATCTTTTGCAAATCTAATGCTAAAGAAAGGTGAAGAGACAAAAATGTACTTAAGAATATTTCCGTTCATTTTTCTATTTACATTAATAAATGATTATCTCATAGTTTAGTAAATTTTAATCCAAAATATTATCAATGTTAATATTTTGGTTGGACAAAAATATTTATGCATTTCTTAAATGTCAAAATCGGCAAATATATTCATTCAAAAATTTGAAGATTGAAGATAACATCGAACATTTTCGGTTATATTTTTTATTATTTTTAAGGAAGCAAAAATGCGGTTCAGATGCAAAAAAATATTTTTATAAGTTAGTATGGATGAACAAAACCATCAAAAACTGGATCGAAAAGTTTAGTACTAGTAATTTATCAGTGAACATATGTAAGCAAACAAACTGAGTCATTACTTAAGATTACAGAAAATAACCAACCAGTTTGGTTATGTTGTTCACTTTGATATGTGACTTCCACATAAACGAAAAATAACATAGTAGAATGTATTTCTATCTGTGACTCACTACTTAGACATGACGAAAAGTGGCGTTTTGAAAATAAATTGTGACAATCGATAAAAAATGAGTACTTTTAGAATATAAATCGCAAAAAATGTAGGGTAATTTCGATTATGTTTTCTTGATTGTCCTACATCATCATTGCCAAAAATATTTTGTTTCTCTCCCTCCCTCCAACTTTATCTCTCTCTCCCTTCTCTGATGTTGCGTTTATAATGGGCATTCACATCAATTCTTTTACAGGATTATGGCATGTTAATAAATCAAATGAAATTATTAGTATCTAAATGAACGTCAATGCAGTTGTGGATGGAGAGTTAACCATTTTCTGGGTTCAATTAGAAATGTGCATTACAGTACTTTGGTTCCTGATCAGTTTTCTTTACTTCGAAACGCAGACGACATTGGGTTAAAAAAAATACTCTCTCACTAACAAGCTACCTTCAAAGATAAAAGAATACAGATATATTATTGACAGAATTTTTTTTTTTTTTTCAGGTTTTTGTTTTCACCAAAATATTTTCATGCGAATTCCGAAGTACGGTAGTTAAACGGAAGTATCGCATATCTATTGACAGTTTTATGGTAAAGCAGATTTCAAAGGAAACAATGCCATGAACATTTTTTCTGGTGTTGTAACTTCTCTTTTCTCGAATTATGAACACTGAGAATTTGACAGAAAAGTCTTTTCAAATTATAATTATTCCTTTTGAAGTTACAATTGCTTCTTGTTATCGATTTACGATTTGGTTTTACTGATTTTTTAAAAATTTCTCATGCGTTTACTAACAGTAGGAGGTGGAAAAGAAGCGATTCGCGACCAGAAATCGATTTCAAATGATTGATCTGCGGATATCGAATCCAGCACGAATTCTCTTCTGAAATTATTGAAAAATGTCATTCAACAGGAAAGAAGGAAATTTTTTTTTAAATGTTATTTGTAAATTATTTTCTTTTTTTATCTCTTATTTTTAATCTTGTATTAGAAGTGATAATTTTGATGTTTTACAGCTTGGTATCGGAATTGAAAAAACGAACGATCTAATCAAAAATAAAAAATAATTTAATGAAAAATTAATTATTCACATATTTGATCTTTGCTGGAAAATCAGCAAATTTTGGATGCTCCAAATTTTTCAAAGAAGAAATGCCTTTTGTTCTCTTTTGACAGTTAATATTTTATTCTTTTTTGTGATTAAAGGCAACACAGCAATCTAGAAAATACTCGACTCGTGGTAAACATTGGATTGTTGTGAATATCAGATAAATTATGTTTCCGAAACAATTTTCCTTCATTCTTTGACGAAATTTGGCCATTTTATTTGTGCTCTGTTCGAAATTCCATACTTTGTCATTTCATGCGAGGTTTGCTGCTTTCTGTTATTTTCTGCAAAAAATAGAAATATAATTTGTCAACTCGACCTCTACTCTATTCAAGTTTCAACAAATTGTCATTCCTGACATCAAAATAATTATGAAAAATGTCTAATTGAAAACATTTAGAAGTTGTGACAATATTAACTTTGATCGGTTTCACGGACTTTCCCAAAAGAATGTCCATTATTCGTTTGTGTTGAAACAGTACATACCAACAAAATAGTCTAGCTTTATGAACATACGAACTAGAACAAGTTACTGTAGTCAAGTGCGTACGAATGCTATACGCCAGATTACCTGGGCTGTTAATTATCATTACAAATTTTGAAAAATAAATGAAACAGACAGCCAAGAAAAAGGTTTGTTAACATAATTTGTCTATTACTTTACATTATCAAGCCGTACATGTGTCTTATAAAAAACAGTCAACATAATTCATTTTATAAGATATTATTTTTATTGAACTTGTATTTAATACTTTTAATAATACATAAAAAGAGATTAAAAAATTAGAATAAATGAAAAAATGCAAAAGAAAAATTTGATTGAAATGAATTCTCTTATCGAGAAAAAATATTTTTTCGTACTTGATAATTTTTGTTGTGTGTGTGTGTGTGTGTGTGTGTGTGTGTGTGTGTGTGTGTGTGTGTGTGTGTGTGTTGATGTAGTTCTATTATCGAATAACAATCGTATTTTCCCTATTTACATTGTTCAAACTATTGTCCTCATGTTTATTGCCATATTCACCACTTCAGGTGATATTGGAATTTCGAATCGAACGGAGATACATAGATTCCGTCTGTCTTTGTGATGTCAGTTTTAGTTAACTCAACTCTCCAATTTTTGTGACCAGGAATTGAACTCTCAACTCTTTGATCCAAAAGTAACTTGACCCAGTCAACCAAAGTCTTTATTCACTTGACGATATTAGTGAGTGAATTTTAGATTTATAACCCTAATGTCGCGTTAATCCTTAGTCTGAGTTTAATCTAACAGTTTAAATTCATTAAACAATGTACGAGTTTAAATAAATAAATCTAATTATCATACATTTTCATGTTTCTCTTTACAACATATTCTACAATCAGTAATTCTATATCGAAATTAACATCGCAGTAAATCATTAATAAAAGCCTAATCTAGAAATTAAATATAGCGTCGTAAAAATGAATATAGATTACCGTTAAAAAATATGGAGAAAATATGAACTCCCACATAACCGGTCCTTCGCGTCGACGCCCAAAATCTCGCGGCCGATCAATCATTCCGAACCGGGTTCTGCCCATGTTGTGCTTGATTGATCACAAAGCTGGTCTGGGCTGAAAGTCGCCGAAAATCCACAGCATCGATGATCCTAACAGAGCTTGGAGCCACAATAAATAAAGGAAATCTTTGCAAAATTAACAAGTAGTTTATGTAGATATACGTTCTCTTCAGTAGAGAAATTTGGTTAGAGTTTATCACTCTTGCATGCAGACAACTATAATTCCAACCTACATCTTCTACAGGATGCAACACTTTATCTAAGTTGGTTGGTCTTGCACCAGGCTGAAATCAGAGTTTCTTCTAAGGCAGTCAGTCACGTGACAACACATCTCTCATGTTAACTCTCTCCGTACTGGTCCAACTCTAAGGTACTCAACTCTACTGTCTTCTCTCAACTGACTCATCTACTTATATTGATTCTTGGGCTGGTTTTGACACACTTTTGGATACACTTAGCATTTTCAAATGAACAATAAGGGATCCACCTTTTGGTCACCTGATCAAGCTCGTCTCCCTCTTTCCTGCTTGAGTGCTTCCCACTATTTCTATAGGCGCGTAAATCGTTCTTTGTGTGGTCTAAACATATCTCTCGCCAAGCTCAAGCGGCCGGAGAAGAAAGAAAGAAAGAAAGAAAGAAAGAAAGAAAGAAAGAAAGAAAGAAAGAAAGAAATTATTACTTCTCTTCCTTCTTTTCTTCCTTTCCCTTCTCACTTTCCTTTTCGGTTCCAAAAATAGTCTTACAAAAATGTAGCCATTTTGTTTAATTCGTAAAATACCATATTTTCTAAATTAGGTGAAATATTAAATAAGTTATTAACATCTATTTTTAGAACATAGCGTAATTTTCCTTCTGAATACTTCTAATACAGGGTTAGATGGATAAATTGTCGTCTAAATTACGCAACAAATTCAACACTGACATCTTATTTTAACAGATATGTTTACAAAAATTATACAAAAATATCTTGAAATACTATAAAGTAAATTTTTTTCGATGAAATCACTTTAGCCTTCAAACCATGGCCTTCAGACAACTTTGGAATCTCTGCATCTTTTCTGGACGGGCTCCTTGTTAAAGTTGGTGAATGCTGCTATAATCCTTGCCTTGAGTTTTGTTAGTCTCTCGCTCAACTGCTCCCCACACATAATAATCAAGGGGGTTACAGACTGGGAAGTAAGGGCTGGTGCGGTTGCAGAAATTGTCTGATAACCATGACTGGGTTATCCTGCTTGCGCGGCATGGTGCAGAGTCCTGTTGCCAGACATAGGGTTTTCCAGCATTCACCCTCTTGACTTATGACAGCACTACTTCTTCAAGGCACTTGATGTGGGCTTTTGTCTTGAGTTTTTGGAGCTGTAGGAAAATTAATGGAGGCATAACGACACCATCAATATTGATCACTCCAAACAACTTCGTAATCACCATTAGACTCATCCAACTCTTTTCTGAATCCTCTGCATTGTCTTCAGATTTATACCCAAACAGTCTGAAATGTTTGTAACGGAGCTACCGGCGCGAATGTCAAGTAATACAGCATCCAGTTTTCAAAATTCTGGCGGAATGAATTGCCTCTTAGTGCTCTTTTTCTCACAGACGGTGTCCAACTGACCCTACTATACTGTACTGTCAACAAAATCAAAAGCAAAAAACGCGCATAGGCGAAATTAAAAATATAGAATAGCGACAATTTACCGACTTCACCCTGTGTATATATAGATTTCAAAGTTTGTGAAGGTTATTCAGTCAGTTAAGTGCCATACGTGATATACGCTTTGTGCGATCATATCTCAAAAGAGACATGACTGACTGGGAAGAAGATTATCCCACAGTATGTTACCATTGCTTTCTGCGGTAGACTGGTTGCCAGCCAAGGCTATAAAACCCAACCTGTCCTATTAATTAACCCATAACTGGAGGGAAGAGACAGATTAATACCTTTTTCAAGGGTATTTGTGCGTAAGTGAATGCAAGGAATTCAACTGGAATTCGAACTCAGCTCCCCGATTTTTCGTTCCGAGACGATATCCACTGCACCACAACGAACATCCTGTGAAACCTATTAGGAATGTGAAAAATGAATTAAATATAAAATGGATTGTCTCTATAATAGAGCGTGCATAAAAACTGTAAAATAAAATAAGTGCAGTTTGTATGTTGTTTATCTTCTTCCACACGGGGGAAAATTTGTCATAAGGTTCGTTTATTACACGCTCTCCCCTCCATACCTGAACATTGGGTAAAGGCAAAATATGACCAGGGTCCTTCGGCAATTTTTGAAAGCTCAAACAGCAAAGATTAACCCTGAACCTCCTCTTTGTAATTGAATAGCAAAGGTTCTGTCTGGAAGAATGATCCCAACACACTACTCGAGCTGAACATAATCATAATAAAAGTTCAAAACTAAATGTTGTTTTAGAATTTATACATATCACCATATCTTTAACGTAACTTAGATATGGCACAAGGCCACAAATATGTAGCACCCAGTGAGATCCGAACTCGCTACTCAATCGTAATTGATCTAACGTGACAAGATTGCTAACCATTACACTAAGTCGAAGTGCCTTCATTATGTCTTATAATTTTGATAATGGTGATTTACTAAGCGTAGCTTAGTTCTAACACAATTCCAAAAGTATGGGGTACCCAGTGAGGTTCGAACTCTCTGCTCAGTCGTAATTGATCTAGTGAGACAAATTTGGTAACCATTACATCACGTCGAAGTGTTCCTTATATCTTGGATAATGTAGTAATTCTTTCTTCTTTTTTTTTAAATACTCTTTATTTATTCATTTCTAACTTGGCCTTTTAGGATCTTTGAAAAGATAGAATTACTTTGTTTATGGCTTAAATATTTGGATCATAGCTTAGGAGTAAAGAGAACGATATTGGTTAATAGTATATTTTAAAAATCCAATAAATATTATAAATCGTTATCATGCTATATAAGAAATATATAGACCCCTTTAACTAAACCAGGCAAAGTAAAAACATTTAAACCTCTCATCATTTCCTTCACAAACATCCGTGGCATTGGTACCAACTTTTGTTGTATGGAATCTTTTCTCCACAAAAGTCCCCTGACATCCTAGCGCACTGTGAGACTAATCTTAACCCCTTAATTCCCTCCTCTGACATCTCGATTTCTCGCTAACTTCCCCTCTTAAGGAAGGACTCCTCTCTACATATGCATGGTCTGGGGGTTTATGTCAGTGAACACCTCCGTCTTTCAAATCTCAAATCGGTTAACTATCTTTTCTTTCTGTATCGTTCTTCTTCCTGTCCCCAGTGCTCCCTATTTAACAGTCTCTCTAACAATATAGATAAGGCTACTTACTCCCACCCATTCGCTAACATATTTGTGTTTGGAGATCTTAACTCCCACCATGCCAAGTGGCTAGAAAACTCTGCCACTGATTCTGCTGGCATTCATGCCATGAACTTCGCTATTTATCAATCACTTACGCAAGTGGTGGATTTCCCCATGCGCTTTCACTGTATTCCTTCAGGACACGTTTCTCTACTTGATCTCTGCTTCACCTCTGTCCCTGACTCCTGCCAAGTCTCACAGCTTTGCCCTCTCAGTAACTCTGATCATGGTCGTTTCTATTAATATCTCTCTTCACTCTCACTCTCCCCATGAGCCTTCTACCAACAGAATTTTCTACTGCTACCAAAGAGCAGACTGGCATTCGTTCCGTGATTTCCTATGCGACGTCCCTGGGGAAAAAGTGCTTAGTATCCCCGTTGAGTGGTGCACTTTTGAGGTCCATTCCTGGGCAAAAGCTGGCATCGATTCTTTCATACTGATCTGGAAGTTCCGTCCCAAACCTCATTCGCCCCTTGGTTCATTCCTGCCTGCCCGGCCGCCATTGCCCAAGGAACCACTTCTTCCAGCTATTTCGGAGCCACGCGTCAGACTATAATAAGCGCCTGTTTGCCTCTGCTCGTAATGAGTATAAGAGGATTTTGAATGAGGCTGAGAGAATGAGGCAGTGCATAGCTGCCGCAAGTTCAACTTCAAAGACTATTGGCGGCTCTGCAAACGTTTGCTGAACAACAGCAAATCCACCATCCCTCTCTTAATCAATATCACGGTATCTGTGTACATGGCTGAAGATTTCCCTCTAACTCCCCGTTCGACTCGTCTGGAGTATCCGCACCTGACTTCTCCCTTAGAACTGAGGCTCAGACTGAGAGATGTCTATATAACCCCGCTCTCTGGTACCTAAGATAATTTCAAAAGTTAACTTCCATAAGGCGAGCGGGGGCAACGGAATCCTTTCATTATCACACCGTGTCTTTTCCTTTCTCACTCTACTTTCGCAACTGTCATCACAGGTATCCCCATCCTTCTCTTGCCCCTTCTCTGACACCCCCTGTTACTGGTTCGTCTTTCTCTTCGCTCTCCTCCTGCATAAACTTTCACTCTTCTTTTATGTAGCCTCCTGCGCATCAGAGGCGGTATCGCCTTGATTGGGGTGAAAAGATTTTTTTAAAAAACTGCGATTATTTTGTTAATGTTATTTTATACGTAAGTAACTTAATACTACGGAGCTCGGCGGAACAAAATATATCATCATTAGTTATAAATAAACAACTTTTTTTCATCGACAATTTGAACTGACTTTAGAAGTGTGCCTCATTATATTTCGGCAAGTTAGTATCGGAATTTCCCATCTATAAATACATCTCTTGATGCAGCTGCATACCTGTGAATTTTCACTGTTACCTGTTTTGCTGATTTCTTTTTTTTATTCATTCCAACAGTCGTTGAAATGGCCACTTTAGCCTAGAACAGAAATTTTACCTCTCTATTTTGGTTTTTCTTTCATAAATTTTTGTATTTCGGTAAATATGGTGTTAATCTGTCGCCCATTTATGCAACGTGTTACATCTGGAGGAATTTCTAATTATACAAGTCACACTATATAGCTTTTGAAGACGACTGAAACTCAAATTCAAATGCTATAATTAATTCGAAAATAGAAAGTTTCTAATTATCTGATATTTTTCATCGAAATACTTTCGTTAATCTTTCACAAAAATAATTCTAATTCAAGCCTAAGCAGCGAAAGAGAGAAACAGTGATGAAGCGGGGGGGGGGGAGGACATAGATCTTATTCAAATACGCTAACACAGAGATAATATGTTTTTTAATTTTATTACTCATTATTCAAAATTAACAGAAAGCTTACAAAGTATTTAAAATCATTCTAGCTGACTGATATTTGATGGCGA
This sequence comes from Ascarosepion bandense, assembly GCA_037127315.1. Taxonomy (NCBI): domain Eukaryota; kingdom Metazoa; phylum Mollusca; class Cephalopoda; order Sepiida; family Sepiidae; genus Ascarosepion; species Ascarosepion bandense. The sequence continues at coordinate 1,859,891 of JBBBDQ010000412.1, forward strand.
CTTCTGTTTTACTTTCATTTACTTCGTTGAGCATGTCACAATCTCAGCAGTAGAAATAGAATCTGTAAGTGCTTTAATTATTAAATCGTTATCCAAAGTTGTCTCGGTGAAACCGGGTGCATGACTAATTAAAACAACGCACCTCAGATTTTCTATAATTCCCTGACAAATTGTTAGTTTTTTAAATCGAATTTTAAAAGGATTAGAAGAATTTTTTTTCTCTTAAGAGATTGTTATGCTTTTTTAAAAAATCCGCATATTTAACTCAAAGCTTCTCAACTATTTGGACTCTTTTTACAAGGATTTTTTTCAGTTATCAGAAAAATGTTGACTTCAGGATTTTCATGATAGCAACAAACTGGAATTCAAATGCAAATAATCTAACGTACTCAGCCAAGAAACTCAGATAATCTCTTTCACTGGATGTTTAGAGTTTACACTCTTTCTGATTAGATTTTGTAACATTGTGCTTGAATAGTATCAAATCCACCTAAATTAAAGATTTTCTTTTGAATACACGTTCTCGTCTCAAACATGTATGCAATGACACAATAAAAATCTAATGTCGAACGGCTCAATTACTACCATGTACAATCGATTATCCCAATATATTCGTGGTTTTCTTAAAATTAAAGTTCGCAAATAAATTATTACCAACAGTATTTTCTATAGATATCATTCGAAACTTAGGACAAATATTTTTTCTTTTTTTTTTACTTTAAATCGGGAGATATGCTCTTTTTAAAGTAAAAGTATAGACTTTTATAGCTAAAGTTAAAATATAGAATTTAATGTAAATTATTGTAGCGTTTATAGTTTTTAAATACTTTAAAACTCGAGGTTTTATGAAAACAATCTTTTTCAAAATGATAAAAACATTTATGTTGCACCTGTTTATATGAATTTACATAAATAGCATTAGATAAGTCGATAAATAAAAAATATAAATATACAAATATACCAACATTCAGCTATGAAATACAATTCATTCAAAATGGTGTTTATTGAATCATCATTATAAATCATTGTGGGTTTTTTTTTAATGTTACTATTTTCAATAAGAAACATTTTGTTGATATTATTACTCTTCTTTGATCAATTTTATAAGCAAAGAAGTTAGAAGTTACTTCATTTATTAAATAATTTTCTCCATCCATTCAAATTACTTGTAGACTTATATATCAGTCTTTCTCCTTCGCATTGTTCTGTCATTCTTACTTTGGCTCTAAGTGTTTTTTTTTTTGGTTTTTTTAATCATATCACCCCGAGCAAGGCGGTAAAGCCACTGATGTGCAGGGGGCTACATGAGAGTGAACAGATTTGGAAAAGAGAAAGCCGGAAACCATATTCTAAACAGGGAACAAAGGATGAGCCTCTACACCTGTACAATAGACGTGGGTGGAGTGTGAACCGGGCGATAGTTTAGTCTATCTACTCCAATTGAAAAAAAAAAATGAAAAAGAAAAAAAGAAAAGTGAAAAGATTGGAAAAGAGAAAGCCGGAAACCACATCCTGAACAGGGAACAAGGGATGAGCCTCTACACCTGTACAATAGACGTGGGTGGAGTGTGAACCGGGCGATAGTTTAGTCTATCTACTCCAATTGAAAAAAAAAATGAAAAAGAAAAAAAAAGAAAAGTGAAAAGATTGGAAAAGAGAAAGCCGGAAACCACATAAAAAAATCAGTCTTTCTCCCTCACATTGTTCTGTCATTCTTACTTTCGCTCTAAGTGTTTTTATTTATTTATTTATTTTATTTTATTTTTTTTGATAATCATTTTCATAAAAACAACAAATTACAGAACCTTTTTAATTCATCTTTTACTTAAACATTTATCCCCTCTGTATGTGTACCAATCAACCTTGTGTATCAGATAAACTGAAAGATAGACAAAAGTGCTTGCGGGCATGAAATATGTAACACAGAAAAAAAACTATAGTTTCATTTTATATTTCAATATTTAAAATTTCACCCTATCACTAGATAATGACTGGAAGTCATTCACTTTGTCTTAAATTTAAAATAAATACAAAGAGGTGAAGTGATTAATGTTGGTGTTGTGAGCTGAACATTTAAGATACTGACAAATAATAATCATAAAAAAAAGAATCCGAACCGGTCATGTTTTTTAAGATCTTGTTGAGGATTTTCTAAGCGCAGCTTAAATGTGGCACAAGGCCGAAAGTATTGGGGACCCAGTGAGGGTCGAACTCACCACTTAATTGTAATGATTCTAGCGGATACAAGCTTTCTAACCATTACACCATCTAGACCAAATGACTGAATGGGAAAAGAATAACCGTAATGAAACAAAAAATGCTTTAGACAATTTCAAGTTTTAAAAATAAATTATCGGTTTTGAGTCGAAATTAATTCATGTAAGCAGATATTTATAAGTGTATACGTGGAGGAAGATGGATTTAATAATTCAATAATATACATGTTTTCTTCGTAGGCCATTATATATATTGAACATTTTTCTATGGTGACATATTCTATTGGTGTCTATCACAATTGTCTTAAGGACATATCCTGTTAAAATACCGGTTCTCGTCCAGTTAAACGTCTTGCCTGGTCAGTTCCTAGATGGATGACCGCTTGAGAATACTAGTTGCTTAGACATGCGGGTAGTGTAATGGATAAATCAAAGCCGCTCGAATTTCAGTCGGATCATTAGGAATTTACGTGCAAATACCCTTGAAAAAGTATGAATTCACTTCTATCTATGAGTTAAATAGTAAAATTTGTATCTGGAAATCAACATCTAAAAAGAAAAGTAAAACTTAGTAATGACTCTTAAAGAATTTGTACAATCCAAAAATATTTCGGCTTTAAATATCCTATAAAAGTTTGATAATCCAGAGAAAACCAAATAAAAAGAAAATGTTCACTGATGTTTGTTATTCGTATAAGAAATTGTTTATCAATTCTTAAACATAATGTTTATACTTAGGTAGTGGAATTGAATGTGTGCTTTATTTCTTAGTCGGAGTCCCCAAGGTGGAAACGCAAATATTCCAACATTGTCTTAAACCAACTACTCCGTGTTCGATCCAAGAAATTGCCATCTAAATCTCATCTCAACGCCTGGCTAATAGTTACAATAAACGCCAAAATGTTTTATATATTCTCGATGGAAAGAAGCAGATTTAACACAAATACCTGAAAAATAAAAAAGAAAGTTTTCTATTTTTTTAAATGGCTTTTAACGTTCAACAGAAAAACGTATAAATCTTGACAAATAAATGATGAAGTAAATTCTACCAAGAAAGAATCTATTGTAGACATCCTTTTTGAGAGAGAATATCAATGGCACTGAACCATCATGAGTGTAGTACAACTTTCGTGAGACAGAACAGTATTCAAACCATTTGCTTCGGTAACATATAGATATTAAAACTTTTAGATATAAATACTGAAAGCGAAATAATTATTTCAAATTAGGTGAATGAAAATATGAGACGGAATTTTGTTCTACACTTTTAAAGTTATTTTTCATATTTTTAGTTCTTTTATTCTTGTTTGTTTCCACTTTTGCTTTTTCTTTATTCCCTTTTGTATCCTCCTCACTGGCTGTCTGTTGATCTTACTCCACATTTGACTCTTCTTTATTACTGAAAGGGAAAATATCACTTAGTCCATCACTAGTAGCGACATAATAATAATAATCTGAGTTATTAAATAGCTATAGATTTACTTGCCACAAATCTATAAAAGTTGTGGGTAGACCGACGAATAATCGAACCAGTAGTTTGCAAAACGAGCTTACTAATCCTTTTACGATGGCTGGTGCCCGATAATTATTAAAAAATGTTCAATAATTCCGAGATTAACCTTTTAGCTTGATAAATTAATCGATAATCTGAACCAAAACCTCACCATAATATGTAATACTTCTGCTGTAACTAATTAAAATTATGCACTCACCATTTAAAATTCTTACGAAATATTAGATGTTCCATATCTTTATTATGAACAGTCGTAATGTAATGGTTAACAAGCTATCCGAGCAGCTTATTCCAATTGAAGCGAGTTCGATCTTCACTAGATTCCACACTGGTTTTGACAGGTTACGTTTAAATACTTTTTGTGATATGAATAATCCTTCAGGATAAGTGTCTTCATTCGTATTCAATCTAGTACTTACTTTCTCATCCTGTATGCGTGCATATGGATATATCCCTATGTTCATCAAGGAAGATGAATCGGACATACAAATAGTGAATTAGGTTATATTTTACTAAACTTTTAACAAATTTAGAATGAAATTTCTTTACATTAGTAAGCTTAGCATGTTCAACTTTTTATAAAAATGAGTCCCAAAATGTCCCAAATAAAGAAATTGAAGATTTAGTCATGCTGATCTTACAAAGTTTGCCCAATCTATAAATTCTGCCCATCTAAATTGTTTCAGTTGTTCTCTCCATTAAATCATTAGATTTGTGTTCATATATGATAAAGAACGAGCAAAATACGGAGAAAAGCAAAACAAAGTTCTCGATACAAAAACATGAATTAAAGATTTTAAAACGCAAATTCATCTGTGACGGATGTGAGTTGTGGTGCAGTTGATATCGGCTTGGAAAGAGAAATCGGTGAGCCGAGTTCGAATTCCAGTTGAGTACCTTGCATTCACTTGGTACCCTTGGGAAAGGTATTAATCCATCACTTCCCTCCAGTTATGGGTTAAATAACAGGATGGGGCCTGGAGGCAACCCATCTAGTGTTGGTGTCACAATAAAAACACCCTTGGTAGCCCTGGCGAAGCATCAAGTATTTAGCTATTTGACAAGATTATGAAAAACTGCGCCAGAGTTCCAATTGCACAGGGAATACTGGAGGAGTGTAGTTAATTCTATCTAGGCCAATGGCCCCAAGACGACAACGAAGAATTTAAATCACAAAACTTAAACTTATTTCTAAAATGATAGGTGTTCGATATCTTCATATCCATTAAAATAGTTCAACGTTGCACGAATATTGTGAAAATATTGACTAAAAATAACTGTTTACTGACAGCAAAATTTCATCTAAACTAAATTATTTATTGTCAAGGCTCCATTTTATAAGGATTTTTCTTCTGTCCATTTTCTCCTTTCTCCATATTTCTCACGCATCACACACATCACACACATCACACACATACACACTTATTTGAAAAATAATTGTTGTTTAGTTTCTTCTAAAGATCACAAAAAACATCAACACGCTCCTTTTCCTCCATGACAGGTTTTCTTTTACTCATTAACTCAAATGAGTGTTTCTACTTGAAAGCATCCCTTCTTGTATTTTTGGCATAAAAAATTAAGTGGTGAGCGCCACATGATCAGAAACCATAAGACAAAACTGGCGCAACCTTCCTTTGAGAATTATTGTCACAGCTACAGCATTGGCTCGCAAATATAATATTGCTTTAGTTTTTCATTTATAAAGTTTCTTATTCCCATGCCCAAAAGGTAAGAAAGCATGTAAGTCCTTTATTATGAATTATTTATATTCAGCTCTCGAAATGTTACCAATAAAATCGATTTGAACTTTAGTTTCTTTTGAAACGGTGTCAAATGTGTATATTTTAATCTTTCAGGGAAAAACGTTTTTAAGGTTTATAAATCACAATATCTTTCTATGGGAAATATTGTTGGTATTGTTTCTTTAAGCGACTGTAACAACTGAATGTATTTATCTGCTGTTATGTCACACTTCCTCAGATATCTAAATTTTAATTTTTCAACATGTATTTTTATAACTGAAATAATTGAAAATTTAAGTCGTCTCTACTTTGGTGTAACATTAAACGATGTTGCATTTATTATTTATGTGTATTTTTCGAGGTTGACTTAAAACTTTTTCAGTCATTGTAACTTGATTTTAAAAGAAATCTTTTTCCATATATATTCACTTATTTCGATTCCAACTTTGTTCTAAAAACATCAATTTGACTAATGCAACAAAACTTACTTTTCTTGTTTCATCTGAGAAGAACGCGATTCCGAATAATTTTACCATATTTACTATAGTCATCATTACTTTTTTTCCACACGAAGAGGAATTGTTGGTTGTTAAAGACTCTTGCTTCGATAAAAATCTGCTGAAATCTTTGGAATAATTCCCAATACGGTAATTACCATCGATACTACATTTATCATTGTTATAATGCTATTTTAGTTCTCGGGCAAGGTTTTGGCATACGGTAATTTGCTACAAGAGTCCTATTCACGATTTTACTTTTTTCTTTTTGACAATAATTTGGCTCGTTCTCTTTGCTTAGAGGGGGGTGAGATCATCCACCGAGGAATTGGGATTAACAAGTTCGTTTCGCACATGATTATTACTGAAATGAGTTTAATCTGAGTGCCTCATAGTTGTGGCCTTCTTCTAGACTAAGCTTTCCCTGGGGATAGGTAACGACAATCTCATGATTTCTTTAGTATTATTCTAATTTCTCCTAAACTTAATCCTAATTACTTAACTCTTTCTCATTGCCATCGTCCCAGCGACTTACAACCAGTATTTTCAGACTCATCATTTACTTAACTCTCACGAATGGTTCTTTTTATAAGTTTTTTTTTGTAACCCGTTCAATCAGCAGACTGATTTGACAGATTTTTCTTTACATTGTTTATAACAACCAATGTTTCGTTTTTTAGTTCAAAATCTCGAAATTAATTTGAACCCTTTTTTTTTCAGGTTAGCTTTTTAAATGAACTCATACTTGTATCTGCGCTTCGTTTGTAGTGTTCACAGTATTCCAAGTAAATTATCAGCATCTGCTTTTGTATTAATTTTGGATCACTTTTTTTGTATTCACTAATAATGTGTCACTGTCCCTTTGCTATTCCCTGAAAACGGTAACTTCTATTTTCTTCGGTCCTATCTAATTTTGTCTTGACACATTTTTTCCTATTTTCGGTTTGCTATTACAAGTGATCCATTTTCACGTCTAATGCGTCTCTTGTACTGTCAATCATCTGCTACCTCTTTTGTACTTTTATTTATCTTGAATTTTGGTAGTTTATTTTTTTATCGGTATTTCGTTATGTTTTAACTGTTCCTCAATTTCTCGCTATCATCGCCTCATTCTGTATATTTCCATTAGTCATTTTTATAGTTCAGTCTATGCAGTCTTCTTTATTTACATGCAGTCTTTTAGCAACATATCTACTATGCAAAGATTCACGCATTGCCATTCATTTTTAGTCTACCTATCCAACGTCTCTAGATGCTTTTACTTCCATTGAGAAATATCAGGAATATCTAAGGATTTATAATTTTTTTCTTTGATTCAGATACAACATCTGAGTTTTTCTAAACATTCTGTTTTTCTTCGAATATCTTCAGTTGACGTTGTTTTCTTTCTGGTTCAATATCATCAGCTCAAAGAATCTATAATATTTTCAAACGTTTGCGTTGCTTTTTTTCGACGCCCTTAAGTTTTTGTTCTGTATTGGAGTCCTTTTAACTCTTCCTTTGTACTATATGAGTAATATTGTACTTTTCTCTATAAAAAAAATCTTTTCGAAGATATTAACAATTTGTCTAAGGATTTTACTTTCTTTTAATTTTCGTATTTTTTCATCATTTTGATAGGGGGAATCATTTTTATTTTGTTTCTTTTTATCTTTCAGTTTACAACTGAAAGATAAAAAGAAACAAAATAAAAATGATTCAGATTTACAATTTCGTATGTTAAGATTTGGACAAAGTTAAACGAATGGTGAATCTCCTTGAAACAAAATCTACACTTCTATTCGCTACGGACATTGTAAAACAAACAAAATACAACACTGATAGATTTTTAAAGTGTTTAAGTAAACATTCGTTTTAAATTCCGTTGCAGAGTTTCAATCGAATTGATTTAGTAATGTCACAGTAAAATTGAATCTAAAATGAATTCCTCTTTGACGCTTGGAGAGGCATATTTCGGAAGAGACATAGTAATCTTTTACTTCTCATTTGTAGCCTTCTCTTGAAACCTCGAGGTTGGGTTGTTGTAGTCAAATTACTTCTGCTTTTATGCTAATTGATTAGGAATTGCAACTCTTTTAATGTGCATTGTGGTGCAATGAATATCGACTCGGAATGAGAAATTGGAGAGCCAAGTTCAAATTTTATTTAAATTTGTTGCATTCACTTTCACGCAAAAAACATTGAGAAAGGGATTAATTCATCTCTTCTCCCGGTTAAACAGCAGTACAAATTGGGTTCTATAGCCTTGGTTAGAAACCAGTCTATTGCAGAAAAATGGCAATCTACTGTGGGAAAATCTTCTGCTTAGTCAGTTACGTCTCAAAAGATACGTGTATTACGTATAGCATTTAACTGACCTCTCTTTCTAGTCGTAGCAGCATATGTAATTCTGTTCGCAGACGAGAATCATTTTATGGTGGTTTACTGTTAATGTTTGAAAAGAACCGTTTGTTTCTGCCCAGGAATATTTCAGAAAATTATTGTTTATTGACCAAATACATCAACTGTTTAGTAATACGTCAAAAAGCTCGTATTGATATAACTTTGAAAAAAATGTATCCGATATTTTTGTTAAAGTTTGGTATAATAATAAATCGATGGATGTTAAACACTGTCATGAATAAATTTTAACCAATCAAGCACGAATTAGAATCTAATAATCAATCACTGTGCATTAGTTCAATTTTTTTTATTATAGATTTTGCTTGCAATCTTATCAAAATTACCTTAGCCTTTCCTTATCTTATATAAATCAAAGCATGTTCTTAATGAAATGAAGAGCTCAACTTTTTTATGAGGAGACTTTTCGATTTGTTCACTTATTGATATAAATAGATTTCTATATTACTGCTCATTTATCAACCAAATGACCAAACATCAGCTTTTTAAAGAGCCCTTGGTCGAACTGTGACTTTTTAATCAATATAGTAAATCAAATATATTTAAATGTGAAAGAAAATGTCGTTAGCATTTTCTTTCACCGTTAGATGCTCTTCCAAAAGAAAAAGGGAAGACATAAACATTAAAAACAAGAAAACGAAAAGTCAGAAGAAACTAATATAGTGTAGCTTATTTGCCTTTTTAATATACAGGGTGTATTTGTTAAATTGTCGCCATTTTATATTTTAAATTTAGTGCATGTGCGCTGTTTTTGAGTTTGTCGAATGCACATGTATAGTAGGGTCAGTTGGATACCGTCTGTAATCATAAGAGCACTATGACGCAATTCACTCCGCCAGAAATTTGTAAACAGCACGCTGTACTGACCGACACTCGCGGCGGAAGGTTCAATGCAAACTTTTCAGAGTGCTTGGGTGGCAATGACTAGGATTCAGAAAGAATTGTAATAGTGATTACAAAACTATGGCAGATCAGAAAGCTCCCTCTGATCTCCTGATGAGAAAAGAACCCGAATTTGTTAGTGGAGGCTTCACACTGAACACGGAGGCCTACATCAAGTCCCTTGAGGAGATAATTCTACCCTGGGTGAAAAAGGTAGCTTCTGGAAGATCTTATGTCTGGCAACAGAACTATACACCATGCCACACAAACAAGAAAACTCAGTCATGGCTGTCAGACAATTCTTGCGATCACATCACCCTTTACATCTTGCCACCCCTTACATCTTACCAGTCTGCAACCCTCTCTTGATTATTATGTGTGGGACGCAGTTGAGCGAGAGCTTAAAAAAATTTGTTGTAACACCAAAGATGAACTCAGGACAAGGATTATGGCAGCATTCACCAAATTAAACAAAGAGATGCTGGAGATTCCGAAAGCTGGAGGCGGTGGCTTAAAGTCAATGGAGATTTTATTGAATATATTTACTCTTTAGCATTTCAAGATATATTTACCAAAATTACAAAAAAATCTGTTAAAACGAGATGTCAGTGTTATTTTCATTTTTGCGTCATTTAGGCGACAATATATCCATATCAACACAAAATTGTACTAAGAAAAATGTAAATGTCTTCAATAGAGAAAAGTCCCTAAATTTCCTTAAACCTCCTTTTCTGATCCAACACCAGTCAAAGATTTCTGTTCGTCTTATAAGATGCACCAACAGGTACCAGCCACAGAAGAAACAGTTATTATTGAGGAAATAAGAATTAGTATTTCTGTATTTAAATACATTTATATAAATCTAGTTTTATAAATATAGCGTAGAAATCAATAAGACCTGTGGTTCCCGGTGAGGGGCAATTTGATTTTTTAAGGTGGTAGGGGGACAATTCGAGAATGAGTTACTAGCGTTGATTTTTTTTTTTTTTTGTCTTATTTATTTCCTTCTTTATATTTGTATGGAATTAAATCATATTTTGGAATTTGACTCAATGATAATGCCGAAAGGAAAGTTGCCTAATGTTCTATCCGAAATGTTGGATAATTGTTAGTACAAATATAAGCCCATGAACAGCAAAACCTTCCATTGATTAAAACGTGTACATCTGAATTTAAGTGAAAATATCTCCAGTTATTTGCAAATATTGTTCTAAAATGAAGAATAAACCAAGTAACAAAGTTTGCAATTCTATATGAAATTGATTCCATATTAGCATAAAACTTAACTAAACTGTCGTTCTTGTAAATTTGGTCATAGCCGAAAATAACAAAAGAGAATTTTAGAATTTGGTGGTTTGTTCACTTTTTTTCAAAAGCATTTTTTAAATGTTTTAATTGTTCTTCAATGCACCGTTTAGAGCATTAAAATATTTATTATAATAAAGCGGCAATTATTCTTTCATATATTTTATATTCTTAATAAGAAAATACGTCTTATTTAAGTGTATAGACAGTGTCTTGATTTTGTCTTTCATTTTCCCCGAATTTTGAATATTTCGCAAAAACAAGGGTATTATTGATGTAATAAATTTCCAAAACTTTTATCATGACTTTTCAAGCTTTCAACTCTTGTGCGTCACTCTCATGAATGTAGAATTAGTGTATTATGTAAAATACGGCTATTAAATTTTGCATTTCAGCCAACCTTCTATTAAATTTAATAGAACAAATCCCAAACTCAGAAAGTCCCACCCACCGTGTGTCACGACAGTGAACGTCGAACGTGTGTGATGACTTTAATTTTTAATGCAATTGAGCACGACAGAGTGGATACTGTAATCTTTTTTATTAATGCATAGTTATTTTTGTCTGATGTAGATAGCTTCAATAATTTTTAGTTCAATTTTTGCTATTACATCTATGTATTCATTTGACATTGTTTATAAACGAGCTGTCTAATGTTACTATGACTTTTATGATATTTATTAATGTAGTTTGATAGAAATTTGTTCTGATAAATGGCACGTAAGTCAGAAAAGAGTGATTGTTAAGTAACTTATATAAAATAGTTTTTATACAGAAATACAATCTCCGAATGGACAAATACATTTATAAACAACAAGACTTAAAGGGAAGGTGAGTCTTTTTTTTTATTAGTTTGTCGGTTTTAATTTTGATAAAATGAATCTGAATTGGTGATTTATTTCAATACGTAGGCATTGATGGAAAACAATATTGTTTCTTTGTAAATGAAAAAATGAATTATTAAATTCAAAAGATTATGAGGATTATCTACAGGTTTGGGATACAAATACATTAAAATATGAACTCATCGATCAAACAGTGTTATTTACCTGAAGGGGATAAGATCCCTTTTTCTCCTAGAAAATATTTTACTATTTCATACAATGTCACTGTTTGTACTTGAAAAAAATCGCTCGCTATCTAAAATGTATTTCATCAAAGGACATTTGTACCAATCTTGTTACTTAAATGTCTCTAATGTACATCGCTCTTGTAGCAGTGGTAGTAGCAATGTCTCTAGTCGACTTACCATCGGTCAGCAGCATTGGAAAAGGTGTACGAAGAGGAGGTGCTTCAGATATCAGTGGTCAGTTGCGCCAAACCTGGTTTTGCACTCGTCTCTGCAACAGCCAGTTCGGCATACATTATTGATTGTGGAGAGCAGAGACTGCAAACTAATTAAGAGCTTGTGATGTTTTAGGCTATGCCAATGGGAAAGAAAAAGAGAGCCGATAATGACGTAGTCAAATTCACACACACGTACTCACATGTATGAAACAACCACAATGGATGAATAAAATGTCGTAGGGAAGATTTTCTACTCTACTCGGACTCTCATATTTATACTTTTTTTGTTTACGAAATACATTATAAAATTAATAACTGCTGTTAATAGTAGCTGTGGAAAGAAATATAAAGAAAAAACAGGCCGCCCCCTTAAAGTAAAGCTACAAGAACATCGCAAGGCCGTAAACACGAGGGGAGCTAGAAAAATGAGGCGTAGCTGACCACATATGGAGGGAGTAAGGGAATCACTGCTCCCTAAGGGATGAAGTTGAAATAATAGACAGAGAACGCCACTACGTAAACTTAAGGAATCAGCCCATATTTTAGGCTACAAAATCTCCTAAGCCGACCAAGCATAGAGATGAACACAATATGGGAACCAGTAATACGGAATGCCAGAGAAAATCATTATTGTCAAAATTGCAATATGAGCTCTGGTAAAAAATACTAAAAAAATCATTAACGTCAAAAAGTTGCAATATGAACCCTATTTTTAAAAAAAAGACATTAGGTTACTAGACATTAGGTTTATAAGTCCCAAAAATTCAGTTGTTCTTGTTCTTAATGACACATGGCCCAGTGGATACAGACGTTGGTTAGTTCCTGTGACTTGACACAAAGAGTTGTGAGTTCAGTACAAGTGGTGAACAAGGGTTATAGGAATAGAGGGAGATAATTCATAACTACTGGAAGAGGCTCTAAGCAAGAAATGGAGTTCATATGGTTCGAAATTCCTAGCACCTGAACGTCATACAAATGGCGACAAAGATGAGGACAATAATCCGAATAACGTAAATACTACAAATTAATAACTTTTAATCATTTTTAGAATTTCTGTGGCGTCATCATCAATGTACCGTGTTTCTTCAGGGTTTGGATGATTCACAATTTTCCAGCAAGTTTCCCGTATTTCTAAGCAAGGCTTGACCCCTTACTATCCATTTCAGTCCAATATGTACTATCCATTTACCCAACTCCATTCAGTAGGTTACTCCCTGTTTCCTTCAACCCCTGCCTCCTCGCGCAATGTACAAAACAAAAGTATATGTCAAAAGAATCAGGATAGATTTATAAATTATAGTTGGATTCCTATAAATAAAAGATACCCGCTCCTATATCGACGATATAAACACATTTTAGTGCACATGGCTGTAACAATCTGCGAAAGTGCGCATTTTCTGACAATATGAACTTTAAAGTTTCATCCTAACATTGTTGAGGTAATAGGAATCTTCTAATTTAAACTTTATGATCATTAAAAGGCTATCTTCTTTTATACTTGCAGGCATACGTGTATGTCAGAAATTTTCTATTTGGAGCAAACTTGTTTTCTTCACTTATACTGAAGAATGAGTCACTAGGCATTAAAATCTCACCACCAATCTCATTAACCTTTCTTAGACACCCAATAAAGATCAAACACACAGATAATGGCCTACGATGTTACAAAGTAAACTTTTTCGAGACAAATTAATTTTGTGACATCTACGCTGTCAGATTTTGTTACAAAAGTCAGTTTTCACAATAAAATTCATATTAAAAAACATTGGCAGATTCTTCAGAATATTAAGGTTTTGAAATCTTCCTCTGATAACGCTAAATGTTTCGCCCGTAAATCTTTCTTTCACTCATCTAGAGTATTTTTGCCTAACTTTCCACTTAGAAGTGAATCTCTGTTGATGCATATAACATCTATTGTTTTTGCTATCATCTTTAGCTGAATCACTACAAAGCATGTAAACCTGATGGCATCCTACAATAGACCTTAAGAAATGTGCTCCTGAACTGGTTCCCGTTCTCTAAATTCTATAATAAATGACTCGCTACTTCCTGCTTTCCTGCATATAAAGATTTCTAACAGGAAATCCTCATCTGTTATTCCAATTTTTAAGAACTTAGATGAACCGTTTGACCCTTCAGATTATCTTATACCACTTTTTGGAGAAATTACTAGAGGCCCTAATCAATGCTGAATTGGTTAATCATCTCACATCGCAGGGTCTTCTCTCGGACGAGCCATATTGCTTTTGTTTCTCTAGGTCAACTGCTGATGTACTGACAATAACTGCAGAAAGAGTCTATCATGCTCGAAATAAGAATGGTGAAGCTTACCTTGAACATCTCGAAAGCATTCGACGAGGTCTTTTTCACAAATTGAAAGGTTACGGTATCTCCGACCAAATTTTTTAACTAATCCGTAAAATGAATGTCATCCTGAACGGCCACTCTTCTAGACCCCTTTTGCACTAATGCCTCTAAAACCAAACGGCTCTCTATTATTCATCTGAGAGATCTCTTTCTACTTACAACCAGCGTGTCTGATGCTAACCTCCAGAAGGTCTGCGCCTTCATGTCAGTCGAGAAAGTTATTGAATCCATTACTAGGTCAGCTACTACGAAAGTTGGTTCACTGTGTCGTGCTGAATTGTCTTGCATATTTATGTCTACCATCCGTCTATGCTTAGAATATTGCTGCGACATATATCTCGCTCTATATCTAGAGATTCTTAATCAAATTTAAAGAATCAGCAATATTATTGGTCTTGATCTGATCTTTCCCACCACCGTAATGTTGCCTCTCTTTTAAGTAGAAAGTTGCCTCCCTTTTCTATAAATACTTTCATATTTTCGCCATGGTATCTATAATTTATTAATTTAAGCGCAGTACTAGACTGGCAACAATGTCTAATCAACTCATAGTTAAATTGGCTAGACCACGTTCTATGCTAACAGCTTATTTTCTCGCTTGTAGAACTTTCTTCCAGCTCCATGCTTTCCAGCCAACTTTAATCTCCAAATATTTAATTGCAATGTCAATCGCTTTCTACTTTTCTCTAGGTTCCTCTTCTCTTTTTTTTTTTTTTTTTTTTTGTCTCTTTAGTAAAGTCTGTTTTCTAACTCTTCCACATTCATTAACTTCTTGTGTCTTGGTGGTTTTACTGCCTTGCTTGGAGTGAAATAGATTTTTTTAATATATATGATAATTATACCATGTGCATATCTGTCTATCATGTTTATTCGAAATCCTTACAATAACTTAATAATGTGAGATTATTACCCATAGTGTATATAGAATCTTATAGCTATTAATGTGTATTCATTAAATTTAGATATATACATATTGTCATGATTCATAAGAGAAGCATAACCTCAAAACAACAAAACGATATTATAAAGTTATTAAATGATGCGAACATAATGTTGAAAACTGCAAAGAAAGCGAACAGAACACAGAATAAATAGTGTTATTGAAAATACTGACAAAATATGAATGACATAAAAAACGATTTGGGAGAAATTAAGAGTAATAATCAAAACAGTGGATTTAAGTCTGCTGCTTCGAAAGAAGGTTCTTTTGATTTGCTAGACATTTTTCTCTCTTTCTTGCACATTTATAAGTCTACCATTTGTCTGGGCATCGAATATTGCTGCCACGTCAAGTCTGGTGATTCTGCTATATATCTAGACATTCTTGATAAAATCCAAAGAATAATCTGCAACGTTCTCGAGCCTGACTTGACACCTTCCTTTAGTCACTTTCCTAACGCCGTAGTATAGATCGCCTGTGACTTTTCTATTAATATTTTCATGTTAATTTTTCTTTAATACTTCGACTTCATGAATTTAAGTGCAGTACTAGATTGACAACTGGGTCTCATAATTTAACCGTTAAAATTGCTACTCATAAGAATAGGTTCTATCTTAATAGTTTCTTCTTAACACTTCTCGACTCTTGCGGACTTTGATCCTCAAAAATTTAAATGTAATGCCAATCGTAATCTTCCTTGGATTCTGTCTTTTTCATTGTTCGTTTTCAGTAATCCTTTGCCTCTTAGTGGCTTTTATCGTCTGACTTGGGATCAAAAGGATTAAACAATGGATATTTAAAGAAGCTGGAGTTAAAAATCTAAACAGGAGATGTTGAATTTAAAGAAAATTTAGTTAAAGCCACGCAAACAATCAAACTAACATTATCAGAAAGAAAAAAACATGTTGGGTAAAGTTCTCAGCAGGATTTTTTTGTTTATCTATATTGGATTGATATGATAGCTAGACGTTGAGTTCTTCATAGAAATAGTTAACATGACTTAAGGCAACAGCTAGGAGAAGCAATAATGTTTTGGATTAATATTGTAGGGATTAAAATAACTAGATCTTTCAGAATTGTTGATGGTATTAAGGTAAATGAAGCAAATTATGTTCCCAGAAAAGCATATTACGGATCCGTGTTAAAAGGAAAAAGCTATAATTTAAAGAATATATTCAGGCAAGAGAATTCTCCTTTGCATTCTGCCAAAAAATTAATTTTCAGCTATTAAATTAAATTGGGATATATCATGTATATAGAAATGAAAAACAGTATTCTGCAAATAATATATTTAAACCTGTTGAAAGTAATGTTAAAATCAAAAAAGTATAACAGTTAACATAATGGATGAAAGATTGATGAATTTTAGAGAATGTCAAGGTAACAAAATGAATATGGAAGATAATTTACTCGCGTATATACGGTATTGTCTAAACCAATGATATTTCTGTAGACGAAATCTAATGAAATTTATGTTTTGTTTGAATAATAAAAAATAACTAGTTATCAAAATTATTAATACTGATACATATTATAAGCTGAAATTTATACAATACATTCACATAAATATACGTATATACTAAAATACTTACCAATATTGGTTGGTTGTTTAGTTACATTTTATTGTAAAAGCATTGACTTACATAATACAATGATATCGCAGAAGACTTATAGAATGCAGTCTAAATTTAGCCTGTTGGATAAATAGAGAATGATTTTGTTGGAGACTGCCATGGAATTCATTGGGGAGTTTCGCAAATCCTATGCTTGAACCCAAATTTGAAAAAAACATTCTATACTAAATATATGCTACTTTCATTCTCTAATTTCTAAAAATATCAATTCGTGATATTAGCTAAATTACTTAAACGAATGCCGCTCTCGTGTGAATCATTCAGCTATGATTGATTAGTTAGGAAGAAACTGCATGAATTATGAATTAATTTTTGTAATCAAACTCGGAATGGGTGATACAACATAGCAACAAGAATGAAATCACATACACTATTCATCGCCATTTATGTAGATAATTGTTAGACTATTTAATACCATATATTTTTAAGCACTCAGATACGCCATCACCTCTGTATCGATAAATTAAATCCAACTATTAAAAAAATTCACTGGGAAAAAGATTCTAATCCATTTATAGATACTATGTTCGTTGTGGGATAACGGATATCGGCTAGAAATGAGAAATCAGAGAGACGAGTTTGAATTCCAGTCGAATTCGTTTCACTCACTTGCACACAAATAAACTCGGAAAAGGTATTAATCCATCTTTTTTCCCCTCTAGCTATGGGGTGAATAGCTGGACAGTCTGGATTCTATAGCTTTAGTTGGCAGCCGTCTATCGTACAAAGTAATGCCAACCTACTGCGGGAAGGATTTCTGCCTAGTCAATTATGTCGCGAAAAACAAGAGACATGATCGTCCAAGCGTGTATCACGTATGGTAATTACCTGACTGAGTCAAATAGTTTATTAATAAAGAAATGTGGCGACTTTTCATTTTAGGAAAGTTCCATTATACAGAGTATCATTTAACATATTAAATTCCATTGCAACCAGGTTTTATAAAATTGAAGTCATCAGGCCTTGGCTCCTTTGCTGTTCGTGCTAAAAACACTATCACCCAGACACTTGACATGACAAAACATCATAAAATTCCAACAACTTTGGTAAGAGAGCGTAGACGTTTTCACCATGACACCTACACCTGCCTATGATAGAGTACAGGTCGTATCAACAGTCTGATATATCGATTTTTCGTAAAATGGCCTACGCGAACTGGAAAAAAAAGTTCCTTTGATTCGTTATTTGATCGTCAATTAAAGGCAGTGAACAAAGATTATCGACTATTCTGATTCGTGAAGGACATCAGTTAATTCAGTCCATTTGAAAATATATTCACATAGGTACGTTCATCTTTCTATATTCTGCATAATTACACACAAGTAAAACGCCGACGCAAGTGAAATTAATCTTGATTGTCGTATAGTTATTTTCTAGAATTTATTTTTATTTGATTTTCAGATTTCTATATTAATTTATATTGGTTTAAGAAATTGTGTGCAATTAACACAATTTATTCATTTCAATTTGTTATTTCAAGAAAGAAATTTAGTACATTTATTCAATATAATTATTTATCAATGTGCGCAAACTCTTGAAGCAGAATAATGTTTCGAAATGAAGAATACTATTTTAAATTAACGTCATGACATGGAAAATGTTGATTATTCAAGGAGTGGAAAAGGTAGTAATTGCAAAATGCGTTATATTAAACAAGTAAGATAGAAATTCATAGTCTGGTTCAACAGTTTTCATGGGTTATCCATGAAATTGTCGTACGACGGATGGTTTTTATACAAATACTAGCTTTTTCTACAAAAGGGGCGTAAGACAAGGATATGTCTTTTCACCGGATCTATTTAACTTGTACAGCGAGAATATTTGAGGACCCTGGAAGTTATGCCAGGATTCGTCATCGCAGGCCACAATTTAAACAGTATAAGGTACGCAGATGATACAGTGCTGATAGCAAACACGGAAAGGAAACTACAAGACCTCCTACAGAAGGTAGCTGAAGAGAGTGACAAGAAAGGACTACAAATAAACTACAAGAAAACCGAATGCATGATCATCAGCAAAAAGGGCAGCACAAAATGCCAAATACAGGTGGGAATACTAAAATCATTCAGGTACAAACATTTAAATACCTGAGAAGACGGAAAGTGCGACACAGATCCGAAGGCGAATTGGCATGACGAAGGAAGCATTCCAGGATTTGACAATTCTGCTAGAAACAAAGAAGAGAGTACTGGATTGTTATGTGATGTCAGTTCTTCACTATGGCAGTGAATGATGGACAAAATCAACGAAGATGAAGGAAAAACTTGAAGCTACTGAAATGTGGTTCTACAGAAGGATGCTGCGAATATCATGGATCGAGCATGTGAGCAATAATAAGGTTTTGGAAAGGATGGAAACGAAAAGGAAATTATTACTGAGCGTCAGGAAGAGACAGTTAAAGTTCCTGGGACATGCAATGAGGAAAGAGGGCTTGGAGAACTTCATACTAACAGGCCAGATAGAGTGAAAAAGAGACAGGGGAAAGCAGTGGATAACATATTTGAAGGACCTGATCAGGTGGATGACTGAAGGAGGGTTGTGTGGTGTAACAGAAGAAAGCGTGCTAAGAGCCACCAGGGATAGGGAGATGTGGAAAGCGATGATCGCCTATATCCTAAAAGGATAGGACACATGGAAGAAAAAGACGAAGACTATCAATAGATGCATACAACATATTTCAGGAAGCGTTAGTTTTGTTTGGATCGAGCAGCTTACAGTAAACAATGTCCTATTGGATTTCCTAACACTTTTGGCGTATGTTACACATCTGCTCGCTTTTATTTGCGTGTCATTTTGATGCATAGGCAGCACTATTCATTACAAATACCCAGCTATAGAAGCAGGCATTTGAGAAAAATCAAAGACTACTTTGACGCTCTACTTTAAAGATTTCACCAAGTGATTCAGAGTGGGTAGGTTGAATGAAGTTAAACTGCTGCGTCATTTTCAGTTGTTGGTCAAATGTCGACTAACATTTCCAACCTGGAACAATTCGTCCTGATCCAAATCTGATGCCCATTCAATCTCACGCACTCGCTTCACTAAAACCTGATGAACTACTCATTAGCTGTCGTCAGGTGGACATTTTTCTTTTCCGCTGAACCAAGATCCTTTTTTGGGAAATCATACAGTGAACGCGTTCTTAAGAGAAATTTATCTTGTCTAATATTGGAAATATATTGTAGTATACAGTTGAAATAGACGACTTTAAGACTCATATATGTCATGAATTGAAAAGTTCTACCAACTTCCTGCATAAAGCTTATAGAATCATTTTCCTTATTTCGGGAACCAACCTCACTGTTAATAGATTTAGTTAGGTTCGTGCTTATAAGGATTACCCTATTTGAGGACATTAAATGCACTTTTATTTCCGAAACTGTTTTTTGTTTTTTTTTTTTTTTGTTTTTTTTTAAATCGCTATGCATCTTTTTTGGAGAACTGAAAATTTGAGTCGCTTTTATTCAAAATGTTTTCTACTGTAGACTATAATTTTGCCTAATACAATTCCATATTGATATTTATTGAAACGATATTATTGCGGCCGGGGACGTTGGTTGGTAGCAGACGATCCATCCAATTTAAATATGCCTGAAAACGCTGTCATCATTAACCAACTCGAAACTACAGAAGAAAAATATAGCTAAAATACCGGTAATGATAAAACTGTTTTGGGTGATGTTCACCTGTGGTGATAGTTTGCTTTTTTATAAATATTTTCTGTTTTACTTCCTTTTACAATGTTTTATTTCTATAATCATTAATTGTGCTTTCCTGCTTTATCGTCAGTTGTACTACAAACTTGCTTTTTATATACATTAATGTTTTCTTCTGTAGCTAAGATCTCTTGTAATGTGTTAATAGTTTTAAACACATATACTAAAAATATTTTTCTTGTATGTACTTTGCTGAAATTGGAGTGCTACTAATTTAAGCGCAGTACTAGATTGGCGGCAAAGATTCATCTTAAAGTTGAAATGGCTTGATGTAACCGTGAGCTTATGCTAAGTTTCTTCTCTCGCACTTCTCGCTTGTGGAGCTCTCTTCCGGCTCCATGTTTTTCAACCAACTTTATCTTCAAAAGTGTAAGTGCAGTGTCAATTGTTATCTTCTGTCTTCTTAATTCCTGTTCTTTTATCCTCGCTCTTAATGTTTTCTTATGTTCTCGCACACTCAGTAACCTGTTGCGTCTGAGTGGCTTTAGTGCCTCGTTTGGACGAAAACGATTAAAGCATATATAATTGAGATTGTAAGTCTTGTTATTACTTAACTCATTATGGATACAAATAGACTGAAGATCTTATGGCTACTGGCAATTTATGCAAGAACAAGATCTATTTATACTTAAACTGTATATTTTATGCAAACACTTGCAGTATAGCCCTGCGTTGCTCGGGTGTAATGAAAGCTTTAAAACTAATCCATGGTCCTAGAACTCAGACTCTTTGGACGTTGGCACGAAAGACTAAAAAGCAATAGTTGTTTCCAGTTAAAGCAAAACCGTAGACTGAAAGAAAAATGAATGGATGTAAGTCAAATTTTGATTTCCTGGTATCGATATCAAATAAGTTTTTTTCGTCGTAAACTGAATTTTGAAGGCTAAATAAGTCCTCTGAGTAAATGGTATCATGGCTGAGACTAAGAACTACAATTATACCTACCTAGAGCCAAACCCGATGCAAAAACTAAAATAAAAGGGCTGAAAAAATACAGACATACAGGCAGACAAACAAACACACAAACATCATGACTTATATATATATATATTATCGATTTTCTGCACTATTGTAAGAACTGCAACCTTGAAACTTCTGAATATCGTTTCTTGTGTCTTTGTCTATGAGTGTACCAATATGATTAAAATCAGACCACTCCTTCTATAACCCGATGTTTTCGATTATCGATTTTCGATATTTATCGGAAGTACCTCGACACAAAACCTAGCTAAGAACACTCGCAGATGCTTATAGTACAACTGTGTAAATTTTCAAGAAAATCGGTTCAGCCGTTTCGGAGTCTATAGGTAACGGACACACACACAGACACACACACATACGCACACACACACACACACACACACACAGACAAAGTTCCATTTATAAATAAGTTTAGATTTAGATAATTTCTGCGTTTAGAGGTCACGATATTTTTGAAAACCGTAGACAGTTTTCATTCAAGAGAAAGCACATTAAGACATTCAGTGTTATTCGGAGTTTTTATAATCATTAGAAGAGAAATAAAAAGAAGACAGTTTGAGTTTTAATCATGGTGACATTACGACTATGCTATAAATTGGCATTTTATCAGTCTAATAACAGCAATTTTAAACAATCAATACATGTTTAATAGATAAAGACGAGAGTAATTTCAAACGTGTGTATTTGCATGAGACGTTACAGCTAACTTTGTTTTCAGATAAGTTATTTTGATTTTGAAATTCTTGAAGATTTCTACGAGAGAAATAGTTTATGGTGTTTCCTTTTAATAATCAGTTTGAAAGCGAATAAAATAAATCGACTTTGATCCCTCAAGTTCTAATTATCAGTTATAAACTAACTTCTGAGATTGATTTTATTATGAAGGTTTTGGTTGAAAATGAATGCTTTCTAAATGTTCTGTAATGTAACATTCGCGCTAAAATTGTAATAAAGTCAAGTTGTAAGTTCCAGAAAATTGCCCCGTCTATTTTCGATTACCGTTGATCGGCGATGTTAGCACTATATATGCTAAGCAGATATCTCAAAGTGTGCAGTTTTATTTTCTGTCAGTCCACAGATTGTTTTTACTCTCGAACCTATGCTGGAATCAGTAAATGTTTTACACCCCGCCATGTTCAGTGATTTATGATTATAAATGTCAGTGTGATGCTGAATATATTTTCAGAACTTATCAGAGGTTTAAGATGATCATTGATCAGCACGTAGCAGCTAAAATCATTCGAGGACGACTTGTGTTTCATCTTTTACCAGAGATCTTTTTCACAGTAGAAAACAGAACACATTTCGGATTATGTGTACTTGGATACTGGCAACTATCAGAGAGAGTCCTCTTGGTTAAACTGCGGGGAAGGCCCCTCAATATAGCTATTATAGTAGTCTATGCGCCAACAACTCAAAGCTCGGAGGACGAAATAGAATCCTTCTATTCAATACTGGACAGTGCTAAGGCTCAGTGCAAAAGCCAAGAAGTTAGGATAATAATGGGGGACTTAAATGCAAAGGTAGGTAAAGATAGAGAAGGAGACACGAACTCGGACTAGGAGAAAAGAAAAGAGGAGAAAAATGGATCCAATGGTGCTCAGCCAACGACCAGGTCATTACTAACACCTGGTTCCAAGAACACCCACGACGTTTATGGACATGGAGAAGCCCAGGAGGTGACACGAAGAACCAAATAGATTATATAACTATAAACAAGAGATTCAGGAACGCAGTAGTCCAATGCAAAACATACCCAGGTGCTGACTGCGGAAATGACCACGGCCCAGTCATCTGCAAACTAAAAGTGAAACTCCGAAGACTGAAGAAGCCCAGCATATCACCAAGACTGCAATACGACACACTAGAGGACGATCTCACCCTGCAGAAAGAATATAATAACAGCGTGAGAAAGAAATATGAAGAACAAATTGGAAAAGGATACTCAAAATGGGATTCACTAAAAGAAGCAATGGTGACCTCAGCGAACAACATAGCCCCAAAGGAAATCAGACGCAGAAGAAAAAACGAGTGGATGACCGAAGAGATGCTCCACATGATGCAAAGGAGACAAAAAATAACGCCAAGACACGGAGCAGAGTACAAAAAACTTCACAGGGAGATAAGGAACAAATGCAGACAAGCCAAAGAGGAATGGCTCAACAACAAATGTGCAGAAGTAGAGAGACTGAGCAGGAACAACAAAGCAGAGATGCATAAAGAGATAAGAGAACTGACAGGACAAAAAACCTGCTCCTCAACAGGATGCATAAAATCCAAGGAAGGGACAATCATATTAGAGAAAGAGGAAATACTCCAGCGATGGGAAGAATACATAAAGGATCTCTTTTGCGACAAGAGAGAACAACCGAGAATACACAAGGAGATGGATGGACCGGAAATACTAAAATCCGAAGTGGAAGCTGCAATGGCCAAAATGAACAGAAACAAAGCACCTGGTCCAGATGGCATAGTAATAGAGCTGCTGACAGCCTTAGAAGAATATGGCATAGAAAAGATTACCGACATAATAAACGAGATTTATAGCAGCGGAATAATACCAGAAGACCTATGCAAGTCGATATTTATAGCGCTGCCGAAGAAACCTGGTGCAAACGAGTGCGAACTACACAGAACTATCAGCTTAATGAGTCACATTACAAAACTGATTGTCAGAATCCTGATGAATAGAGCGAGAAGCAGAATCAGGCCAGAGATAGGGCAGGAACAGTGCGGGTTCGTCAAGGACACTGGAACAAGAAACGCCATATTCATGATTAGGATGATCTCTGAAAGGGCATTACAAATGAAGAAAGACTTGTACCTATGCTGCATTGATTACGCGAAAGCATTCGACAAAATACGACACAAAGAATTGATGGAAATGCTAGGCAACCTCGACATTTTCGGCAAAGACATAAGAATAATCAAGAATCTCTACTAGCAGCAAACGGCCTGCATACGGACAGGTAACGACCTCAGTATATACACAAAGATAGAAAAAGGCGTAAGACAAGGATGTGTCTTTTCACCGGATTTCTTCAACCTGTACAGCGAGAATATTTTGAGGATCCTAGATGACACACCAGGATTTGTTATTGGAGGTCACAACCTGAACAACATAAGATATGCGGACGATACAGTACTGATTGCGGACACGGAAAGGAAACTGCAAGATCTCATGCAGAAAGTAGTAGTGGAGAGTGACAAGAAGGGACTACAAATAAACTTTAAGAAAACTGAGCGCATGGTCATCAGCAAAAGATACAACCCAAAATGCCAAATACAGGTAGGGGATAACAGAATCAAACAAGTCCAAGAATTTAACTACCTAGGAAGTGTTCTAACAGGAGATGGAAAGTGCGACACGGAGATCCGAAGGCGAATTGGCATGGCAAAGGACGCGTTCCAGAAGATGAGCAAAATACTAACACACAGGAAGATCTCAATAGAAACGAAGAAAAGAGTGCTAGACTGCTACGAGATGTCAGTTCTTCAATACGGCTGTGAATGCTGGACAATATCATCGAAAATGAGGACAAAACTGGAAGCGGCCGAAATGTGGTTCTACAGAAGGATGCTACGGATATCGTGGACTGAGCATACAAGCAACGACGAAGTGTTAGAAAGAATAGCAACAAAAAGGAAATTGATGCTGAGCATCAGGAAGAGACAACTGAAGTTCCTGGGACATGCAATGAGGAAGGAGAGCCTGGAGAACCTGATACTGACTGGACAGATAGAAGGAAGGAGAGACAGAGGAAGGCAGCGGATAACATATTTGCAGGGTCTGATCAGGTGGATGACGGAACGGGGGTTGCCAGGAGCAACAGGAACAAACATACTAAGAGCCACAAGGGATAGGGAGACGTGGAAATCCATGATCGCCTACGTCCTGAAGGGACAGGGCACATAGAAGAAGAAGAAGTGTGCTTGAAACTCTCTCTCTCTCTCTCTCTCTCTCTCTCTCTCTCTCTGCAGGTAGAAGAAAAGGTTGCAGGGTCTGAATGTAATTTATATAAGATTTACACTGCTCATTCTCTGGGAGTATTTTTCCTCTTTAAGTTGCCGTGTATATATTTATATTTTTTGTCATCGATTGGCTCTTAAAAACGAGGAGCGATAACCGGTTAGCTTTGTTTTCTTATATTTTTCAATTCATCACTTTATGGTGAATAATATTTTTTTCCTTATTGTTGCTCCCCCACACACGCACACAAATTTCCTTTTATATATTTATATATACTTTTAAAATGTACGTTTTTAAATACCGAATAAAATTTTGTATTCCACAGATTATTTAAAATAAATAATGTTATTTCTTTTTATTTCGCTTTCTATTTTTTCATCTTTGATTTTTTTATTTCCTTTACAGTCTTTCTGCAGTTTTCTCGAATTTTTCCAGTGTCTTGTTTTTATTATTTTGTCATTACTTTACTTTTTTCCATTTACAATTTCTTTTTTTCATTTTTCTCGTTTTCTTTCCATTTTTCCTTCCTCCTCATTTCTTTTATATTATAATTTAGCGTTGCCTCTTTTTTAACAAACTCCATTTTGCCTACATGTTTTGTTTTTTTTTGTTGGGTTTTGTTTTTTGTTTTTACTTCTTCCACTTTCCTACACTCACTTTAAGTTTTTTTTCTGATATTGTTTCGATTTTTCATTCTTTTTCACATATTCCTTCCTCTTCATTCAGGGTCTTTTTTATGTTGTTCCTTTTTTTACTCAAATTTTCTTTCTCTCCCATTAACTTCTTTACTTTAAATATCTGTTTCTCTCGTTTTATTTTTTTAATGAGTCTTCTCTAATTATTGCGCATGGATTTCAAGGACTAATATGCGAATGTGAAGTCACAGATTATGTCATAAAATGGGTCAACAAGTTATGTCTGCAACTATCGTTCTCTTGAACAAATATGGAAAATGCAAAACCATTATCTTCATATTCCGGATTTCATCTTCATTTTTCACACACACTTGGATTCTTTACCGTTATAGAATTTCTGTTCTTAAGGAAATTACTTCCGTCTTTCATAAGATTTTTCTCAGTTTTAATTGTCTTAATAAACAGACAATAATTCTGACTGCCTATTACCATACAAAATAACAAAAGTTTAATCCTGCCGCATTGAACTTTTCACATTATTTCTCTCTTGCTCACTGCTTTCTTTTAATAACCTTCATACCTCATCAGAAAAAATCTAGTATTAAAAGGAAATAAACCTGAAAGTTACCTTTTTTGCAAATTCTGTTTTCTCTACTTTCTGTAGAGAAATGCTTCATCTCTGACTTGATATTACAATCAGAAATTCTTTGAAAGATATTTCCATGCCCTTATATCTTTCAAATGTTATTTAAAAGGGTGATTATTTGAAAAGCTCCAAGATTAGAATGACCGTCAATTAGGACGGGAAATAAAATTTAGATACATCTCCACATGCTTCTTGGAAGTTTGCAATTTTCAGCTGGTTCATTATGGCGTTTGCTGGTGACTACTATCAATATATTGGAACAAAAAGTAAATAATGAAGCAACAAAATTTTCAAAACTATAAAAATTTAAATGATTAAGATATAAAAACATTTTTTTAAAGGAAAGTTTAGAAAATTAGTTTTTGTCATTTAATATTTCTTCTATAAACAAATATTTTAAGTGACGAGGCGATCTAATACTAAATGATACGATAAAGATTTTTATGGCAGACAGAAAAATCAGCGAAAGCGGAAGGAAGGAAACAAATACAAGAAGAAAAGGGAAATATTAAAGTTCAAAAGATTAAACACACTATTTAACGATAAACGTACGTACACGCGTCTAGATAAGCATTTATTCAGATGAAATGTTAAAATCACTCTTTCTTGCGCTTTAAGAAAATAAAAGATATTGTAATTTATTGGCGATCCTTTCTCATTCTAATCAATCTTCTCTCATGAAATACCTGCTTAATCTAAAAAAATATCAGCAATTTGGAAAACTCATTTCCTAATTTCAACATTGCGCCAATTTTGTTTTTTAAATGAAGAAATATTTTGTGTTAAGTAGTTTAGAAAATGCTTACATGTTGGGTACTTCTGCTAATAGTCAATAATACCGTTTTCATTATTATAAGTTCCCAAATTAAACAGAATGCAAATATATTGCTTAGTCATGATTTTTTTCATAATTAATTAAATATTTATTTTGACTTCCTCGATTATTTGAGCCTATCTTTTGCTTAATATTTACCTAATCTGGACATGCATTTTAAGCCCTGTGTGTGTTCTCTGTTCAATTTATCCGTAAGATCGAACTCTTTTCAAAGGTTTAAGTGTCAGCCAATGTCGAGACGCCATGACACGGAGGAAAATCCATCTAGAAAAGACATTCTTTGAAATCAATCGATCGCACCATCCACTTCCTCACCTAAAGCTCCAACGGGCGGAAATGTAGTAGAACCCCTCCCCATAAAAAATCCTCTATAGAATTCTATCGTAACAGTACAGCATCACCTCAACATTAATTTTAATTCAACTTCTGAAGGCCGATGGGCGAGAAGAAGGAGTATTGACAAAAGACAACTTTCACATAATCTAATGTTTTCAGCTTTCTGCAACTCTTCAATGAATTTAATGTTTCAATCATAGAATGTACTTTATCATATTTTTGACTCCTTTTACTGAAGTGAAAATAATACTCTATTCGTTTCCTTTCTCCTCGTTTCGTTCCTCTTTAGTGTTTTCTGTCGTGCACTTTTTATTATTATTTGATTTCGATCAGTCTGTGTCTCCTTTTTAAACCAAGTAATAAAACGCTCACTTATTTCAGCAACTGTTTCTCGCTCCTCGAATCAACACGATGACGATTTATATTTTAGTAAATAAAGTTAAAATAGAAACCCTCGCTCTCCACAACTTCTGCCTGTATTGCTCTTCGAAACTATATGGTGATTTACTAAACATAGCTTAGATGTGGCACAAGGCTGAAAGTAAAAGACACCCAGTGAGGCTCGAATCACTACTCAATTGTAATGATTCTAGAGAGACAAGCTAGCTAATCATTACACCACCTTGAGGTGCCCACTCTTCGAAACTCGCTTTAGATTCGATAACAATAGGAAAATGCAACGAAAATATTACTTTTTATCAGAAATATTCATCGTCATTCTTAAAAACAACAAAATAAGTAGGGCAAATTTTTCTTTTTTTTTTTTTATCAGTAGAATTTTTTATATTTGGTGAAACTTTAAGAAGTGGGTGGGGTAATATTTGGATTCTAATCAAATTTAGAAGTCAAATTTAGTATAGGTTGAATATCTTGAATAAGATTTGAAGGTGGTTTCTAAAAAGTTCCCGCCACAACCCCCTTCTCAGTATTATTTTGTCACTGGAGCTGAAAAGCATTCTTTTCTAAAAAGAGCAATTTACAGAATTCTTATAGTTATTTTTTAATTTCTGATAACTTATTGATGTCAACGGAAAGTGTGGAAAGCTCATAAATAGATGGTTGTCAGTTGAATGAATGCTGAAAATTTTTCAATTTTGATCAGAAACGATATCAAATGGATAAGTTCTTGCGATAATCATTTGAATTAAGTTTTTATATATATATATATATATATATAGTTTCACCTTAAGTAAGACAAGAACGTCATTAGTGCACAGGAAATTACAGTAAAAGAAAAGAAAAAAATCAAGATACTTGGGTTGTCGGAGAAATGATAAGAGAAAGTTGGGAATCATGGAGATGGAAGGCGGCAATTGACGTTACATTTCAACTTTTGGAGATTGTAACTATCAGGGAAGCAGGTATGTAGAAGGGAGTTCTAGAGGCGGGAAGTCCGAGAGAAAAAACTGGGGAGTAGAAGTTGCGATTACATTTTACTATTTTGACGGTAAAAGGGTGGGACTGAGATGCCAATCCAGGTGCACGAGTAAATTCATTTGGTCGAGGCACCAGAAAAATGAGCTCGTCAGAGGAGAAGCCGTGAAAATATTTGTAGAAAAAACAGAAGGAAGCTAAATCCTGTTGGTGAGAAAGTGACGGAAGTCGAGTCGCCAATCAGTATATTTGTTAATAAAACATGATTATACCATTAAGATCTGGAGACTTAAAAACAGTTCATTTGGTGGCGGCATTCGGGCCTTCAACAGCCGAAGAAATTCAAAACCCAATTGCCGGTAGGAAACATCATTATCAGAGATTTCTGGGGATAGAAAAGGAAAGTATTTTGAATATTATTAAATGCAAAATACTATTCTAATTCCCTGTGTCTGTTAAAGGGGGTACTGAAAAAAACGGCGAGGGGAAAATGGAAATGCATTTTCTTATTGCAGGTTACAATATACTTGCTCAAACGGCTGACAAGATGATAGATGTTTTCAATAATTTGCTGTTTCAGTGCATAAATTGTCTACGAACGTACGAAATCTTGCTACATTTGATTATCCCTACTTCCATACATTAAAAGAAAATTTACGAATAATTTAGAGTGAGAACAGAATTTCAATAACGAAACAACAAAATTATTGGTTGGTTTAATTCTTCCAATAACATATTTTCAAAGTTAAATAATGTGCCATATGCGTTAAACAGCGAGTTTAAGATGGAGAACCACATGCACGCTCCCCTTCCTGATCAAATTGAGAACTTGGAAGCATTTTCATATTTACTAAGTTGAGTTTTATACGACAGAAAACTAAACTCAGGAAGACATCTTCATATTTAATACGCTTAACTTGGTTTCTTCTAGAGTTCGGATTTTTTTTTTTTTTTTTTTTTTTTTTTGTTTCGTACTATCTTAGGAACACGTCTAGCATATTTCAGTCTGATTGGCAAATATGACTTTCTATATACGGATATACTTACTGAGAAGCAAGAAGAATTCATAGTAAATTACAGATATAAGATGAACAAGTGCAAATTATATATTACTTACTTACTGGCCTGTGTATAGTGATAAAGTAGCAAATGATATACAAGTTGAAATGATTAGAAGTAGTTTCTGATTTTAAACATTGCAAACGAATAAAAATAACAATATTACTGCTATAGAAAGAAATGGGTGAACATTTTTTCTGTTTTTTAATAATCCTGATATTCTCTTCCTTAATAAGATGAAAAATATTTGCAACTCATTGACTTTTTTCTTTCGTGATTCTTTAGAGTTTAATACTTTTGCTCTTTCTTGCTAAAAGTAGTAAGCGATGGCCATCGTGATTTTGAACTATCGACAAAAACGCATTGACGTTCGCTCCATTTTTTCTTTATTATTTCCCTTGACTTGTTCAATTTATGTGTCGACTGGTACTGTTCATATATGCAACATATGAAATGTCATTTCAATTAGGATATCGTACTAGAAGATAATTTTGATGTAATCGTTAGGAATGGTTGTGTGGATCCATTGCATCAATTATGCATTTCCGTTTGATTAACCAATTATATTATTCTCGTTACATCTGTTTCTCTCTCACATTTACTCCCGATTTCATTCTTTTCTCAAGAATTTCTCTCTCTCTCTCTCTCTCTCTCTCTCTCAAAAACACACACACGTGCTCTCCCCGTTTCTTTGCGTATTTGTTCGTTCTTAGTGCCAAAAACGATCACAACTTAGCACTATATATATGCTGAGTTGTGATAAAGTTTAGCGCCAAGATAGTTGAATCTTTTTTTTTTTTCAGTATTTTTAATGATAATAGGTACTTGGGCAAGCAGGTTTGTTTTTATAAATGTGTGTGTGTTGCTTACTTCTTTTACTTTCTTTAGTATCCCCTTCCTGTATATAAATATACTAATATCAACATAACAAATAATATTCTATTTTTTTCTATAAGCCATGTATTCATTTTCTCGGCAAGCTACGATTATTTCGTTGTAATAATTGAAAGTTTGTCGCATGTTATGAAGTAATTTCATTAAAACTATTGCAACAATGCAATTCGTTTTCACAATGTAACCAGTTTAGTTTCTGCACCATAAACTGCAGTTTCACAAGGATAAAAAAGATTAATTTTAATTACTATTAATTACTTGTATTCCGACTGAAAATGATATTCGGTTATATACAGCAACGATTCAATCAATCCTTAAGCAATAAAACATTTTCTTCATTTTACTGGACACATTCTGTATTTCATCGCACTCCTAGAATGCGTTTAATATACTATTGTATAAATATAATTAGGTCGCCGTTCGATTTAAAATCAAAATTTAAAATAAAAAGCTAGATGTTTAAAATAACAAATGATATCTATTCGCAAAATAATTTCGAAGTTTCTTTTTCTGTTTTAATTTTTTATTAAATAATAAATAGTTTACATTTTAATTTTCCCAACACTTTCCAAAGACGTCTTACTTCTAAAATTTCCCTTTCAAACTTGAGGATTTTTTTTCGACCATAATCAATGTAATCCTCTTTTTTTCTTTTTTTTTTTTTTTTTTCTAATTTTAATCTCATTAGTATATAAAAATGCGCTCTAGATTAAAAGTCGCAGTATTTACTGGCGCTTATTAGACTTATTCGTTCATTATTTAGCAAATAAATATACAGTAATATAATTATTATAATCATCTTTCTTATAATAATAATCGTTGTGCATTTTTTGTATAATATATATATATATATATATATATATATATATATATATATATATATATATATATATATATAATTTGGAAATTAGTTATTTACGCAACGTTGGTTTCAACCTTTTGGTATCTTCAGGCGTTTATAACAACTGTTTCTCCAACGTTTTTATTATTTTCAAACGTACAACATGGATACAACTGTATAAGGGTCTAATTTAATGATAACCAAAAACTGGTTAACAATAACTATATAGGTAAAGACAACCAACAGTTTTAGAATTCTGTGTTATCCGGCATTTACTTATATCCTGTCGCGCTCATGGACAGAGAGAATACCGAGAAAGCGTTGTTCATTCTCTGTATTACTAGTTATTAAAATTTACTACCAGTTGTGAAACCACTTGCGGCGTGTTTGCTTTTGACAGTGCATTACTTTCTTTTTCTTTTTTTTTTTTTTTTTGCAATAATTATGTCGTCGGGTAGAGAAGAATATGTACATATACTCTTTATTATAATAAAAACATTTATGTACACACACACACAAACATATATATATATATATATATATATATGTTCCTCCGGTCACACTCAGGGGTTTGGATCATTTTGTTTTTGTTTTTCTTATGTCTTAATGTAAGATACTGAATAGTAGGTACATCAATACATATGCTACTGTCATTTTAGAAGGCATATCAATATCGATATTTTTGCCGTCATTTTTGACGGCACCGGTCCACTTGTCTAAAATAGTGTTATAAATCTTAATATAGTTGTAGAAGATAACTATACAACAAAATGTAACATTTTATATCGGAATTTCATCAGTAATATTTTCTTTCAGTCGTTGACTGTATTTATTTTTTGTGTGTAGACGTTCATTTTGTTTTATTGAATATTTTCATTTTATTTGGAAATAATCATTCATAACGATAGAACATTTCGTTTTCTCTCTCATTCGTCTTGATATTAACGTTTTCTTTTTCTTTCTTATTGGCCTTTCACATCAATAATTATCTTAATTTCTATGGTTTGTGGTTGCAGTTTAATATCTGAGAAAACGGTATCAAAATAAGAAACATTTAAAATAAAGTAGAGAAATAATAACAGGTCAAAAATGCTATTTAAAATCCATTGATAAAGAATTGTTGATTAAGATTAGAAAATTAAAGAGGAATGACGACAGGCAACCATTAACATTGCCAAGGGAATAGTGTTGATGTTCAATGCACATAATCTGAATTAATGCAATTTATACATAGGCCTATAGGACTGGGAGAACTGAAAAGTTCTCGGAGCTACCCACTTCCCAAGACCTGAACGGCATGATATGTTTGTTTCTATGTATGCATTATAAGTACATAACAAAAATTCTAGTACTTGTCTATATACCTGTTATTGTAATTATTTACATCGTTTGGACTGTTGTCCTCATCTTCGAAGAGAGTTGAAATTCTTGATAAACTGTTTTTGGTATCAGGCTTTTCCTTTTACCGCCAGAATGAAATCTCAAACATTTAGTTTTATTATTTTATTTAATATAAATAAAATTACAAGTTAATTGTATTGCTTTTTTGTCTTTTTTTTTTACATCATTATTAAATTTCTTTCTCGTTTCTTCAGAAAATATTCATTGCATTTTTACACCTAATGAACTGTATATTTTCGTATATTTCTTAATTCAACAATTTTTTGCGATATAATAGAAATCAAATCCAGAACTGTGTTATAAAAAGTTGTCCTCAGTCAGCAAGTTCCAGTTTATGAGTGGACATCTTTACCTTTTACACCTATACTCACAAATGATGTTATTCATATTCAAAAGAATCAATCATAAACAAAGAATAAACAATCTGTTCTATTTAGCAAAGTATTCATACATCATGAATATAGTTTCTTCAATTGATCAAGTATTTCTGTCCCCCTTATTTATCACCATTTAAGCTAATGTCAGCATCAAAGAAAGAACACTAAAACAATCATTGTTTCGTCAATATAATTATTACTAATCTTTGTATTAATTAGCATTATGAATTCGTTACAAATGACCATGAAATAAGGACACTTCTGCTCCGATTCATTTTTCCTGCAGTTAGATAATAGATTAAAATGAACTGACTTAAACAACAGACTATCACAAAATTTTAAGAGCTGACGAAGCTATTTTATCTTTTAACCGTTTCTTCCTACTTTTCTAGTCGATCCTATTGTTGTGAACTGGACGACGTGGTGGCAATTTGAAAGTGGAGTCACTATTATAAAATAGACTGGTTGTCCAATCCACCACATTAATAATAAAAATAACTCAGAGAACAATATAACAAGAATAATAACATAGTTACAGGATTGAATATTTTGTGCATGCAAGATTTAGTGGCGAAAGTTCTCTCTTGGATGTTGAAGAAAATATATCAATGTTCATACTGGAAGAGTTCCTGAAAAAAGGAAATATGATGTTCGTACTAATCCGTAGTTGAATATAACTATATCTGTAATGAAGTATGCTTGTAAGAGAGAGAGAAATATT
This sequence comes from Ascarosepion bandense, assembly GCA_037127315.1. Classification (NCBI taxonomy): domain Eukaryota; kingdom Metazoa; phylum Mollusca; class Cephalopoda; order Sepiida; family Sepiidae; genus Ascarosepion; species Ascarosepion bandense. The sequence goes on from JBBBDQ010000412.1 coordinate 1,894,460, forward strand.
TTTGATGTAACTAATTGCTAAACGCAATTAGTGCAGTATGTGAGTTGGAAAGGAACTAATGGCATTCGAACTGTTAGCTCCGAAAGACAGATTCCATCTGGTCTCACATGTGTAAACCTCAGCTTATATATTTCTGAATGAAGCGCGGGAAAAAGAGGTTTCACGTGCGGTACTGATGTATAAGTATGTGCGTATATATGTGTATATATACGTGCGTACATGGCGATATGTGTATAAGTATGTACATGCATGTAGAAGTGATTCTGCACTATTTGCTCACGTTTTTTTATTTTGTATGCAAAAAGATAAATGGCCAGTGGAAGTCAATTTCAACAAATTGCTAAATTACGCATATTAATCAATTATTATTTGCATTCATGATTGTTTTTACTATTTAACTAATTGTTTTAAATACTAAACGACAAGTAGCACGGAGGCTTTGAATAGGCTTTATAAACATCCACATACGCATAAATATTGTTGACTCAAGTTTTACATAATAAATAGTTATTTTGACCATCAGAAAGACTTTTCATTTACAGCCAGCTAATAAAATTTTCGATCAAACTAAATATTCACATAAACTTTTTGTTGCGGTTCATCATACAAAGATATTGTTTATTTAAATTGTCATGGTCGATACTTACAAGAGAGTGTTAAGACTATATGGTTAGGTTCATTAGTGATTACATTGTAATAAAAGTGCTTCGTTCATGGAAATATTTGTGTAAGATTTTTCATCCATAGACGAAGTTAACAGTGCATGCATCGATAGTTAGTTTGCAGTTTCCAAGTTCTTAGATTTCTCGTCATGATCTCCTGGGTTGTTCGAGTTTCCCAGATACCAATCTAGTTGGTATTTATTTGTCGAAATACTTACAGGTCATTGTGTAGAATGAAAATAATAGGAACGTGATTTCCCAAAAGGAACTCATTAAATATTCAGATATGTTCAACACAAGTAAAAAAATTCCGAATTTAATTTGAAAACCATGTAGAGAATATTTTGTGAATAAAGTTAGTGTGCTTTCCCAATCGATGGAAATCTTTGTATTATTCTATCTTCAAATATCGATTTCGATATTATTCAGTCGCAAAAAAAAGCCAAGCTCTCATTTTAAACATCACTCGTGGATTGCTGAAATAAAACATTGATCGGTTAAAAAGTAATACCTGTTCTTTTTTAAATCAAGTACCATATATGATACACGATTGGGTGATCATGTCTCGAAAGATACATAACTGACTGGGCAGAAGATTTTTCCGTAGTAGGTTACCATTATTTCTGCGGTAGACTGGTTGCCAACCAAGGCTATAGAATCCAATCTGATCTGCTATTTAACACATAGCTGCAGAGAGAAGCGACGGATTCATACCTTTCCCAATGATATTTGCGCGTAAGTGAAAGCAACGTATTCAATTGCAATTCGAACTCAGCTCACCGATTACTCGTTCTGAGTCGATATCCACTGCACCACAATGTACATCCTCCTTTTTAATTGCAACATTTAAACGTAAAAGTACAGAAAGCAAAACAAAATGAACACGCAAGACTCAGAATTTCAACTCTAGTTCTTGAATTAATTTCCCTTTTTAATTGTTATATTCCACCTTTGAATGACCGTATGTATAGATCTCCACGTAGGCTGTTTTCTAAATGCCTACTTCAGGTTGTGCATCTCCAAAAGTTCTTTGGCAGTAATTACCCTCCATGCACCTTCATGGAGCCTGTTAGCATTTTAAGAACTGACATTGCACAGATCTTTGACTAGTCAAGAGATTGCATTAAACTGCAAGCACTGCCATGGTTCACCTGAAGGCTTTCACAGTTTTGCAATCTGTCAGCTGTAATGACACTATCGGTCTGTTTTACTCATTTGCGTCAGCAGCTGGCTTTTCATTAAAGTCAATTTCTCCTCTCTCTCTCTCTCTCTCTCTCTCTCTCTCTCTCTCTCTGGGATTGCCATTAAATCTATTGACCCATCTTTGTAATGTGCTTACATTAAGTGTAGCATTTCCATAAATATTCACTAATCTCATGTGAATATTGGCAGCACTTTCACTTTTCAAAAACGAAAATTATGTGACAGCTCGACGTGTGTACAGACGGGCATCTATTTTGAGAAGTTTATGATTAGGAAAAGAGAACGTTGCTTTACAATGTTTTATTTTGTCCTGCCAGATACTTTGATTTGTAGCCAAAAAACCCTAAGAATGTTAACTAATACTTTTAAGATTAAATTAAACAGGCATTTATTTTTGACAGCCCTTCGCATCTCATTTTTTACTGTATTCTCATCGTTTTTTATTGTTTTGCCACAATCAGTGTCACAATCAAAAATTTTGCTATTGTCTATTTTTGTTAACTATCAGAATTAAATTGTTGTTAAATACTCCTGCGTCCATAGAAACCAGCGCGCAGTAACTGCAGAAATTTACACACATTCAAATACAGTTAGCTACACAAAATGTAGATACTCAAATGTAGAAAAAGATATGAGAGAATATACAAGATCATGCGAGCATACGCAATTTCACACACACACACACACACACACACACACACACACACACACATGGGGTTACCAACGTGAGCGAGAATAGTTTTACAATTTAAAATTTATCTTAGAGATGATCTAATGGTCAATTTAACAGCATTTTCACTTGTCGCTCTTACATTGGACTAAAACCGATTCTGAGCGTGAAGCAACCGACCTTGCGCGGAATAGAATTATTGTTATAACTTGTTACTAATGGTTATAATATTATGTCTCGATTGGCCCCAACGGCACTCTAATTAACACTATAGCAGAATTCTCTCAGAACTCTAGGTAATTATCCAAACTCTCTCCACTGACACGGGATGTGACACAAGGTCGGATTTAATGTGAGGAATCCAAGCTCGTACACTCGGGCAAAGGGTAAAAATTTACCCAGCCCTCACAACCGCAAGACGGGGCACTTTACATTATCTATTTTTCTCAGTTTCGTAGATGGAGCACAGACCGAGTCGTACTCTACTCGAAGATAGATCTTGACAATTGCTCTCTCGGAACTGGACATTTAACAAAGTCCTCCTCAGTTTGGTGGGATGCGACACAAGGTCAGTTTTTAATGTGGGTTTCTGAACCCGTAGACTTGGTCAAAAATTTCCCAGCTCCTGCTTACACAGCCTCGACTGAATCGCACACACCCCGAAGACCAAGAGCTTGAAAAGTGCGAGTTCTCTCGGAACACTGAGCATTTACCCAAAATCTTCCCACTGAGACGAAATATGACACAAGGTCGGGTTTAACGTTGGAAACCCAAGTGGGTAAACTCAGGGTTAAAATTTACCGCATACGCAGGATCGGGCACTGGGCTTATCTATTTTTCTCAGTCGAGTTTCAGCTCGGGCAGAAATCGACTTAGACGGGGCTCGGTGTACGGGCTGAGTTGGGCTTTACCCGAAAACAAAAGAGCTTGTCAATTCTGAACTAACGGTTATAATATTAGGTTTTATGACTTCAACGGTACTCTAACGAACATTATCGGAACTATCAGAATACTCTTGAAACAATGGGTATTTAACCAAGTCTTCCGCACATAAGCGGGATGTGACACAAGGTCGAGTTTAAGGTGGGATTTCTGAACACGTACACACGGGTAAAAGTTCCTAAAATCCCGCATACGCAGGATTGGTTATTGTCTATATTCCCAGGCGAGCCTCTACCCGTAGACATAACCTCGTCTTTTGTAAAATCCACGGGGTGCGACACAAGGTCAGGCACATACGTGGGATTGGACACTAAGCCTGTCTTTTCTTCTCAACCGAGTCTCTATTCGTAGACAGAGCCCTGATTGAGTTGAACTCAGAAGACTGAGCATGTCTGACAGCTTCCAGCTCTGAGCATTTACTCTATGTCCCTCTACTGAGATGAGTTTGACACTAGGTTAGGTTTTACGTAGGAAACACGAGCGCGAATACTCGATCCAAGGGTTAAAATTTGTCCAGCCCCCGCATACTCGGGATGTGGCACTAAGCCACTCTTATTTTCTTTTCAACCGAGTCTCTGTCCGTAGACTAAGTCTAACTCTGCCCGAAGACAGACAGCTTGTTTGGCAGCTTCGATTTCACGTTATTTAAGACGTCTTGCCTTTTCATTTCTGTTGCCTGGTATGTCTTATTTACTACACAACACTAAGCTAACTTTGGATGTACCACAATGTAAACGTATGCCGATGATGTAATTTAATCGTGGATTTAGCAAGGTGGGTGCGATCGGAAAGCATCCAACATATTAATCATAATCAATCGCATGGAAATGATAGTCTTTCAGTTTTGTGATCTATCAACATTTTTAAAGTGTAGCTTGTACCTGATCAGAGATACAAAATCGGGGAAGTTGCTTGATACGGATCAACCCTTGATCGTTCACTGGTTGTCTATCCTTCCACTCACACCAAATCAAATGCCGGCACTAAAGTGTAACCTCTCATCCTTTTTCTAAAAGAGAAAAATGTAGTATGTTTTCAGTGTCAGTAGAAAGACGCTTAAGAAAATGTATGTTTCAAACAAACTAGTTAATCGGAGTAATAACTCTGAAAAAATTGTTGGATATGCTTTTTCCCTATCGCCTGGCAATCAATCCGTTTTGGGATCATATAGTAATTATCTAGTAATTCGCTTGTTGCCCGATCATTACTTGTCACGGAAATGAGTAACAATGTTATCTCCTGGGACCGAGCTAAAATTGAAGGTGATTCTCACTCTTAGCTGGGACTGAAACATTAAGACGATGCGATGTCAAAGGAATTTCTTGTCAACGAGTTAAGATCAGATTTGATAAGAAAGATTTCTGCGAAATGTGATTGCAAGTAACGAGTCGGTTTTGCATAAACGGCGACAGTTTAATTTGCTTACCCTAGAAAATATGTATCGTAAAAAGTAAATTATCCCTTGGAACTAGGCCCCATCTTTTTACTATAAAAATAGTCAAATGTAACTGCCACTTCTACACCCCAGTTACTTTTCTCGCAGTTCCCGCCTATGGAAATCCTTTCTCTATACTTGCTTCCCTGATAGCAACAATCTCCGAAAGGTTAAGAACATCAACTGTCACCTTCTATCTCCTTGATTCCCATATTTCTCTTATCATTTCTTCAACATCCCCTGTAACTTTTTCCCTCTTTTTTTCTTTCCTTTTCTCTCACTGAATCCCCTGCGCACCAGTAGCGGTACTACCCTGCTTGTGGTGAAATGATTAATTAAAATAAAAAAAGAAGGGTAGAAAGACATTCTTAAAGAAATGCTGTTTATTATCATATCAGGTCTGAAATAATTCGAGGCAATTTGGTTTTTAGGCAAAAATCTTACAGTACCTTGTTCTATAGAATTTACGAAGCTCCGTCCACCGAAAATTATGCCATGGACTGGAACATGCGATTGGCCGAAGAAGCAACATCCTGGTATTCGTAGTTAATCGATTTTTTCGTGAATTATGCTAGAAGTATTAGGTCAAATAAACAAGTTACATGAGAACTCTATTGATCAATGCGAGCTATTTTTCTTCAAAGAGGCATCCATTCTGTAAAACTATCTATTGTTGAGGTCGAACTAATAGTTCAATTCTCTGGCAGGATATAAAAATGGAAAATTTTATTGAAATTCAAAACACTAATAATCATTTATTTTACATATCTACGGTGTAACATTTGTTTCTGGTTGTCTTCATTTTGTAAGTAAACCCAACATTACATTGTATGTACGTGTATACATTTAGATGTTCAAAAATTTTTACAAATATCAACTAGTTTTGCTTATACTTCTAAAATTTCGTGAGGAGAACCCCTAGAGAGCCTTCGGATTTCGGTCTCACATTTTCCACCTTTTGTTAAAAAACTTCGTAGATATTTCAATTTGTGTAATTGCTTGATTTTTATATCTCCAACTCGTAGTTCACATTTTGGGCTTTTCCTTTTGCTGACAATCATACATTGGATCACTTTGTCCTTTCTTCTTTCTTGTCTTATTCCCCTTTCTATTTTTGTGTATTTACTCAATTCATTTTCTACCCATGTACAGTTGGTTTGCTCCCAGTATAATTTCTGACATTGTGTAGTATCTTTCTCAAATTGGTCAAGCCTACCTTAATACGAACTTTGGGACGTACTTTATCAAATGCTTTTGTATAATATATAAAGCATAGATATACAAACCTTTTGCATTTGTATTGCTCTTTGATATCATTCCGAGCATAAATGTCGCACTTTTTGTCTCAGAGTCTTTAACGAAACTGCACTGTTCTTGTCCTACTTCGAGTCTAATTCTGCTGAGGACCATATTCAACAGAATTCGAATGATAAATGTGACTCATTTGGTTGATTGTCTAATAGAGTTTGTATTTGTTTACGCCTGGTTTATTAGACTGAGCTATGAAAATTGATCTACTGAGGTCATTCGAAATATCACTGTCGTATACTTAATTTTTTATCATTTAGTCAGTTTATCAATGCCGGAATCATCTCAGGGTGCCAGCCATCTCTATTACAGTTCCATTTGGTTTTGTTCCAATTTGTTCAATGTTGATTTCACTTCAGAATAAAAAAATATTAATATTTCTGGTCTTCCCATATTTGTGTGCATAGGAAATTTTCCGTTTTATTATTTCCATCAATTATATTTTTCTCTCTTGAGCGTCCCCTCTTGTGTTTAAGCATTCTGCCTTTTGTTCTGTTATTTATCTTATTCGTTTACGCATATTTCTTACCTATGATCATTCGTTCTGTTTTTGCGCTCTTTTTGTTAGGCCATTCCTCTTTGTTATTCCTGTATTTGTTTCCAATTTCTTTACGTAATATTCTATAATCTGTATTGTACTTTTGCAATATTTACCGCCTTTTTCATCCACTCGAGAATTACATGTGATATTCACTTCTTTATTTTTTCCTTGTCTATTTTTTGTAGAGAGATTATTTCATTTTCATATGTTATTAAAGCTTGTTTTACTGTGTCCCCATTTAAATTTCTGTTCTCATTTATTTAATTGTTTCGCCTTTTAACGCCATCAGTCATTCTGTACTATGAGAAACAGCCACATATCACTTCATTGCTACGTCCATGTTTCATTGTTGAGCTTGTGTTCACTTTTGAATTCTTCATTCTTCTTTCTCCAATGTGAACTGAGGCCAAATAACTCTCTCTTGGTCTCATCAGACCAAACAAGATTATTCGAATAGGAATCTGGTTTGCATAAATGTTCCTCAGCAATTTTAAGATACACTTCCCTGGGTAATTTCTTCTGAAGCAGTACTTTTTTATATTCTACATTATTGCAAGTCGTCCTAGTAGAGTGTGCTGGATTAACTTCAGAATGAAAAGTATTCATATTTCTGGTCCTACTATATGTGTGTGTATTGCAGGTTTTCTGTTTTATTCGTTCCATCCTTTAGTATTTTCGTCCACAGGATGTCCTCCTAGCATGAGGTGTAACTATTGTCTTGACTGATTGGGGATTATCTGGCAACTATATAGGACTAATCCTCGGCTACTGCTTCATTATTCTTGCGAACCTACAATTTCAGCATTTTTAGTATCATATTGCAGACGCTTCTCTGTCAAGTTCTGTTTCTTCCGCTTGCTAACTCTCGAACCACAGCTGAGGCTTGACTGATAGCTGTAACTCTTACTATTATAATAAAGACTAACTACAATATCTCTGAGGAACGTAGAATGTTCATTAATTTTCAACAATAATGGCTGCTACTAGAATGACATCTATTGCTTATATATAACATTTTAAAATAACCTACAGCTGTTTAAACCTAACATCTAGAAATTTACGTCTCCAGAAGTATTAGTTTACTCATTTTATGGATGAATATTGAGTACATTTTTGCTTTACCTTTTTTACCTTTTTTAGCTTCTGAATTCTATATAAATATATTGTTTGAAATTTTTGCTGTTTTTCTTTTTGCTATTGTAAAAATGAAATCTATTTATGGTGTAATTAAGGTGATTAGTAGTATACATGTAAGTAAATAATGCGATAAATTGTATTTTTGTGGCCTGTATAGAATACAGATTGCGCCCACTGTACTTTAATTATTTTAATAGCTATCATGTCCACAGATTGAATATCTCAGATTATCCAATAAAAGTATTTGAAACATAATGATAGAAATTTATTTAACTAAGCCTTGAATCGAATTGATATATTGTTCTGATTCAGACACAATTGATTAAATTATTTCCAAATATGTTTACTTGTCAAAATAATAAAAACTTTCACCGACGAAGAAATAAAGAAAGTAAAACTATAGAAAAAGAGAAATAATTAGTAAGAAAAGGAAAATAAAAAGAAAACATACTCGAACATTTATCAAAAACCAAATAAAACTGGAAGCGATAATTATGCAAAAATCAAATGGCTAATTTATATGATGTCAAAATGTTAGACGAATCATCAATTAATTTTCAATTGTTCACTTGACTTCCACCAATATTTCATTTGCATTCAAAATTAGAAAATTGAAATCTGTAGAATTTTTTAAATTAAATGAAAATGTTTTCTCTTATTTCGAAATTCATTGATAATTTTTTTCTTTAGCTTTCTCAATGTCATTCATTGAAATCGATTAAAGTAACTCTGACCTTTGGAATAATATTACAGAATATATGTAAGTATAAAATAGGACACCGTATATTAGGATTCTATTGAAAACCCAAATATACAGTGTCTTTTTTTGATACGATCAAGTATTTATGATTTTTAATCACAGGATTTAACACACTAAGCCAATCACTAGTAACTTTAAAATGCCTGTTGCCAACGACTGAGTCAAACGAATCGTCTTCTTCTTCTTCTTCTTCTTCTTCTTCTTCTTCTTCTTCTTCTTCTTCTATGTGCCCTGTCCCTTCAGGACGTAAGCGATCATGGTTCTCTACGTCTTCCTATCCCTGGTGGCTCTTAGTATGTTTGCTCCTGTTACACCTCGCAACCCCCGTTCCGTCATCCACCTGATCAGGCCCGCTGTCTTCCTCTGTCTCTTTTTCCTTCTATCCGGCCTGTCAGTATGAGGTTCTCCAAGCTCTCCTTTTTCATTGCATGTCCCAGGAACTTCAGTTGTCTCTTCCTGATGCTCAGTATTAATTTCCTTTTCGTTGCCATTCTTTCCAACACCTCATTGTTGCTTGCATGCTCAGTCCATGATATCCGCAGCATCCTACTGTAAAACCACATTTCCGCTGCTTCAAGTTTTCTTCTCATTTTCGATGATATTGTCCAGCATTCACTGCCGTATTGAAGAACTGACATCACATCGCAATCCAGCACTCTCTTCTTTGTTTCCAGTGAAATTTTCCTGTGTGTTAGTACTTTACTCAGCTTCTGGAACGCGTCCTTTGCCATGCCAATTCGCCTTCGGATCTCTGTGTTGCACTTTCCATCTCCTGTTAGAACACTTCCTAGGTATTTAAATTTTTGTACTTGCTTGATTCTGGTATTCCCCACCTGTAGTTGGCATTTTGGGTTGTACCTTTTGCTGATGACCATGCACTCAGTTTTCTTAAAGTTTATTTGTCGTCCTTTTTTTTTTCACTCTCCACCGCTACCTTCTGTAGTTTCCTTTCCGTGTGTGCAATCAGCACTATATCATATGCATACCTTATGTTGTTCAAGTTGTGGCCGCCAATAACAAATCCTGGCGTATCATCTAGGGTCCTCAAAATATTCTCACTGTACAAGTTGAACAGGTCCGGTGAAAAGACACATTCTTGTCTTACGCCTCTTTCTATCTTTGTAAATCTCCTGAAATCGTTACCTGTTCGTATGCAGGCAGTTTGCTGCCAGTAGAGATTCTTGATTCCTCTGATGTCTTTCCCAAAAATGTTGAGGCTGCCGAGCATCTCCATCAATTATTTGTGTCGTATTTTGTCGAATGTATTCGCATAATCAATAAAACATAGGTACAAGTCTTTCTTCATTTGTATTGCCCTTTCAGAGAGCATCCTAATCATAAATATGGCGTTCCCTGTTCCAGTGTCCTTGACGAACCCGCAATGTTCCTGTCCTATCTCTGGCCTGATTCTGCTTCTCACTCTATTCATCAGGATTCTGACAATCAGTTTTTGTAATGTGACTCATTAAGCTGATAGTTCTATGTATTTCGCACTCGTTTGCACCTGGTTTCTTCGGCAGTGCTATAAATATCGACTTGCATAGGTCATCTGGTATTATTCCACTATTATAAATTTCGCTTATTATATCGGCAATTTTTTCTATGCCTTATTCTTCTAGGGCTATCAGCAGCTCTATTACGATGCCGTCTGGACCAGCTGCTTTGTTTCTGTTCAGTTTGGCCATTGCAGATTCCACTTCGGATTTTTATATTTCCGGTCCATCCTCCTCCTTGTGTATTCTCGGTTGTTCTCTCCCGTCGCAAAAAAAGATCCTTTATATATTCTTCTCATCGCTGGAGTATTTCTTCTTTCTCCACTATGATTGTCCCATCCTTGGATTTTATGCCTCCTGTTGAAGAGCAGGTTTTTTGTCCTGTCAGTTCTCTTATCTCTATATGCATCTCTGCTTTATTGGTCCTGCTCGGTCTCTCTACTTCTGCGCATTTGTTGTTGAGCCATTCCTCTTTAGCCTGTCTGCATTTGTTCCTTATCTCCCTGTGTAGTTTCCTGTATTCTCCTCCATGTCTTGGCATTATTTTTGTCTCCTTTGCATCATGTGGAGAATCTCTTCAGTCATACACTCGTTTTTTCTTCTGCGTCTGATTTCCTTTGGTTCAATGTTGTTCGCTGAGGTCACCATCGCTTCCTTTAGTGAGTCCCATTTTGAGTGTCCCTTTCCAATTTGTTCTTCATATTTCTTTCTCGCGCTGTTAGTGTATTCTTTCTTCACGTTGAGGTAATTCACGAGCGAGTTGTATTGCAGCCATTCTCCGGAGTTTTATCCTTAGTTTGCAGATGACTGGGACATGGTCACTTCCTCAGTCGGCACCTGGATATGCTTTGCATTGAACCACTGCGTTCCTGAATCTCTTGTTTATAGTTATGTAGTCTATTTGGTTCTTCGTGTCGCCTCCTGGGCTTCTCCATGTCCATAGACGTTGTGGGTGTTCTTGAAACCAAGTGTTAGTAATTACCTGGTCATTTGCTGTGCACCATTGGACCCATTTTTCTCCTCGTTCGTTGCGATCCCCTCGTCCAAAGTTGCCGGTCGTGACTCCTTCCCTCTCTTTACCTACCTTGGCATTCAGGTCACCCATTATTATCCTAATTTCTTGGCTTTTGCACTGAGCCTTGGCACTGTCCAGTATGGAATAGAATGATTCGCCCTCAGTGCTTTGAGTTGTCGGCGCATAAACTACTATGATAGATATGTTGAAGGACCTTCCCCGCAGTTTAACCAAGAGGACTCTCTCTGAAAGCTGACAGTATCCCAGAATGCATTTCTTCATTTCTTTGTCCAGTACTAAGCCGACTCCTTTTTCGTTATTTTTACCTCTTGCGTATATTATCCTGTGGTTGTCGCTGCTGAAGTCTTCATTGTTTGGCCATCTGGTTTTGCATATTCCCAGAATATTGATGTTCAGTCTGTTCATCTCCTGCTTGACATTCTCTAGTTGTCCACATTTGTTACGTGTCCTGACATTCCATGTACCAAAAGTAATTCTTTCTTTGTTGCGCACAGTCGCAGGGTAACGGTCCAGAGACACTTGTTGCTCATGTCGTTCTTACCCGGGCACGGGATAAATTTTGGAGTAAAAATAAGTTGGTGCTAACAGTCGCCGGATGACAGTCAGGTGGCACCTGTTGCCCATGCCTGTCCTTACCGAGCGAGGAGTTGTTTCCTTGGGAAGCAACCCTCTTCACACTGTTGGTTTTCATATATTTGCCGTGAATAACCATGATTGATCGGGGGGTAGAGTGGTGATTTATTGAGACACCACCTCTAGTTATCTGGCCGTTGATTCCTTAAGAGTTCTTCCGCTTTTTGTAGGGTCAATTTTTTTTTTAGCCTACAGGGTTGCTAACGTCCCGGTAAAAAGAAATTATTAAATATGTACTTAGTATAAGTACAATAGTCCTGTTGAGGAAGATAAATTTCCCTTCGCTAGAGTGACTTATATACGTTTTATATTATTATTATAATTTTGGGGGGATATGCTGCTGAGAGATAACAACTCACTAAATCTGAAAGGAAAATATTAAAGCAGAGCATGGAACGCGGCAAAGAAAGGAAACTTTTTTGTCCCTAGTCTAAGAGGACAAAAGGAACATTTTCAAAGCAGTAGAGTGATATTACCAGTAAACAGAATGAAATTTTCTTTGAATATTTCGTGCTTCTCAAAAACTGAAATTCTGTTTTCATTTGGATAATTCCAGTTCGTCTACACTTGAAAAAATATATTCCTTTCTTTACTGTATTCCAAACGAATCACTCATCCCTAAAATTAAGTTTGACTTGTTGGCTACTAGGAATTTGCAACTTTAGGTTGATTATTCACTTTGTGAAGGGTTTTGTCAGCAGTAATTATTATGCAATGACAACAGAATTTTGTTGATTAATCGGAATTGCTTCCATCATATTTTGCAATGAGAACAAACTGTACGGGTAAAACTGAAATATGCTTCTGCACTGAAAATGACCTTTAAGTAGGAACAACAATACAAATTTGCAATCTTTTCTTTTACTTCTGGGATTTGATCTTCTTAATAGGAAATTATCTTCTCAACTTACAATTATAACCATTTCTAAGTTTTAATAAACTTAGGATGTTTCAGCTTCTCAAATTTTCTCTCATCCGGATAAACTCAGTTACTTCACGATTTTTCTTCAACAAACCTACTTGCAGCTGCATATATATCAGCTTTTTTCTAATTAAATTGGTATTAACAAACCGATAATACATGAATAATTATGATAAACATGCTAAATGAATTTTAAATTGTGTTAATTATAAACATTTTCTTAGACTGTTCATCATAATGTAAATAAATATGATAGAATGATAATTTATATTTTTAAATTTCTCATGTGTAAAGATTGCTAAAGGTTTTAAGAAAGATACCAGCTTGAATTAGAAACAAATTAATGGAAAGTTATTGGGGAACGGGAACACATCAATCAAAACAGATATTTTAAAAACATATGTCACGTAACAAAATTTACTGGCTTTATCATGTCAAAAATTGCTTCGAAAAACATTAAAAGGGAAAAAAAAGTGATTTGACCAGGGATTTAGTATTTGAAGTTAGTGTTTTAAATTTAATCAAATAAAAAAATGCAGAATATTAAAATCATTGGCTAAAGGCATGAAAGCAAACAAACTACCACCTTTACGTGGACATCATAAAGAGATAATTGTAAGATGGCGAATAATTGCATGAAAACTAATTTCGCAACAATAATTTTTAGTGATAAATGTAGACTAATACTGGATGGATCAATGCCTGGTCGTTGGGGCCCAACACAGAAAATATCAATCCACACGATTTAGAAGTAGAGTGTTAAGTAATGTTTTGGTCTAGTATTGTTGGCATTATAACTAAAGTTTGATGATGGTTGCTAAAGATAAAAGGCATAAAATTATAAGTTCTTGAACAAAATATTTTTGCAAGTACAGATAAAAATACAAGAATTTTTAAACTAAAGAATATATTTATGCAAGACAATATCGCTTCTAATTCTATAATGACTATAACCTACAGCAAAATATTAAAGTTAATGTCAATGAATGAAAGACAAATGAAGATTCTTTATTATCAAGATACAGATGTAAGGTAATAAAAATAATGTAATGTAATAAAATAATTCATTTAGGTATTGGATATTGTGTTAAAAGTTTCTAGCGTCAATATATTTTGGTTTCATTAATAAATCAAAAAATTGCATTTTGCTTGAATTATAAAATCATAATGGACCAAAGATTTATCAATATCAATAAGCATATATGTCATAAGATTACGATATATTGCTCATATAAATCTTGCTATATCCTTAAGATTTCACATTCTCAACCGGTAAAACTAATTTTATTGAAAAACTGACTTGTATAATACAATCTGAGAGTGTACCAACTTTGAGATTATTGAGTTTATTATTTAATAACAATAGAAAGCTGATTCCTCACTTTATGTCTACTAAAATGTTCTCTTAATGTTTCTTGAAAATTTGCCCATATGTTGGTTAATAGCATTATGAAAATATCGACTGAGCAATAAAATAAACATGGATGCAGTTGCTTATGTCAATCCTATTTTTTATAGATTATATCACCTAGTTATTTGATATTTTAGTTAAAATATATCAAAAATTGACTTCATTTTCTTAAGTTTCAATTCAAAGTAAGAAGTTATTCAGCGATCCTTTCATTCCTCTTGTTAAGACAAAGTGAAATATGTTAATGCCTACACGTAGATAATACCTGCACGTTTATTCTTTGCATTTAGATAGATCTGTGTTTGCAGTTTTAATATTACACATGAGAATACACATATCAATTAAATCAACTTTTGGATTAACCTGTTTTTTGCAACTAACGACCGTTTATTCTGTAATTAAAATGGAATGGTTTCATATTTGCTATTATTTAAAACATAATAATATAAAATCAACCTATTAAAACAGTAATTTTTTTAATACAAAAAATAGATAAGGGAAATTCCTCAAAGTGATTTTGGTAATGTCACCTCCACACACCCCATATTGAGGAAGATGGCCGTAACCCATTTCACATCAAATTTCCGGTTTAATGATGAAATGAATAAAAGATTTCAACAGGTTACAAGAGTATTTTCATTTTTATCATTACTCTTACATTCTTTTGGGGGTTTTGTTTGTTTAATTTAATTACTTTTATTATTTTATTGTTTGAATAGAAAATGAACATCAACAGGCAATAATGAGAAAAAAAAATAGTGAACATTTCTCCAATGTATAGTGTGCAGTGGTGCACATTATATAACACTGAATGCTTTTTCAACAAAGATACAGACAAATACCGCCATTTAACTCATTTAAACAAAAGCTGATTATATGGGTAGGGATCCGAGCTGACTTTAATATCAGACTTCATCATTCTTTTTGTTTTCGTGACCCAAACATTGACAGAAAAACGGTTATAAGACTAAACGTTAGAAAGAATAGAACGCTTGTTCGCTTTTTGTTCCAGTATCTAAGTTTAGCTGATGATCCTAATTCAGTGAAACTAGCGTTAAGAATTATCATTGAACAAAAAGTACATTAAAAGAATTGTAAGATTTCTATGGTGATTTTATAATCGCTTTGCAGAAATAACTTGCAATAAATTCAGCATTAAGTCTGCGTTCCATCACAATTATTCCAAAACACAAAATCGTATTGCGTAGATTCAATGTCAACAAAACAGTTTCAAATATTTACAGATGTTGGTTTTTAATAGAGAGCGGAGTTAAAATGAAATAATGAAAACCAATTTTAAAAAAACATTAAAAGCTCTCAAGGATAGAATAAACACAGTTTTTTTCAAATAACATTTTTTGGTTCATTATATTGACATATATAGTCATCACTTTTTTTTTCAAATTGAAATCAGAGTAAAGAGCATTTTCATATCAGGATGCCAATAAAGTAGTTTCGAAAATCGAGGATTTTGATTTGTTTTAATTTTACCAAAACTAATTTTGTATGAGGGATGCAGTAAACGAAGATCCGAAGTTTTTTGTGTAGAAGGAAGAAATGGAGCTCCAAGATTCCAAACAAAATAATGAGAATCACAAAATAGATTATTTGGTATGGTATTTTATCTATAATTAGCTATTCACTAAGTTTAAAATAATTTTCTTTGTGATTTTTGTTATATGTAAAAATGAAGCACGTTATACCTTTGAAAATTGTCTTTTGAGAATAATAATTGAAATAAACTATATGTCTCAAATATTGCACAAAATTAACTTTATTTGTCGATATTTGCCATGTTTTTTATTAGGATTACAACAGATACTATAAGCAAAAAGTTTATCAAGCGATCATGATGATTATGCAACGACACAAGTTTAACCAGTTATACCGTTTCTGAAGTCAAATATTTAAAAAAATAGCCAAAAACTATTGTCTGTATTTCTGAGATGCGGTATAATAACTATTGTGTAAATACAATAGCCCGTAAAGAAAAGCACATTCCCTTAAAAGATAGATGCCCATGCGTCTATTAGCCAAAGAGCATACTAATTAGATAATGTCAAAGTGGCCTAATCTGATAGATTTGTCGATCGAAATTTAAAATCTTAGTTTTTATTGCTAGAAAAGCAGGCGAAATGTATCGCACATTTCATTAAATCAACGGTTAAATTTGAGGAAGACCAAAATGTGGGCTTTTATGAGGTAATGCTGAAAAGTTTTCATCTCAACCAATAAAACTTTCAAAAATTGTGTTTTATCATTTTGGAAAATGAGTCGAATTGAAAACTTTTCACAGACACTTGTCTTGAAACAGTGACGCCCTGTTGTATTGATTTATGAGAAGTATACATAATAAGTCTGTCCTAAAAATATTGCATTTATCCAGAATCATATAGTTTAGTCGAGGGGACAGGTACAGCATTATAGCAAACAGAATCACACAGACCGAATTATTAGTCTCCAGTGAAGGCAAAATTAATGAGGTACTGAAATAGCCACTGGAAACCTCAAATATCTGAACGTATGGCAAAGAACCTGGTTTAATATCCGAGATTGTTAAGGGATGAAATATAGTCTGGTTTTTATTTTATACTGCTAAGTTATCGCTCACCTCATTTCCACATTGTCCAATAACATACTGTCCAGCTCATGGATTGAACCAAATTCACCATCCAACACTTTAACCCGTTAGGCTATTCTCTATTATGCTGTAGGACAATCGACAATACTATGGATGGGGAAATTTAGAACTTAAACCTAACTTGCGTATTCTTGAGTGATGCTGCTACTTTTCACGCTTGTCACTGAGGCCTCATTGTCAACTATTGGTGATGAAGCTTTACTATTATATCTTATTTATTAATCGCTCCTGCATCGTATTTATTTCTATGCTAACTCCTCACAGTGTAGCATATGCGTTTTCCGATATCTGAATCTTCGGTGTTCATCCCTTTCCACTTTCTTTCACAGTTGGTTATGACTACTCTTTTCCCTCCATATATGATCAATCATTTCTGGTTTCATTCTCGCCCTTAAATACGACTTTTCAATGTTGCTTCAAGGAGTGGCTAGTTTCACCTTTATATTCCGTACAATAACTGTAAGGAATGGAATACACGTCGTTCTTGATCATATTCTACTCTGTCTTAAGACTTGACTCGGTAGAGATTTCTCTGTAGAATGAAACTGCTTCTGAATATTGTACTGATGTGTCTTTTGAATCCTTTCCGATAAGGAAAACAGATCATGGTAGTTTTCTGGTCTTCCTTCTTGACCCTTCTGTTTCTAGCTGCAAAAGCTGATGTTTTTTACAGGTACTCTTCAGAATTACAACAACGATGCTGATTATTTCCTATTGGTATGTGACATGATTTTTAAGTGGTGTTGTAGGAATTAGACTGCCCTTTTCTACATACTCTATAGATGGTTTGAATTGAAGTCGAGATATTGTTCGCGGGTGAATGTTGGTTTGTGATATACGGATGTCTTGAACCCATTTTCTATACAAGTTACTAGTACATTCAGAAAGGGTAACTAATTGTCTTCTTTCATTATTAAATGTGTCGAAGGTCTTATTGAGTTCACGTGGCCCAGCATTATTTGTACAGCTTCCTAATGAAGGTGACATCTACGTATCTCAGTCATACTGTTGGCTTCATTGGCGCCGTTTCTAAAACCATTTCCTCAAAATATTCCATATAAGTTTTTTATCATTCGTGATAACACTGAACCTATAGCTAAAGCCTTCCCCTGTTGGTATATGTTATACAATAGTTGGAAAAATGTCTGTACACAGAACGTCAATATTTCCATTGAGTTATCTATTGGAATCAGGGGGCTGATTTCAATCGGTTTTGAACTACCTACAGTCTCATCCGGAGGAACCCTGATGAACACTCACCACATTCAAGTTTACCATCCCATTGCTATGAATGGTTGCCATAGCCTCTTATCGTTTTCACGAAACGGGGTTACTAATAATTGAACAGTACTAAATAAGAATTAAACGAGGTATTCCTGGACATGTAGAGCAGATCAAAAACAATCTACCTCTCCTCTTCTAGATTAAATAAATGATTCAGTTTGAAATTCCCTACTGGTTACCCGAATCGACAATCTCCCGATGAAGGCCGGAGAGTACAACGGTCGAAACGTTGAGATAGCATCAACAAAAATGGGATAGTAGTCCGCGTATAAATAATATAAATAACTCCTCGTCCCAGAAATCCAGACAGAAAGTCGAGGACAACGATACGCTACAATTAAAACAACAATATTGATCGTAGCTATGGATCAATTACGAACTTGTAAAATATGTGCTTGTGATTATCTACTTTGCAAAACCAAGAGCAACAAATTTATTTCTATTTAATTTAATCTCATTCAAAAGAACAATATATCTGCGGAATAGATTATTCCAGAAGTAATCGAATTGATATGATTGTACTTTTGCTATCTATCAATTGACTAATTTTTCTCCTCTCGCAATCTCGTTTTTCATAAATCCTTAATGATGATTGCAACTTACTTAATGATGTTAGGCTTGCTTTCGCCTGAATCCCAAGGTTTGACAATAAAACATTGATAAATTAACACTGAAAGGACTTCACAACTTTGTGTGAAATAATCTCTATTAATGAGTGATCAACTAGCGTCAAATACATAAAAGCAGTTCTCATGTAGTGTAGAAACGCGAAGAAGGAAATCAAGGTGAAATAAATCACTGATCATTGACAGGAACGGAAGACTGGAAAACAAGCTTGTCATCTGCTAAATCTTATTGAAATGGGTTTCCGTTTTTAATTGGAAATCTGAAAGAATTGAATTCTATTTTAAAAGCTTCATTTTTCGTTGGTTTTAATGAACTTATTCAACGTGTGTCACTTATTTGTTATTAGAAATAGTGTTCCAGGTTTCTTTCTCATCAGGAACCAAGAAAACTGCCGAATGTTTAATTGTGCTTTTATTTCCTAACCATTGTTATGTTTCTTTACTGTTAAACGTGTTTGATACGAAAACTTATAAGAGTATCTTCATGATACTGCGCAAGTTCTTTTTACTATATGTTGTGGGATCTCCCCTTTTTCTATGATAATGGACTCGACTTGAGTATACATATACTCCTGCCATAGCGAGATACGTGAGTTATCGTAGAGTTACAGCGCGAGTACCGTAAAGGTCCGTAAGTTACCGACAGATACTGAAGTTACACAGAGAATACCGCGTCAGTAGTTATAGTAGCTCTGAGCTCCACTCAGTCAGAATAGTATTACATGGACGTTTCACTTCAAAGACTTATATATATATATATATATATATATATATATAGGAAAGAATATTAATAAAAAAGTTTTGAATTTAAAAATGTACTTTTTTGGGACAGTATTTGTCCAAAATACAAATACTGTCCAAAAAAAGTACATTTTTAAATTCAAAACTTTTTTATTAATATTCTTTCCTATACATATTAAGACAGTATACGTGGATCATCACTATGTTTTATATATATATATATATATATATATATATATATATATATATATATATTCCTTACTAATCGTATTTCTGGATTACTAACCTATGTTCCAGTTTGTATCTTTACGCTTAATATTGTGGTGATACGGAGCAAAGTGAGGGTCCAGATGTTTGCACCCTCACAACCAAAAAGCAAATGACCAAAAGTCGTCGGTGCGCAGCTAGATTCGCGCAGATGTTCCGGTTGAAAACTAAAAATTAATTAAATATTAAATTCCAGTTCGCGAGCCTACGCGAATTTTATTCATCGGCCAATGGGAAGCCCAGAATCAAATACAAGTGTGAATCCCAAATAATCTGCTGCGATCCAAAAAGAAGATATAAAAAGCCGATACAGAAAGCATCGCCAGACAGACAGACCGACCCACACAGCTTGACGAGAGTAA
Organism: Ascarosepion bandense; assembly: GCA_037127315.1. Taxonomy (NCBI): domain Eukaryota; kingdom Metazoa; phylum Mollusca; class Cephalopoda; order Sepiida; family Sepiidae; genus Ascarosepion; species Ascarosepion bandense. The sequence continues at coordinate 1,914,534 of JBBBDQ010000412.1, forward strand.
TTAGTATCTGACAAGTCAAGTGGCTTACTATACTCGTCGCCTTCACCTCCCTTTTCCTTCGTCCCTGTCTCAAAACTACTTACTGACCTAAGGAGCGAATACATCAAAGACATTCCTTACTTACAACGCTCCCATATTCCTAAGCATTAATTCTCTTTCAGCATTTTATTGCCATGAACATTTTAACGTCCGTTGGACCTATACTTCAAGTTTTACTTTAATTGTAAAAACTTTAATTGATATGTGTATCTATAAAATGTTATTTTTCAACTCAATTTGCTTTTCTTGCTTTATAATCATTTTATAACTTATAGTGGGCTATCTACAACGAGGCCAAATTCCGTCAGTCTTCAACAATATACAACTACTCTTCACTAGAACGGACTCTTCACTATAATATAACCTATTTCAAATATGTTTTGTTGTTCATTATTTTGTGCGGTTCCTCACCCGGAATCCACAACACTATAATTGAATGTGTAACTTCAATACAATGCATAGTTTTGTCAGTGTTTAAGTTGAAAAATTGAAAAATCCTATTCAGTGACTGTCTAAACCAAATGAAAATCCTCACTTACTGTTGTTTCTCTTCAAAGAAATAGTCGCCGAATATTCAATATGAGACCGTGTTTAACATCTGGGAAATTCAATAAATGTTAAGTTTTACCTGGGCGTTTAGAATTAGCACGTTCTATGCTCGAGATAAAATGCAGATATTAAGAGAAGGACCATTAAGTAAACATAGAAAACTGAATTGAAAAGATCTAACTTCTTGAGCTGTTATATTCATTTGCTTTCTTGATTTTTTCGTTGTCTGTAATTAAAGAAAAAATGACAGTCATTGTACAATCGAAATTACGATAGTGATAGTAAAAGAAGAGAAACAACGATTAGAAAGATGGCGATGAGGGAAGTTTGACTATATTTATTTTAGAAAATCAGAAAACTGAAACTAATGTTTCCATAATGAATTCCAAATATTTGGACATTATTTGACAAACATTTAGGCGGCAAGAATATTTCCAAAAAATAAATTTAATTATGGTTGGCCAGCTCAGTAACGTTTTCTTATATTTACTTTATTGTTGTGGCAATAAGACCATGTTATTACATTGGACAAACTGAGTTTGTTTTCATAGGAGAGCATGCAGATACTCACACAAACGGCAAATAAACTTAATCGCATTGCTGAACAGTGTGTTCTCGAGAGCCTGATTTTCGATTGTCGATAACCATTGTTTGCATTCATATTTAAAATGCTAGAATTTTGTTGCGTAGCAACAATAGATTTGCTCAATATAATCTTTCAAATTACTATCAGACATATTTGTATCGTCTGAAATGGAAACTTCAGTATGTATGTAAGCGTGGCTCTTCACAACTTCCTATTCTCTTTATCTCTAAGCAAAGTTTGTCTCTTTACTATCTATCCCAGTCCATTGTTATTCATTTTTTTTTTAAATAAATACTACACGCTTAATTTATTGTAGTGCCAATACATTAAATATTTACAAAACCAAATTAAAGGCAATCAATTGCAAACTGATGATCTTCTACAGCCATAATAGTTGACTCTTCTAAAAATCATGGCTTTGATGTAGTAATACGAGTAAAAGACGCAATGAATCACATTTGTTTTTTGTATCTCTGTAACAGAGCGTAAGACATTTTACAAGATTCGTTCTCTCTTTGCCTTACATTAGCGATTGTGTATGATATTACACATTTGGCAAGAACAGCAACTGTTTCTCGCCAATATTTATCATCCGATCAAATTCTTCTCACATCAGTTGGTTAGTAATAAGATTAATAAGACATAACCAGCTAACTCAATTTTAAAACAAATTAGTGCTACTTGTTAAGTTATTGTGGATTGGTTTACTTCTTGATGAATTAACAAGTTAATGTCACATGCTTGGTTACGCTCATAGCAAGCACTTAAATTCAATGCAATAAAGGGCTATCAATACAGGATGGAATATTCTTCCACATACGCATTCTTGTCTCTAGGTCTGTCACCATCATACTATCATTTCTTTTGCTGTGAATCTAGACCACAAAACGTTCTCTCGTCTACTCTCCGACTCTTTTACTCAATCTAAACTTTCTCATTTAAACTTTCCAAACTTTGAATATATATAGTTTAAACGATTATAATTATGCTCATTATTCAGTGTTCTAAAAATGTTTGGCTTAACCAAGAAAGGAATAACCCATACTATTCCACATTCATTAAGCAGTTCGACACACCTCGCACATCGTTATTCAAGTCTCTTTAAGTCTTCCAAAAATGCAGTGCTTACTCATTGAAATATTGCTCCTCTGATATTATCACCTCCGAATCATTCAAACCTTTTTTAACTCATTTTAATGTTTTGAAAAGAGAAAATTGCTAAAGGGATCAATATCGTATGAGTAAGGTGGCTCAAATCCAAAACATGCATTTAGCCAGCAACCTTTTGTTTCTTTCTACATTTGTCTTTCAACACTACTTTTAACTGACATTGTAAATTACAGTATTATTCTGTATTAACTGTTGACTCTTCTGAAAATAACTTTTGCTTACTTTACTTATCCCCACTTCATCAAGTGCCGCCAGTGGACCGACTGATTTGTCGCTAGATCATTGGTGAAACTAAGTTTCATCAAAAGTAACAACCCATTTGAAAGAAATATCACAAAGTTGCTGAAATTGCAAATATCGTTTCTGATCAGCATTCAAACATTTTAAAACCCCACTTGGTTGATATCTTTATCCCCAACTGTTTATGAATAATCCCATCTCTCGGATATCTGAGCCATTCTTTTGACCAAGAGTTGTCATGAAGATGATCAATAATTTCAGATAATACACTGCAAGAGTCTCAAACCGTGCCGCATAGAAATGATATCCTCGCTGGAAGTTGCTCACCCACGATTTTATATTTGCATCATTCACTCAGAAATTGCCTTTGAAAATTTTTCTGCGAGAACAGAAATTTTATGACGACTTTTTCAACAGTTGAAAACGCCAGACTCGCCATGATCTAAAACAAATTCAGTCAAAGTATCCTGCAAAAATATAAAAACAGTTTTATATTTTCTATGACAACAAAACGACATTCAGACTTTGATCGGGTCGAGTTTTTTTTTTTTCAGAAGCTTGTCATCATGTAGGAGGCAATGTCTGTCAAGTCGTAAATATCAACCATCTCCAAAAAAATATCTCATTCGATATAATTTTTAAAAATTTAATTTACGAATGGTAGTAGATTATAGCCATTAGACTATGAGTTGCGATAAGGATGTACCGTTTGATTGTGCTGCAAAGGTTTAAGGTTTTTAAGTTTTCTATTTAACTTTACGAGATTGGGAAAAGACAAGGTGGTAATTTGAACTTTGTTCATCGATTTCACTTTACGCTTCGAAAAACGTTTTTAGAAACATCACTATTAACAACGTTTGATTAATTTTCACTAAACAAAAACTAAAGAGCTTTTTCATATATCAGGAAGGACCCACCTTTATACGAGATTAACCCTGGTTCTGATTCAACAAAAATATATGGCGATGAATGGATGAATGCAGGCATGCTTGCAAAAGAAAAGGACATTTATACGCTGAATATGATAGCTGCATTAGCATTTGGATAATAATAGCTAGGGAATAAAGTGAAGTCACGAGGGAATTTTTAATAGTATATTTTGAAAATCTAAAATCTTTCAGTTCAGAAGTACATTTTTTAATTTTGTTTTCATTAAGATAATTTATTTCATTTGTTGTTTAATAACGAATTTATCTGACAGAGTTTATATTTGAACCATACAATCTATCGTTAAAATGAATGAGAATGGAAAAATTAATTTTCAACAGCTTATTTAATAGAATAAATACCGCAGTTGCCTTTCTATCTTACCTATTTATCCTTTAGAGGGACTAAACCGCAACTAAATTATATATATATATATATTCAGTTAGATAGGTGTGAGTTTGTGACCCTGGGTTTCAACTGAATAATTTTTTTTAAAATAATGGATGTATGTAGGGATGCGTATATTAGTGTATTTGTGTGGAAGTGGGAGGAAAATTTGTGGTCGTGACGTCTCTCATACAAACGCAGACATACATACACACTTGTACACCCATTGACGTACGCAGGCACACACATACGCGCTCGCTCACCGGGACTCACACAAACATGACTATATATGAACAGACTGGGGCTTGACATATATATGTATATGTGTGCCGTTGTGTACATACATACATACATACATATGTATATGTGTGCATTTCAAATTCATTCCTTCATCGATAATTTTCTTTTTTCGTAATCTTTTCTAGTCTGTTTAGATTATTGTTTTTTGGCGTTTTACTTTTTTTGTTTGTTTGTTTGTTTTTATTTTAAGAAATAATTTTAGATGCTTCTTATTTTCAGTGTTAATAATAGCAAATATGTTATTTTCATTACGTTGATTTTCTATTTTTAATTTTTATTTTCAGTCTGTTCCATTATGTCCAAGGGTGTTTTTGCTGTATTCGGAAAGGCGAACTCTTCAATGCTGGCGACAGTCAAGTCGTACAGTAACACCTTCCAAATTCCGTATCTAACTACAAGTATGGCCATGAACACAACAGATCAGTCGCCCTACATGCTATTTTTGCGTCCCATTAATATCCGGGCTATTGTCGACCTCATAGAGCACTTGGGGTGGAGGGTGGTTCATTACATATACGTTTCGAATGAAGGTAAGTAACGATATCTTTTTTTAAAAAACTCAATCTATGCCCTTAGATAATTAAATCATTTCTTAAATTCGATGTCCCTTCGAGACATATGCGATCCTGATACTTCAGACGTTTTTTTTTTTTTAATTTTTTTTTTGTTCTGTTTTTTACTATCTTTAAATTGTCCTGTCATATTAAAAAAAGATTAGGTTAGAAATTGAACTCTGTGCTTCGAGTTCACTTTCCACGTTGGTAACCATTACATTACGTTAACCCTTACATTACATTACCATAACTATTACAATACCGGCACAAAATTTCCGGATCGAATCTTTAAATTATTTTTTGTAATAAATCCTAAATAAAACTTTACATGATCCAATTCTGATTATTTATTGTACTGTGATAAAAATAAAACACTTGTTAACATCAAAAATTAGATTCATTTTCTCTTTAGAAAAGAAAGTTAATCACCAAAGATTATACTTTATCCAGTTGTAATTAAATGTATATTATTTTCATGACTGCTTTCAACTGGAAAAGTACATTCGAGAAAAAAACATTTGCATTGTAATTCGGTCATGTATCGCAAATCTGATTATCTATCATTTTTAAATCATTTGTCTTTTCTTATTGCTTTAATGATGATATATGTTATTAATTTAAAAATGAATAAAGCACAAGCCAATTTAGATTCTTTATTGAGAGAGCAGGAACATACTGATAAAATACAAATCTACATAATTTCATATTGTACTCATAAAATACTTGAATAATGCATACTTCAAAAATATGAAACGTTTAGAACTAATGTAGGATCCATAATTCTGTTTAACGCTCGCCTTAATAAATATTTTTGAATACAAAAAGAATTTTCAGCAAAGGTCTAAATTCAAAGTCTTGATGCAGGTAAACTTATCAATATTACAATAGGAACCAATTACATTCATACATTTAGTCTTGAAAATTATTTAACAAAGAACATTTCAATCAAATGCGCATCACAAACCCAAACACTTTCTCTGTTGAAAAAGTAAATGCCGAATTTAATTAATGCTTATGTAAATTAATGCTGATTTAATGTTTTGTGTATTTACTTGTGACATCATTAGTGACTTTCTCACATGAGAAAACTTCTTAATATTTTGTATAAGATTCATTTTTTTACGAAATAATTTGTTTATCCCTTTTAAAGAAGTAAAATAACTAAAATATCACTTTTAAAGAAGTAAAATTGCTAAAATATATTATTTACATTGTTCGGACTGTTGTCCTTATCGTTATTATCATATTCACGACGTTTCGGTCATTGTACGCTCCGGCTTTCTTCAGGTCCTTGGAATTTTGAAACGAACCCTGTATTTCGATCACTGGGGTTATCATTCTCGTTTAAAATTCCACGCACCTGAAGAAGGCCGGAGCATACAACGGCCGAAACGTCATAAATATGGCAATAAATGTGGGGACAATGTAAATAATGGAAATATTACCTTATCTCAGAAGTAAAGACAAAAACTAAAATACATTTATCTATTTTCATATGAATTACGGCTGGTTTTAATATTAATCAAAAATTTATATTAAAACTAGCCGCCTTTTATTTAGACATAGATGCATACATTTAAACAAATTATTTCTAACGTTGTTTAAAGGATTAAGCAAATCAATAAGTCCGTAGCTAATGATGAAAAAAATCTTACTTGTCAACTCATTTAACCAAATGCTTCTTCATTAACCAAAGATTGAACATTAAACAATGAAATTTTCAGAATAATATTTAAGTAACTGTATTATACATGAGACACTAATTACATACCATCTCAAGCATTAAATATACACTCATATCAAACTAATGTTACACAAATCTTATATTCATAGCCTAATAAAATAGTTTGTACATACGATTCTTTCAAATAACTGTGGTCCTGGTCATGACGGTAAACTGCATCCAGCAGCAAGGCCTCTGATTGGGGGGTTGTGAGAAGCATGGAACCATCTCTTAATTGCTGTTGTTCACAGGTCCTCCCTGACCGGAGTGGTAGCACCTGTTAGGGCCTCAGTTATGGGCAAATAGTGAAACCCCAAAATGGATCAAAACATTATGAAAGTATAAAAATACACTTTTATAGAAATATATACATAAAAATAGACTTTTATAGAAAAATATACATTTTTGATGGAAAAATACTACCAACATTTATTAAGAAAAAATTATGACCATAACACATTTTTGAAAGAAAAAAGATTATTCTCAGAAAAACGTTTTTGAATACAAAACTAGAAGATATTTTCAGTTTTCTAAAATAAAAAAGAATAAAAACAAAAAAATTCATTAAAATCTGACTAAATCAACCTTCTCACTATAACCGAATATTAAAAAAAAATTTCAACCCCATCTTTTTGGCATTAAATAACCCACTGAGGTTGATATGCCGTTAAACAAAACTCGGAATCAAACTCAAATAACTGTATTTCTTTCTAAACATAAAGTACATTTCACGATGGATATATTTTTAATTTTGCCTGGACCATTTTGACCGACATTTTCATAATTTTCTATGTTTTCCATTCATTTCTAAATCAAATCTACCGCTTTGTTTGATGCGTTTATGTACCTCTACGTTTATGTACATCTCTAATGTTACCCGGAAACTAGCGAGCTTCCTTGACTCCTTCTGTTCGTTGAAAACAAAATTGATTTCCATGTAGCTACGTTTTTCAATCGGAATTAGAGACAATCTACAAGTGCAGAAGTGACAAAAGTGGCGGTAATGTAGAGAGGCTTTTGATTCAACTAGGATAAAAAGAAACTGCAACAATATAAGTGGTGTCCATTGATCTTAGGCCAAATTCAGATCATACGAAGGATTCAATTTGTAATCACCTAACATTGTTCTGAATGTATCTTTCTGTTTCCAAAGAATCTAGATAGATTTGTTCTGTTGGTATTCATCGGATACAAGTTTGGAACGACAATGAAATTATGAAAGAAAGAAAAATTACGTTAAGTCACTGACGGAAGGAAGAAATTAATGAATGAATAAAACACATCGAAATATTTCCTGATACGATTCCAGCAGTTCAGGAACTAAGAGAATGTGGTTAAGAGAATCATTGAATAAAGCATAAAAGAGGGAAATAAACGAAAGAAAATTAATTTCCACAAAAATAAGAAGGCAGCCTGCTAAAAAGTGAAAAGGTAAAACTAAAAAGAAATGAATCGACAATGAAAAAAATCAATGACAAGCTGAAATATATAGAAATTCTAGAAAATGTTGGAACAGTGCATTTCGGGAGGCCATAAGGAAAATTGAAAGTTTACAAGATTGCTTAATGTTTCTATGCTGTTTTCACGACGTTGTTTTGTCTTCTTCAGGTTTAATGCGTGTTCAGCAGCTGTTTCAGGTGATGGGGAAAGAGCGATCTTCAGATGACCCTGAACGTCAAACGAGCATCCGATGTCAACTCAAGTTATGTAATTCTCAAAGAACTTCATCATACCAACCCAGAGTTAGACATCCATGCCGTGCTGGATATGTCAATACCTATGGCTAGTGAACTAATGAATCTGCTGGTCAGTATTTGAAATTTCCTTAAAATGCGTTTTTCTTTTAGACGCGTGCACACTTTTAATAGATTAACTCTTTTGAGCCAAAAATCCATTTTATACCATCAGAAAAAAGATAAACTGTCGAATATTCTGCTATAATACACAAATAAATACGTTGCTTTGTATTTTTGTTGTTCAGGAAAAACTGTGAAAACAAATTACTAAAAATAGAATCTAAATGTCTGATAGGTTTGTATTTTGAAAATTACAAAAAATCGACTAATTTTCTAAATTCAATAAAATATTCTGTAGTTATTGCATTAATGATTGAATTTATTAAACATTTTCTTTGAAATATTTTCCTTTTAATGTAAATAACCGGTCAAAATCAATCTAGATTGATTTTTTTTATTTTTCATGTTCTTAAGTTATATTGACTTTTCGAAAATGTTTGAAAATTCTAATTTTATTATCTTCGCTCTTAATAACATCATCATTTATTGAGTGACTAACCATTCATGAAATAAGGGAATTAATCATCTTTATTCGCTGTGTTTTTAATGCGGTGAATGAATTTAGCATAAATGTGGTTTTACAGAAGGATGCTGACGATACCATGAACTGAGCCTCTGAGCAGCGATGAGGTGTTGGAGAAGAGGCAAACGAGAAGAAAACTCATGCTTAACATCAGGAAGAGACAAATGAGGTTCCTGAGACACGAAATGAGGAAAGAGGGTTTGGAGAACTAAATACTCACAGGACGGATAGAAAGAAAGAAAGATAAGAGAAAAGCAATTTCTAATTTGAAGAAGATAAGAACAGACAATAAAAATAATTTATTGGAGCATTAACATTAATATTTGATTAAAATAGAGATCAGCATTATTAGTCGACTTTTAGATTCATTTTACTTTATTTTTTTTTTACGAATTTTAAATTCTAAGTTTAACAAAAAGATTAGATTTAGGTTATAAAGTTATTAAGATATTAAACGAGTAAAAGACGTGACCTCGTTGATTCTAGGCTCTTATCATCTTGCGAGTTCGCTCAGACATGTATCAAATATTGTAGACTTTACAGACGATTTCCAAACCTGGCTTTGAAATTTTACAGAAATATTGATACACTGATAAAAACAAAATTTTAAATTTATGTTTGTAAATGTGTGTGCGTATATACATCTGTACATGTGTATGTATGCCAGTGTGTGTTTGTGTATATATATATATATATATATATATATATATATATATATATATATATATATAATCGTCTATTTGCCAATATGTAGATGTCTTTAGTTTTGAATATGTGTACAGCCACCTCTTTTACTCAAATATTAATTTTAATGCCCCAGTAAATTATTTTTAGTGTCTGTTCTTATATTCTTCAAATTAGAAATTGCTTTGTTTTGATCGGTCCACTCTTTTTAACAATGCCTCTCTGATTAGAGGAGTTTGGCTAGTCTTGAGCCTTTTAAAACTCTCCAACTTGAAATAAACCTCGTCACTTGATAAGACACAGATAGTGTCGAAAGAAAATGGCTACTTTTGTAGGGATATTATAAGATATTTATGTTATAAATTCTAAATAAATATTATTCGCTCTACTTTGTAAAAGATGATGGGACACACCTTTTTAAAAGATGATGGGACACATTCACTTAAAGCTAAATTTAAGAGAAATTCTTTAAAATGATTTCATGTATTTTAACAGTTTTCACAATAGTCTACAATTGCACGTTATTTCATTACTTTTTCAAAAATGGATTTCAACTGCGTTTCATGTTCAAAGTTATTCAATTTTCTGCCAAATTGGCTTTACTTAATTGCTGGTCATTTACTGCTGATGCCAAGCAAGTTTAAAATAGTTGTGACAATCACACATTAAAAGTGACATACACATCGATACATCGTCACATACTCATACATGTTGCGTTTTTATCTTTAGATCTTCCACTTAAAAATGTTAGGATTAAATAAGCAAGGGGATTGCTGATTTCCAATAAAATAAACGAATTACATCATTTTAGACTTTTTAACATATTCTTACCTTATGTTACCGGCATATTCCATAATGTTTTCTTTCGAGACCACAACGTTTCTTAAGGACTGGACTTTGCCTATTATCGGCTACTTTAAGCTAATTTCATTTCTCAGTTTCTAATCATTCAAAAAATAAAATGCATTTTTCTTTCACATTGTCTTGTTTTTCCAATTCATTTTAGATAAATATTCGAATGTTACTTTGGATTTTTGTATAAACTTTGTTTTCATATATTTACTAAATATATCGTTTCATAAAGCAACATTTATCTGGATAAAGCAAATCATAATTCCTGTCATATCCGCATCATTCTACACTGTCGTCAAAGAGAGATTTTGCCTTTCAAAGAAACTGATGTCAAATGATAAATTTGACAACTATATCAAACTATTGCGAACTAAAATTAAACATTTGTGACAGATATTTCTAAATATGCACTTGTTAAATACTTTTGAAACAACGACAGCTTCTGGTAAGTTATTATTTTTTAAAAACCTGGCCAAATATGTCTGAACTAGGCCTGAGACAGATACACCACTTATATTTTCTTTAATATGAACTCTTCGTTTTATGAAAATTTCATCCAATCCGTCAGATTTTATTGTAAAGTAGAAAAAAATGTTTCTGTTCTGAGCCGAAACTTCCATGAAAATCAAAGAACAAACTGAAAAAGACTAGTTGAGTTCACTTCTATCTTTGAGAAGCATTTTTTATATATACGCGTTTCATTGAATGTGACAGACAAGGAATTTTTTTTTCTAATGTGCTTACAGATTTCCTTTTACGGGGACTAAGAAGGTTTCAAAACTGTCCGTACTAATTATTGTCCCAAGCGCTTCTTTCAGACAATTCATTCAGCAATTTTCAGGGGGTTTTGTCAGTATATTTCCTGTGATTATGTTCTAAGTTGTATTGTGTTGAAGTATTAGTAATTCTAAGTTGTGCTGAATGGTAATAGTAATTTTATGTTATGGGCGGGGGTCTTTAAAAGACACACTTTTCGGTCGTTTTAAAATAGGGTAAGTTTGAGGCTTGGCTTAAACAGTTTTATATAAAGTACTTCAATTATCTTCAGACGTTTCTTTCAATTAAAAGCATTGTCTACAAAGATTTTTTTTAACGGAGAATGTAGTCGTATATGAACGTATAGGTGTTTCCTTATGGAATTAACATCACTTTAGGCGTTTGTCAGGCGACTTAATGATGACGTCATGTAGTTTTTATTTTTATGACAAGAGCAGCGAAACAGATAAACTGTATTGTCTGAAGTTTTGATTTGATAGCGTGTTGTTATTGGTAATGAGGCTGGCAGTTTTTAATTTTCTATTGCATATTGAGTTTTTTTCACGTTTGCTAGGGTCGATGGCTAAAATGTATGATAATATATCGCATTTTAAATTTATCTTATTTTTTGCATCTGGTTGTAATAAAGGTTTAATGCTTTACTGTCTTTTTTAGTGTTTGTGCTCTTTAATTTTTGTTAGAATAATATTTGATTATCAATAATCTAAATAAGAAAATTAAAGTAAATTTTCCGAAAATACTTTAAGTACACGCTATTTAAGAAGTTTTTTTATTCACTTTTATGCCTTTTGCATGCATTCACTATTATAATTAAAAATGCAGGCATTTTCGTTTTTAATATATATATATATATATATATATATATATATATATATATATATATTGATTATATATATATATATATATATATATATATATTGATAGAATAAATAAAAGGACAAGTAAGAAAAGTGTCTTTAATCTAACATGTTTAACTTTAACAAGCTTTTTCAGAGATTGTTTAAAGACGAATGATTTAAAAATCTTATTAAGAAATACAAGAGACAGTTGACACATGATTTTTCTCACACACATACATTCATACATGATTTTCTCATTTTATTTAAAAAAAGAAAACCATTCCATCACTTGATACGTGTATACAATATTTGCTACATATTTTGAACGGAAATGTATTTCGTCGCTGTCATTCACACATACTAACGTTACCAACATATACACACACCATTAATTCGTCTATAGTTTAAATACGCTTGACACGCATTATTTTTGCTTACATATACTTACATTCATAATAAACATCTAATGTTTTTGTTACTCGTAGCACACACACTTAAGCAGACACAATTTTTTTCTACATTTAATATTTATCCATTGATTTATCACACGTGGCTCATATCTGACCAGTGAAACTCAATCACCATAGTTCCTTGGATTTTTTTAACAGGATTTTTAAATCATTCGTCTTTAACAAGCTTCTTCAGAGATTGTTTAATGTGAAACATGTTAGATTAGAGTTACTTTTTTCCTATTAGTACTTTACTTATTCTGTTCATTTTATCGGATTCCGATTCATAAATTCAGCTACATATATATATATGTGTGTGTGTGTGTGTGTGTGTGTGTGTGTGTGTGTGTGTGTGTGTTCTACATAAACATCGGTCAATTAGATTTTACTAACATTAAGTTCGTACGAAAACTTTAGTACCGTGTTCTTTTAAGTAAATTATAGAATTTTAATGCTGTTATTTGTGCTAATGTAAAAATGTTAACGAACCTTCTGTAGATTTGGAGTTTGGTTGTATTTTGAATGATTTTTAAACGTATGATATGTAACAAAAAAATGATAGAAAGCAGAGCCACAAAAGTTTCTCATACTAACGCCCTAGATTGAGTAGAGATCTACCCTTATATATAAATAAGACTCGGAGAACAATTCGTTCCACAAACATCTCGTAAGATAAAAATTCGTTAAGTGAATGAATAAATACATAAAATTGCAGTAATTCGTTCCAAATAAAAGAGAAGGCTAAATATTTTTACACACTATTCTTATTACTGTATCATCATGGTTACCATGAACGTTAGCTTAAAAAATGGAGAATAGACATTTTTATACTGATACTTTCCTATACGAGCCGAGTATATGACAAAGATAAAGGACAAATATAGTGTATGAAACATGACAATATAAACAGGATATTGCTGTTGTAATAGCAGAAAAAGAAAGTGGTAGAGTAAAGACTTATAATAAGGAAAGAATCATTGACAGTTTTGTTGAAACCAAAAGAAGGATTGCTTATCTTAACAACTCTATTTTCCACTGCTTAAACCATTTTCTACAAGATAGATACGCATTAATTTGATTTTATTGGAAACTTTTTTTAATATTATTTCGATATAAGAGCCCATAGTGCGACTAATGAAATAAATAAACAATAAATTTTAAAAAACTAGAACACTAATTACTTACCTTGGGATAAGAGGCGTTGGTGAGTAAAGAGGATATAAATTAATAATTCAGAGCGTCTACTTCGATTAAGGTATTATCGATGTTTGATATTTCACTCAGTTGGTGATAATGATTCTGCTTGAGTGACTGAAACTAGATCACTTTGCGCTTCATAAGATGGGTTTTGTTATTTATGCTCCTGTGATGGTTTAAAAGAAACTCAATTGTTGCCTGATTGTCACTTGTGACCCAAAAGAATGAAACTGTTATTTTCAAAAGCACAACTCTTGGACGTTTAGGTGTTTAACAAACAGCGCTTTGACTTTTTGACTTCAGTTTACTTTTCAAGCTTTGTGGTCATTTCTTTGGAAATGATTCTGTACTCATGTTCTTTCTTACCACTATCAGATTTTGACTCCTTCATCTTGGAGAACCAATCGTCAATTCTCTTACATATTCCTCAAATAATTCTTCACTGGCTTCGTCGCAATGTCAATATCAAATATTTCAAAAGTATTCTTCTTGGTCAAAATCAAGGAATTCTGCCACAACTTCATTCATTTTTTTTTTATTGAAAAGCGATAACATTCCCCCAGGTATCGGCAGTCGTTTTGATGGCCCCCTCAAATACTGTAATTACGAATCCCAAAATTCTATCAATGTCAGTTCCTGGTTTGCCTCAGTGATTGCATGACATTGAATAAGCATATGCATTATTTAGTTTCTTCTATAAATTTATAGATCTTGGTTTATAGGTTGTAAGATACAATGTAATCAAGTACAGAAAATATTCAATATAGCCGTGTTGTGACCTTTTTGAATCAGGAAATTTGTTTCTTCTGAATTCGTCTCTTTATTCCTTCTATATCACACCTTTTTTTTCTCGTTGCAAAGGACATAGTTATGAGGGCTCTGATTTGTCTTCCTATTAATGCTGACAGGCTCAGTTTCCTTCCTGTATGTGGAATAGATCTGTAACTGAGAAGCATTTTTGTTAAATATGCTTTAATATTTTCCATAAGTAGTGAGAATGTTTTTAATCCCAATATTCAGGGTTTGTACCATTCTTTCCGCAATGCCATTAGACTGTAGGAGATATGGTGGTGTCTTGTACAGGAAGAATTCAATTTGCTTTAACTACCCACATAAATTCTCGTCGTAAAATTCGGGTCCATTGTCAGTGACTAGTGACTGAGGTACTCCATTCCTTGTTAATAGGGTTCTTAGTATTTGTTTTACTCTGACAACTTCTGACCATCCAGAATATGAGTTCACTAATACTATGAATACTTCCCTATCTCTGATATGTGCGTGATCCGTATGGACTCTAACTCACGGCTCTGCTTCCTTGGGCCATGAGTGAGTTTTTGCTTATTTGAAGTTCTTTATTTCCGCACATCTCTTAACATATTCCTCTATATCTTTTGAATATCCTGGCCATCACGCTTGCAACTTTAGCCTTCTTTGCGTTCAATGTACTCTTTTTAGTATGTCCCTTCTCAGTATTTGTGGAGCTACTATTACATCTTTATTTTCTATGGTTAGTTTGTGCTTTGTTTCCTCAAATGGTCACTCTGCTATCGAACAATTACTCCATATATTGTTTTTTATTCTCTCTTCGATTCTGCTTAATACTGGGTCGTGCTTTGTTTCTATTTTGAGTCTATCTAGAGGAAGAACGTCTGTTTTCACCCCGTGTATTATTTTATCTTCAGCATTTTCTTGTCTTTCGTTTCATTATTGAACTGCGATCTTGATAAAGTGTCTACATAAGAAATAGTGTTCCCTTTTACGTAAACTATGTCAAAATCGAATGCCATGATTTTTATTGCCCATCTTAAAATCCTTGATGATGTGACTTTTGGCAATTCTTTTCTCGTGTTAAATATGAATTCTAACGGCTTGTGATCCAATTTTGATAAGAATTTTTTCCTGTCAAAATGTTTCGTGCACTATTGCTAGTGCTTCTTTTTCGATATTCAAGTAGTTATTTTCTGCTGACGTTACCTTCTTGATATGTGTACATGATTGGATGTTTTTGTCATAGAACAGCATCAATCGCCTTCTCACTTTCGTCCATGGTTAACGTTATTTCTTTTTGAGGATTATTATTGGTTTACTCCTCAGACTATTTTTTAGTGTTTCAAAAGCGATGGTTTGTTTCTGTGTCCACTCAAATTCATTGTTTCGTTTGTTTTGTTTTATTTTTTGGGTTTTTTTTTTTTTTTTGCGTAATTTTGCAAATTGTTCTGTTATTTCGCTGTATCTTGGTATATATTTACTATAAAAACTTAGCCCCCAAAAGGATTCTAATTCTTTTTTATTTGTTGGAGCAGCTATTTCTGTTATTTTCTTTGTTAGTCTATCATCAGGTGATATACCGTCTTTTGATATTTGATATCCTAAATATGATATCTTCTTACAGTCATAATTACATTTTTCTTGGTTTATGGTCAAGCCTGCCTTTTTTAATCTCACCAAAATTTGCTCTGTTTTATATTTTAACTCTTTAGTTCTCGCCTCTGCACCTATATTGTCCTGATTTATTATCAGATTTTTTTATTTTTTCCAATAAGACTCTTTCAATTGCTTTTTGAAATATACGGCTGGAGGCTTTTTATCCCAGTAGACGTGCCCATATTAATAAGGGTGTTTATCATGGTTGTTTCCATGGATTTCTCGTCAATTTCTATTTGATTGTAAGTTGACTTGATTTTTGCAAAGTAATCCATTTTTGCTAACTAGTGGCTTGCAGTTTCGATATTTGCCAACATATCTGGTGATTCAGCACTACCTGATTCAACCACCACATATCCTTAAATCTCCATCAGCTTTCTTTACTATCGGTGACACCCAATTACTACCAACTTGAGTTACTCTTTCTAGTATGCCTTGTTATATTATTTTGTTTATTTTGCGACTGGCAAAAGGTAGAATATGAACAGGAACTTTTCTTAACAACATATACTTTGGGTGATTAAGTCGCCCATATCAACTTGCATGTCAATTACTTGGTTATTAATCCTTATTTTTTCTTTACCTTTTTTGTGTATTCATTGTAAATACTTAACCTTCTTCTTCCTCAGAGGGGGTTTGAGCAGTTTTTACTTTTCTTATTTGCTCTTCGTAATTGCATACGTTCTGAATTTTTTTTTCTTCTTTGGCAATTTGTGCATATTTTTCCCAAAGCGGGACATTTATACTTTTCTCTCATATGACTTTTCCCACAATATTTGCATTTAATTATGGATTTGGAATTGTTCTTTTGGTTGATTAAATTCTCTAATCAACTTGAATTGTTGCAAAAACTCGAGGCTAGCTCCCAAACTTATTCTGCTACTCTGCAGACATTCTAGTATTTTGCGCTTGTGGTTCAAGCCTTCAATTAATCTAAGAAAAATTAATTCATCATCTGTATTTGCTCAACTTCTTCATGTGCTCACAATTTTTCAGATTCATAATACTTTACTCTTTATTTTAATCTATGTAAGTATTGTATATGAACTCCTGTTGTGCTTGGCCTCTTTCCAAAAACTTGACGATCCTTTTCTATGACGAATCTTTTTTGGGGTCTTATGTTCTTTTTTTACGACTTTCATGATTTGCTCAAACGTCATTTCTTTTAACTCACTCGGATAACACATTGTCGAAAATTTATTCACGGCTTCGCATCCCACTGTAGCAAGAAATGAATCTGCTGTCTCGTTTTCTCTTTCATCAGTCATTGAGTTTTAATTTAAATTTAAATTTAAATTTCTCATCCATGTTTCTACGTATTCAGGGTCGTACAGTGAAATCATGGATCCTATCGGCGACGCTATTATTATATTTGGCATATTAATAAAAGTAACAGTAGTCATAGCACAGCTCTGCTTGTCTTCTCTTTCCCCTCCTGTTTCTCCAAGTACTCTCTGTATATACAGGTCTCTTCATTTTCATATGATACTACAAAGATCAACTACCCATAGAATAAAAGCACTTTTTAAATTCACAACCTTTGCACGCATTTCCCTGGTCCTCATTATTCAATTGTTTTGTTTTGTTTGCTTTTGAAAATAAGGAAAATGGTGCTTGTTGTAATTCTGTGACCTTTTGTTGTGGAGATGTCAGATTATTAATTTAAATCACCCCAAGCAAGGCAGAACTGCCACTGGTGCGTAGGGGGTTGCATAAGAGGTGAGTGATGGGGAAAAGAAACAAGTCACGGGGGTGTCAGAGAATGGGTAAGAGAAGGATGAGAACACTGGTGTAAAGAGGTCTGCATGAGAGTAGAGTGGAAAGGAAGAAGAACATGATACAAGGGTTGTCAGGGAAAGGATGCTAGTCAAGAAGATAAGAGATGGCAATTGACATTGCATTTAAATTCTTGGATATTGTAGCTGTCATAAAAGCAAGAATACGGAAGAGAATGTTACAGGTGGGAAGTGCGAGCAAAGAATCTACTAGAGTAGAAAATGCGGTTACATTTGATCGGATTCACTGTAAAAAGGTGGGACCTAATCGCTAATCTAGTAGCACGACTAAATTCATTCAGAATTCTTAGTAGAAACCGTGAAAGTATTTGTAGAAAAGACAGAAGCAAGCCACATTATGCCAGTGAGATGGTGAATGGAGTTGAGTTACATTGCAGATTCTCCGTTGGGGTTTGTCAAGAACCCTGAGATGAATACCAGGGGCACCCGACCAAATATGAGACATTCAATGCACAAGCGGATAGTAGATTTATATATGTGCAAGATGGATTCAGGCAAGAAAAACTTCCTGGCTCTACACAGGGAACCGACCTACCTAACAGCAGATTCAGCTATGTAGTCATTCCACTTGAGGTCGACTGTTAGAGTTAGGCCGAAGAGGCGCAGTGTTTTACTTTCAGGAAGACTAGCCTGATCTATGCTGATGGCGGGTAAGAGCGGTTGTCTATGGTGGTTAAAGAATAGCAGGTGCGTTTTAGAAGGATTAAAATTTACAAGCCATTTCTTACCCCGGTTCATCACAGACTGGATGTCCTTTTCAAGATCAGCAACGAGTTTTGCTTTGTCAGCCTTGGTAGTTTCTTATCGAGGCGGGAGTAAATGGTTGTGTCGTCAGCATAGATGCCTACTTGGGATCTGATTACATCAGGGAGATTGTTGATGGAGATCAAAAAAAGCGTACGAGCTAGAATAGAGCGTTGAGGGACACCTGCGTTCATATGATAGCGTCTTGAATCATGCCCATTCAATATTACCTTTATTAGGCAATTTGAAAGGAACGACAGGATTAAGTCAAACAAGCGTCCAGTTATACCATAGCCTTATAACTTGCGTAGAAAGCCAGCATGCCAGACAAATGTCAAATGCTTTGGAGATATCTAGTGCAATAATTCGAGCTTCGCCGTTCTTATCAAGAGCCTGATATATATATATATATATATATATATATATATTCTGTGACGCGCGTTAACATATCAGCAGTAGACCTGGTGAATTGTACAGTTTCATGTTTAGTTTATAGTTTATAGTAATAGTTTTCTTAACCTCCTTTGACGGGCCACCTACAGGAATTGATCTCTTAGGATGTATGTTGACTAATTGTTTGCAAGATAATGCACTATATTATAGTTTACTCGATAATAAAAGTACTAAAGAAACAAACAAAATTTGAAGTTAAATCCAAAAAGATACAAACACGTTATTTCTAAATTCATTACAATTGTTTGTTTTATCGAACTTCTGAGAGAGATACATCAACTGCATGTGGATGTGCGTTGTGGTGTAATAGATTTCAGCTCGGAATTAAGAAATTGGAGAGTCGAGTTCGAATTTCAGTTAAAATCTTTTCATTCACTTACGCGGAAATACCCTTAGGAAAAGTAATAATCCATCTCTTCTCCCTCCAGCTATGTGTTCAATAGCAAGGCAGAGAGGATTCTATAGCAATCGTTGTCAACCAGTCTACTGCAGAAAGTAATGGCAACCTGCTGCGGGAAAATCTTCTGCCTAGTCAGCCATGTCTCGAAACGGAAATTGACTGACTGACATCAGCTGCAGTGTCACCAATTCACTTCCATTTTGTCCTTTTTAATTTTTTGGATTGAAGAATTCCGTGTTCTCTTTTTCAGATTTTTGTGGAGTGAATATGCATTACAAGTATAAATTATGGCATTTGACCTACCAACATTACTTATTTCCGTTTCCTTATTTCGCCAGTAACAGTCAATATTGATAATTTAGTAAATGAAATCTTGTTTTAACAATTCTTTGCTATGAGAGATCCCAGAGTATACTTATCTGTTGTAATGAATGTTTGATACAACCTCACAGCGTGGAGCCCCGTCTGCATACATGCGGGTAGTACCAGAAAAGGTCTAATCTAAACACTTATCTTTTCGGAACGTCTTCGGCATCAAGCATTGGTCCTGGTTATCCCTTTTAAATGCAATGGAGAAATGTGAAAAAAAAATAATAATTTAAAATGCACGATGTTTTCTTTTAAAAATATATCATTTTATGCATTAAGCTTTGAGTTGAAGGACTGTCTAAGCATTTGCATAATAAAATTAGTTCTCATCATTTTCAGGAAGGTTTGGTGTGCAACCGCTTTTTGGGAGTGAAGCTAGACCTCATTCTTCGTGATAATGGACCTGGTTTCTACTTTCACTTTTTACCTGAATTTTTCCGTTATTAGAGCAAAAAGATTGGCAGAATTAATTGTTGCAGATATTCATGTTTTTATATTTGTTTACATTTCAGAGTGAGGATCCCCGAGTTCACAACCGAAGATTTCACTTCTTGCTAGTTGAGCCAGTAAGTTGTATGCTTCTTATCATTTATATCAGAAACTATCAAACAAAATCTAATACACTGGTTGAATAATGCCCTCCAATTTTCTATGTTTAATAAAAAAAAATAAACGAACGGGTGATAATTCCATTAAAAATGAAACGTGAATGTTTCATTAATTACAATTTATAGAGTTTAGGAAGAAATCAATTCAAAGACTGACAAATACTAGAAGAGTACAAATTTTCAAGAATGGCTATCGCAAAAAATTGATAAAGAAAGGGTTAGACGTATGAAAACATTGACAGTGTGTGTGTGTGTGTGTGTGTGTGTGTGTGTGTGTGTGTGTGTGTGTGTGTGTGTGTGTGTGTGTGTGATAGTATTTAGCGCTAAAGTTGTTATTTTTCAGTGGTTATAACAGATAAAATGTATTTGGCAAGCAGGTTTTTTATGGTAAAGTACTCGATATCGGGGTGTAGATAGAGCGCTGATAGTCGGCATGAATCTGGTCTATTAAAGAGATAAACTCTTAGTATATATATATATATATATATATATATATATATATATATATAATTTATGCATGCAAATATGCAACAATTACATATAGATATGTACAAAACTAAACAGTCCTGAATTATTAATGCCTTGTATATGCGCATTAAGTAAACGAATACACACATCTCGTATATATATATATATATATATATATATATATATATATATATATATATAATGAGAGATAAAAAATATTTTTGTGTCCTTAAGTCTTGTATACAAATATATTTATCATTCTTCACCCGCTTTCAAAAAATCTTTTATTTAGCTGAACGTTATTTTCAATAGGTTTTGACGTGCACTATTGTTTCTCGGAATCAATTTACAAAAAGTCTGCATTATTTTCTTAAACAAATTTTCTTTGTTACAAGCATCTGAAAGAATTGGCTTATGGGTAATTTCTCTCGTGCATTATTTTGTCTGCTTAATTCAGTTCGCGAGTAAACCATTGAAAATATAAAACAATTATCCCCCCCCCATTAAATAAAGACTACAAAGACGATTTTGGTAATACCGTTCAGAAGAATGAACATTGCGATTAGTATTGTCATCGCAATTGCTGATTTCATCAGCTACATTATGATAATGTTGTCGGTAAAAGACTATTAATACTGGACTTTAAATGATAATACTAATATTATCTATGAAGCAGAAAAGAACTTTTGTCGGTCTGTATCATGAGTCTCACTATTTTTCTTGAACTTTTTATTTCTTCCTTCTCTTTTGTCCTTGTTTGGTAAGTCGACTACTATTTTGTGTTATTTTATTTAAGTTTGTTTCTGCTATGTTCTCTGCAAGAATGGGGGAGGGACCCCAGCAGTAAACTCAGCAAGAGCTACCTCTCACACCAAAGAACACTTTTTAAGCATACTAATTTTTTAAAAATGCCACACATTTTGCAGACATGGAAGACCATTACCAGGAATTTATTTCCGATAATGAGCTCCTAACAGTGCCCTCAGCACTGGAAGTAGTGACAGCTAGAACTCTATTCCAGATAACCACGGACCGAGAGTAGAAAGCAAGGAGACCATGGAGGTTCTGAAGAGCATAAACATCGCAAAGTGTTGGCTAAAAGTCATCCAATGTGGAATATCCTGCTGGGTAGCGATGAGGCAGCCAAAAGGTTGGCTGGAAGCATTCTCACAACAATCTGAGGATTCGAAAAGAGTATAAGTACACTGAAAAGGCAAATAATACTTCAAAGGATGCACACGAACATTAGGAATGAATATTTGGGGACTTAGTTGATTATGTGCAAGGCGTGCATTGCTATTAGAGACTTTGAGTCCTTGAGTTCCATGTGACAATGAACCCACAAGGGCTGCAGAAAAACTCACCGCCGACTGAGCGCCGGAACAACTCAGCACCAAAAAAAAAAAAAAACATTTTTATAACCGAATAAAAGTAATTCATGGTTAAAACTTTAAAAAAATTAATAAAGTAAACTGACATAAAAAATAATTCGAAAAACACTTGTCTTTAATTTATAATAACATAAATCGAAAAATGCAAAACAAATGAAGCAGTTTCTTGTTAAATTTTTGATAAAGTAAATCGTAATGTCATTTATTTTTTAATAAAGTAAATCGACCTTCTAAAATATTTTATACGAAATAATTTACGATTTACTTTGAAGCATTGAAGTCTCCAGGATCTGACGGTCTGCGCTGCGACTTGTACTTGAGGCTGTCCCACACGTTTATATTTATCTTGACAGCGGTGTTCAACAACTGGTTTTCATTAGAGAACCTGACCGAATCTTTAGATTATGATCTCGCTGTTAAAGAAGGACAAACATGGTTGAAGGAAACTAGATGCCTACAGGCTCATAACTGCTGAACACAGATTTAAAAGTATTGGCCAAGATCCTAACGTCGCGATTCCAGTCACTTGCCGAAATTAAATCATGTTCTTTGAAAAAAACTCCGACAGGAATTTAGATAAACAAAACTAAGGCTATTTTGTCAAAGTTGAATCATTTCAATGTTAGCACAGATTTACTTTATAACTATATTACTTGAACTGTAAATTCCAGTTTTCAATGCTTTTTAATGTGCTCGTATGTTTTCGTTAAAATTTTATTAAAATACTAAACCCTTCTTTTGATTCATTAAAATACTAGAATAAGCATTTTTGTGTATCACGCATCATTTTGGGAACCAAGTGTATAAGGATAGAATCGTCAAATCTTTGGGAACATGAACCTAGTTTAGAATCAATGAATATACTTGGAAGCCAACACGTTATTATTGTAAATTCCTAGTACACTTGACATCAAATAAATCGATACACTGATGCTCTCAAAACAGCAACGAAATAGCAGACATTGCATAATCAACTATAAATAACTTCCCTTGTGTTTTCTGAGATACCACTGGTATATACATGATATGACTGTCGATTCTTTTCTGAAAAAATTGGCTTCAGAAATCAAGTTTCTCAATGAAAAACATAATAGGAGGCAATTTGCATTTGGTAGACAAGGCGTTTTTTAGCAACATAATTTTAGAAAAAACACACTAATTCTCGGGTAATTGTAATATCGTCCGAAATCCTTATGTACTTTGATATCAAACTTTAACCCAGCTAATAAATTTCGTTAATTTGTGTGAGAGTATATTTATTTCAAACTTATTGTAACAGTTTACTTATTTCAATTTAAGATTATATCTTTTCTCAAAATATAACTTCATAAGAGATATTCCCTGAAACTCTGGAACTCCACGGTTTAACACACGCACAAACACTAACACACACTCTATCTTCACCGGATTAAATGCTCAAGTACCCAATTGGAAAGAGGATTCTAAAATGACTTTGAAAATTCAAATTTATTTGCTCATATTTTCATGGCTAAAATTTTCTTCAACAAATAACTGAACAATAATCTAACTTGCTATGAAAGAAAAAACGTCCGCTTCCATACATTTTAGAATAAGGAAAGGAAAAGTAATGAAACAAACTGCTGATCAACTTCTATTTTTCAAATATTTGCACAATTAGGAAGATGTTTTTTGTCCGTTAACTTCAGCTCCACTCATTTTAAGAGGGAAAGGGGCTCTATTTAAATTTTTTTCCCGCCTTTAAACAAGTTTATTTCTCTTGTGGGATGAAACTAAATTTTCAATATACGTTTTCAATGAAACGAAACTTTATTCAAGAATTGAACTCCTAGCACTGATTTGAAGAGACGATTCGAATTGTCAGGCAAGGAAAATAAATTATTTAACTAGATTCAACAAGAAAATAAATTTTCTACCATTCTGAACAGAAGATAATTTCCTCAAATAAGAAGTTCCACTTCACTTTGAAGGAGATTATTCAAATTTAAATACGAATGCAGCAAGGACAACCCTTTTCTTGTTTTAAGAAAAAAAAAACTCCGAAAAAAAACGTCTTTTCTGAAAATATAAATTGTTCTTGAGAAACTGATTCTGGGGAATTGTGACTTAGATGTGGCATCGGACTCACTACTCTGAGACAAACTTACATCACGTCGAGATTTTGAAGAATGTTTGGATTTGGTTTACTTATTGAGTGTTCCAACTATTCTTAATCAATTTTTTTATATATCCTGGTATGTTGTTAAAACCAATCTTTTGTAAAGTCCTAAATCCGACAAAATTTTCGGTAAAATAAAATAATTTTCCTTTGATGATGGTTTTGTTAGTTGCGAATAACAATATTATTTCCAGATTTTCTTTCTTCTAAATTCAGTCAGTCAGTTGTGCCATACGTAATACACTCTTAGACGATCATGTCTCGAAAGAGACATAACTGACTGCGCAGAAAATTTTCTCGCAGTAGGGTGTCATTACATTCTGAGGTAGACCGATTGCCAATCAAGGCTATAGAATCCAATCTGTCCTACTATTTAACCCATAGCTGGAGAAAGAAACAGCGTGTTACTACCTTCCCCAATGGTATTTGCACGTATGTGAATGCAACGAATTCTACTACAATTCGAACTCGGCACTCCGATTTCTTGTTCCTAACCAAATTATCTCAGACAATTCCTCAGAAAAGAGATAAATAAGTGCCATACGTGATACACGCTTGGGCGATCATGTCTCGAAAGAAAACTGGACAGAAGATTATCCCGCAGTAGGTAGCCATTGCTTTCTGCAGTAGACTGGTTGCCAGCCAAGGCTATAGAACCCAGTCTGTCCTATTATTTAACCCATAACTGAAGGGAAGTGACAGATTAATACCTTTCCCAAGGGTATTTGTGCGTAAGTGAATGCAAGGAATTCAACTGGAATTCGAACTCGGCTCTCCGATTTCTCGTTCCGAACCGATATCCACTGCACCACAACGCAAATAGCCGTAAATTGTGAAAATTCTTCAATAAATGAATTTCATTTACATCCAACAATAACTCTAATTCATCGGTTTCCCGAATAACGTCTAATTTCACAACTTTCTTCCGAAAATTAAGAACGATCCGATTATTTTATAGTCAATATCGTTAATAACTGACTAGAAAATTTGGAAGAAAAAAGACAAAAACAAGCTTTTAAAAGAAAAAACACAAAGAAAAAGACAAAATGACGCCGATCAAACAGCCACTCCAATGCTATCATAAAAATGTCAAATTATAAAAATTCTAACAAAAATCTATCGTTATCAAAAAGTATAAGGACTTGAAATTTAAAAAAATAATTTTAAAACAAGCATATTATAGTTTCAATAAAACTTGTTTGAAAAAATTGAATTGTATCAATATTATCAACCTAATAGACTAAATCCATAATGACCGCAACCGGGACAATTAGAATTTTGATAAGAAATTTTCACTCTGTGATTAATAGCGTAGTGTTAAATTATGTGTATTGACAAGAAAAGATGTAAATTTATTCATCAAATTTAAATTACTGAGTTTCAGTGTAAGTCTTTTCAAACGTATGAATGTATTAGTGCAAAGTTTTCATTAATATTTTCTGTTTTCAGGGAATCCAAGAGTTGGACTTTACCAAAATTAGATTGTATGGCTACAATGTAAGTGGCTTCCAATTGGTCGACTTCAATAATATGACTGTTCGGCTATTTCTCTCGGACTGGACGAAAATCGACCCAGCGGAGTGGCCCGGGGCAGGAGTGAAAACAATCACGGTAAGAAAAATTTTACTTTCTCTTGTAACACATATTTGCGCGGATATTGTCATACATTTATCCATAGTCGTCACATTGTTCATTATCTATGAAACTTAAATGAGATACTTGCTTGTTGATAATAGTTTTTGGCATAATAATGGCATATACTGTCACCTCATGTGCTGATATTTCGTTTTCTTTAGAAATAGCATGTAAAGATGTTTAAGGGATATCACCAAATTAATTGCAGTTTTTTGTATGCACACAAGATTTTATGCTAAATGCAGTGTTCGCGATTAGGATTAAATCAATTTGAATAAACAATATCAAATAACTGTTTTTTGTCACTGAACAAGAAAAAAATCTTCGAATTGTGTGTGCAAACAAATAAAATTAATTGATTTGGATGAGAAAATATCAAATTATCTTCGTTTCCGACAGGATCCTCGTTCTTTGCTATTTCGTTTGTTTCAACCTACAAATATTAAAAAAAAAGACCTAAAATTTCTCGATAGCTTTCGGAGTGCACATGTACACAGTATATCATCAAGCATTTTTAACTTTTCTCTTCGCCAAAGGCTCCAACTCAAGAACGAAAAACAAATGCAAACGCGGACAACCTTGACGAATGGAATGAGACACGAAAGGCTCGGTCAAACCCCATTCACTTCCACCAAATTTACTGTCGACTTGCTCAATAATCACGCGTACCATATGAAGGTTGTCCTGTATAGTCCTACCCTTCACAGTACAAGTCTGCTCAGAGTCAATTAGACTAGACAGGGCAACCTGCAAACGGCTGGTTAAAATCTTGGCTATAATCTTCAAAGGCCGAAAGTTACCTATCTCAACCGTTCTTCTTTTTCTGGTGAAGCGCTGAGGTATTGACCACTGCTTCATCCAGTTGTTGCAAATCAGTTCCAGCAAGTGAACAAGAACGGCCGACAGACTGTAAAGAAGATTATCTACCGAAATATTATTCCGGCCAACTAGTTTCAGCGCTTCTCAAAATAAACAATAACAAATGTTTGTAATGGGGCCTTCGTAGTTAGCCGCTTCAGCCCCCTCAAGGCGGGAAAAGTCACCGAACTGAGTAGGGCTCTGACCGGGCTCCCTTGTGAACAGATTCTGAAAGTAGTCACAAAAAGATTCACATATGCCTGCATTTGTAGTCCTAGTCTACCTAACCGACCATGCGACACATGATGCTATTGGATGCCTTTCTCACTTCTTCTGTACGCAGTTCAGTGGCCATATTCGTTGCCTCAGAAGACATTCTTTTTAACCTAGCTTTAACTACAAGAGGCTTAATAAGCAAAGAGGCAAACTTCGCCCTAGCTAAGGCTACTTTCCCATTATAATGTGATTTAAACGTCCGATCAACTTGTGCTTCACATGCTGTTTGTACTGCTAATCTATTTTTATTGAGTCGATAACTATAATCAGCTGCAAACGACCTAACTTTACATTTCAATAAATAACACTACTTATCCACAATCACAGCTGTAGCATTAGTATTAGTAGGTCCTGGAGATCACGTTTGCCAAATAATGATGCATTCAATTTCCAGTAGCCACCCATCCTAACCTTAGGCTCATCTAAGTCTACACGAATCCGGACGAGTCTACAAATTTGGCACAAGATCTAAAATTAGGATGGGGAAGTTTGGTCATCATCTATCTTAAACTTTAACTTAGCTAGCTACAATCGTTGACCCTAGCACACTACAATAATCCTTTTACCAAAATACCACAGTCTTACATACCATTCTTACTACATCCACCATAATACTTCAGTGACTCTATGATGCCCTAACTATATCCCATATATACAGTTTTTGTGTCGGGCTGGGCAAAAATAACATTTAACAATTTCCATAAGGAATATATACAATGAAAAATAATGTATACAAGAAACAAAAAAAAAACATGTTAGTAATAAACCTCCTACAACGCTTAGATTGTGGCAGAAACATCCATTAACTGAACGAAATTAATGCGCGACTTTCAAAGTATAACAACAATCATTCGATCAAAAACACTAAGTCACTCACACATCTAAACACGAGAACAAAAACGACAGATTCCCGCAAGACTTACCAATCTTTTGGCAAATTGCGATGGAGGGAGTCGTTTCATTTCCGTTCTAATCTTGACTTTCAGCTGATGTCTTTAACCATGATGTCTTCAACAAACTTGAACAACGAGACAACAACTCTGCGGTGGAAGATGGCATGTTCGACGATCTCCGTCGACAACCCACAACGCACGCGGGTTGAAACACTTAGTAGGCCCGCTGCATAAAGTTTCATGCCACCAAGAGGGCATTACGTATCATCAGTCAGGTGAGTGATGTTTCATCGTTAGTGAGACATTTCAACCCGGGACACCCCTTAAATAATACTCGATATAAGGCCTTACGAGACAACACCTGGACGTTGGAGAAGCCGCAAGAAGAAACTTGATGCCAACCTGCTTTCGCCCGCAAGAGGAAATTGATAGCCAACCGATATTTGTGATAGAAAGAGCCTTGAAGTGCACGGCGGGCCTTTTCCCCGGACGAGTACACACCTTACAAAAATGGAAAATATCTTGGGAGCCTTGCCTACTCCCCACAGGAAGGAGAACAAAAGCTGTATTAACCCCAACTGAATGGCACACGGGAGTGGAAGTACAGAGAGTCGGTTTAGTAGAATCGGGTAGATGTGCGAAGCACATACTTCC
Source organism: Ascarosepion bandense (assembly GCA_037127315.1). Lineage (NCBI taxonomy): Eukaryota > Metazoa > Mollusca > Cephalopoda > Sepiida > Sepiidae > Ascarosepion > Ascarosepion bandense. Next base: position 1,943,232 of record JBBBDQ010000412.1, read on the forward strand.
GACTTCTCCTTCAAGGAAAACAGACGGACTGCGACCTCGACCTTCTCTCAAACCTCCGACAAATTCATTTCCAATGGGAGATCGGGACCGAACCAGACTCCGAGAATCTTGACCTGCCCATCCGTCCAGAAGAAAGGTCCAGGAAGAGAAACCCCCTTCCACACAACCAACCCCAAGCCAACAGACTTATCGCGATTGATCTTGGCCCCTGTCACCGTTTCATACCCTCTGATCTCTTTGCTAACTTCATCTTGCTCGACACAAGAACCGAAACGTCGTCAGCATAGGCAGAGTACCTATGTGGTAGCACTAGGTAAGGAAATTCCCCGCAGAACCGGATTCGCCTTTAGCTTGCCAAGGACAGGCTCCAACGCAAGAACATAATGCAAAGGTGTAAGCAGACAGCGGAAAGCGAATGGAGCGATATAATATGAAAGACTTCGATCTCATCCCATTCACTTCCACCAGCGCACGGGGGGGGGGGGGAGCATACAGCAGTCGGATCCAAGAGCAAAAGTGCAGCCTGAAATCGGCGGTGGAAAGGACAGACTCCAAAAACCGATGGTCAATCCTATCGAAGGCCTTGGACTGATCCAAATTTATCAGTGCGGTTCCACTGTCAACTTTCTCGATGATCAGGCGTACTAAATGAAAGTTGTCCTGAATAGGCCTGCCCTTTACAGCTAAAGTTTGCTCGAGACCAATCAGACTAGGGAGGACAACCACTAAACGGCCGGCTAAAATCTTCAAGTCAATAACACCCCCATCGTTCAAAGCAACTTGATCACAGTCCTGATGAAGTGTTGAGGTACAGGCCCCCCTCCTGCCTGAAGTATATTTCGTAAGGAAGAGCATCTAATCCCGGAGTCTTGTCACGGCCAACCAATTTCAACACTTCTCAGTTCTCAGGCTCTGTAATGGGACCGTTGCACCTTGCACTCAGCCGTTTCAGCAGCCCCAAGGCGGGAAAAGTCGGCTAAATCGGCATCGAACTGAGCAGAACTCAGACCGAGCTCCCTGGTAAAAAGATCGTGAAAGTAATACCAGAAAGACCGACGTATACCCGCGTTTGTGGTCACGGTATGTGTTCTATCAATATGCCGGTGAGCTGCATTTTGAACTTCCTCTGTACGCTGTTCAGCGGCCATACTCGTTGCCTCACAATACATTTTTTAATCTAGCCCTAACTACCAGAGCTTGGTTCTTTTTGATAGCAAGAAGGCCAGATCTGCCCTAGCTAAGGGTACGCCCTCGCTATCACAGGATTTTAATCGCCCGATTGACTTTTCCCTCACATGCCGTTTGTGCAGCTAAATTAGCAACATTGGGCCGACGACTATAATCAGCAGCAAACGACCTAAATTTTGATTTTAAGGAGGCCCACCACTTATTCCCAACCACAGTCACCGTCAGTTTCCGCTGTAGTGTTTGCAACAGCTGGTCCCGGAAATCTTGCTCATCAAACAATGATGCGTTCAATTTCCAGTAGCCACCCAATTTAACCCTAAGCTTATCTAAGTTTACACGAACCTGGACGAGCCTATGATCCGTGTAAACTATCGAATGGAAACTTGGACAACGTAAGAGTCCTAGAACTCGGTTGAACTACCAAGAACGCATCACCGAAAACCGAGCTGCCCCTATTAGTCCAAGTCCGCAATGCCTCCAAGCGGTACTCATTTCGATAATTATCGACAAGCTTGAACTTTTCAATTTCAAGTCCTGAAATAGCTTCACTGTTTAATATAGTGTGACGGTTCTGCCCGTTTTTAATCCATAGCCAAAACTTACATATAATGTAAAAGATAATCTCGCAAGAGGGTATCTGGCTCCGGGATCTGTTTTAAATGTGTTATTCGCGAAACCGGGCATCTTTTTTTAGTTTTTTTTTTCTTTTTGGTGTGGCAGTAGCCCACACGTGAGGCACGTTCGAATCTATGTTCCCCCTGAATGTAAGTCATTTTTTTCTAGCGTTAAAAAAATGCGTGCATCCGTAGACCTTTTTCCTTTCTGCGGTAGTTCACTATATAAAAAAAGTGTGGATGGCTCTACACAAACCTTCAACACTCTAATCAAATCATTTGTGTGGGTTTCTGGCAGCTTACCAGGGTTCATCTGTGGATCAAACCTCGCGCACAAACAAGCACACACACAATTACAACAAGAAGTCCATTGGCGATAGGGTAAAGGCGACGGGGACAGGTAAAGGATATTGCTGGAAGTCCTTAGCTGGAGCCTTACACAATGGCGGCCAATGGGTGATGGCCGTTCTGCGCTAACACGTGAGCAATGGCGCAGTCCGTGTCCTCCAATGGTGACAAAGCAGCCCTATTTAGGGATAGCACTGCTTTCCCCATGCCGGGGAGGGGGCGGTAAAAGGAGCCCTAAATATTGCATGCTCACATCAACCTTGGCAGCCAACTGCAGTTGTCTGGGTATCCAATCACGCAGTCAAAATACTACACGCCAAAATAACCGCAAACGGAAATTTGCTTTTGGAAGCTGGAATGTTCGTACTCTCCAGGATACTAATTCTGCACCTGAGCGTAAAACCGCTCTTGTTTCCCTTGAGTTACAGAAATACAACATTGATATAGCTGCCTTATCTGAAACTCGCCTTGCTGGAATTTCCCAGCTACGAGAAGAAAAGGGTGGATATGACTTCTTTTGGTCTGGAAAAGGTGAAAACGAATCTCGGCAATTTGGAGTTGGATTTGCCATTAAATCAGAACTGGCTAAGTCTCTATCTTCGTTGCCTAAGGGTATTTCGGATCGAATCATAACCCTTTCTTTGGAGTTGGGTGGAAATACCCGGCTGACGATCATCAGTTGTTATGCTCCAACATTGGCTGGCTCAGAACAGGAGAAAGAAGAATTTTACGATCTCCTTCGTGATGTCATCCTCAAGGTGCGCCACAAGGATAAGCTTATTCTTGCTGGGGACTTTAATGCTCGCGTTGGAAATGATGGCCAATCTTGGACTGGTGTACTAGGTGGTCATGGTGTAGGCAAGGTAAATGAAAACGGTTTGAGGCTTCTCACTATCTGTAGGGAGTTTGGCCTTAACATTACAAATACCTTGTTCCAACAAGCAAACCACCACAAAACCACCTGGATGCATCCTCGGTCTAAGGATTGGCATCTCATAGACTATATCATCACAAAACGAAGAGACATCAGTGACTTCAACATCACTCGCTCATTTCACACATCCTGCTACCTTTCAGATCATGCTCTCTTGCGAAGTAGACTCTCATTGAGTTTATACAAACGTAGGGTGTTTAGGTCAACAGCTCCGAAACGGATTGATGTCCTTCCCCTGAAATTAGCAGACAAGAAATATGAAATCTCTGTTAAGCTTGAGGCTGCCTTGTACTCAGTGAATATCACTGATGATATAGAATGTTCTTGGAAAGTATTGCAGAAGGCAACTCATTCAACAGCAGTAGAAGTTCTTGGAGTTCCGCGTAGAAAGCACCAGGACTGGTTTGATGAAAACAACGAGGATGCAAAAAAGCTCATTAACAAGATGCACACTACACACAAAGCCTGGATAGAGGACAAGAATTCGTCTGCCAAGCAGATGTCTTACAGGAAATGCAAAGGTGAGGTGCAAAGGGCTCTCAGAGCCATGAAGGAACAGTGGTGGTATAAGAAAGCAATTGAGCTCCAAGAAGCTTCTGACAGTAAAAACACCAAAGCATTCTATAATGGTCTTAAAGAAATATTTGGGCCTGAAACGAATGGTGCCTCACCTGTATGTACAACGGACGGGGAAACGCTGCTCACTGATAAGTCAGATATTCTAAAGAGATGGAAGGAACACTTTGAGACAGTTCTAAACACATCATCTGAAGTCGACAATGATGTCATCTCGTCCCTTCCACAATGTGCTGAAATTCCTGAATTGTCATTTGAACCAGCTTATCAAGAGGTACTTGAATCTATCAAACAGATTGCCTCCGGTAAATCCCCGTCACCTGATGATCCCATCCCTCCTGAAGTGTACAAATGTGGCGGACATGCTTTAGTAAAGAAGCTACATGCTCTTTTTGTGGAAATATGGAAAGCCGGGCGTGTTCCGCAAGATTATAAGGATGCATGTATTAAGCACTTGTACAAGAATAAAGGAGCAAGGAATCTCTGCGACAATCATCGGGGAATATCACTTCTTTCCATTGCTGGAAAAATTCTGGCCAGATTAATTCTGAACCGAATTACCACACATCTTGTTGATAAAATCTACCCTGAGTCACAGTGTGGCTTCCGATCTGGTCGTGGCACCATTGACATGATATTTTCGCTCCGACAAGTTGCAGAAAAGGTACGAGAGAAGAACCAGGAACTTGTACATGGTGTTTGTCGATTTGACAAAAGCCTTTGATTCAGTGAACCGTGACGCTCTCTGGAAAGTTCTGCGCAAGCTTGGCATACCTGAAAATATGCTTAAGGTGATCATCTCTTTTCATGAAGGAATGAAGGCTAAGGTTGTGTCTGACGGAATGACGTCAGACGCCTTCGACGTCACAAATGGGACAAAACAGGGGTGTGTGATGGCTCCTGTACTTTTTGCTCTTTATTTTTCCCTGATGCTGAAATATGCCTTTGGTGATATTGATACTGGCGTGAAATTTCAGTTCCGTTCTTCTGGTGGTTTATTCAACCATCAGAGGTTTAAAGCCAAGACCCTTGTTCGAACTGAAATAATCCGAGATTTGCTCTTTGCAGATGATGCTGCTCTTGTAGCAACATCTTTCGAAGAGGCACAGTTTTTGCTCGATCGTTTCGCAACTGCATGTACGGCTTTTGGGTTTACAATCAGCATTAAAAAGACAGAGGTGGTGCATCAACCATATATACCTCCAAAGCAAGTCGCGGGAGTGAGGACAGAGCCACCTGAATATCGTTTTCCAGAAAGACAACTGAAGGTGGATGGTCAAGCCGTTAAGTATACAAAGTGTTTTCCCTACTTGGGCAGCAAGGTGAATCATGATGGTTCATTGGATGACGAAATTGTCAACAGGATTGCGAGGGCTACACATGCCTTTGGGAAGTTGCGCCATCGCCTGTGGGATGAACGTGGGATCCGATTGGATACAAAAATTGTGGTTTATCGAGCTGTTATTCTCTCCATCCTCCTGTATGGCTCTGAGTCTTGGACTCCTTGTAGACTTCACATCCGTCAGCTGGATGTATTTCACAAACACTGTTTGCGGTCAATCTGTGGTCTTAGCATTCGAGACAAGATGCCCAACGTTGACCTCTTCAGAAAATGTAATATTTCTGGAATAGAGCCATTCCTCATTCAGTTCCAACTACGTTGGACTGGACACGTATTGAGGATGACCGAGAAAAGGATACCAAAAATCATGATGTACAGTCAATTGGAGAGCGGTAGGAGAAATGTTGGACGGCCTTTACTGAGGTACAAGGATAAGATCAGGAGTAATTTGATTTCTCTCAATCTGCCTCACAACATTCTTGAGAGCAGAGTCTCTGATCGAATGGAGTGGAAGGCATGTTGTTTTGATGGTCTTCAGCGTTTCAAATCTGACAGTCTGAATCATATGAGTCAGAAACGAGAGAGAGTCAAGCGGGCTGTATTGGTACCTGCAAGTGCATCCCATAACCAGCACACTTGCACTCTGTGTGGATTGATTTGTAAGTCCCTTGCTGGACTTAGATGTCATCAGAGGCTGAAGCATGGATGAAGTCAGAGTTGTCGGAACCTCATACGTCGAGATCGACGGGAGAGTCCATCATATATATATATATATATATATATATATATTATAACTATGGTATAGTTATTATTGTACACAATCAAATTTAATTGTCAATGTGATAATTGTATTAGTAGATATAATTATATATGTAATCTTAAAATAAACGTTAGCATTTACTGTACACCTACTTTTGGGCCACTCAGTCCGAATATATATATATTCGGACTAACGTTCTAGCTGACATGGGGTGGAAAGCCAATATTGAAGCTATTGCTACCACAGCTGCTGAGAAAGTTGGTTCACTGTGTAATGTGAGGCAATGTTTCTTTCTAGAATCTAACATATCGGTAAGTCTACCATCCATCCATGCTTTGAATATTGTTGCCATGCATGGTCCGTTGCTCTGCCATTTACTTTGAGCTTTTTTATAAAAACCAAAGAAGAATCAGCAATATTATTAGTCCTAATCTGGCAGCTAGGCTTGAATTATTTTCACATCGTCTTAAGGTTGCCTTTATGCGTCTTTTCTATAAATACATTCATGATAATAGTTCAGATGAGATCTTCATTATAGTACAAAAGACTTATTAAATTTAAGCTCCTTACAAGACTGGCGTCGAGATCTCATTAATTTACAATTGAGATGTAACCGTAAATTCTATGTTAATAGTTTCTTTTCTCGAACTTTTTGATTATCAAACTTCCTTCAGGCTCTTTGTTTCCAACCAACTTTAATCTTCAAAAATTGAAATACAATATCTATCGCTATCTACTATCCTCCTGGTTACTGTTTCTCTCCCCGTTCATTATTAATGTTTTGTTCCTAATTTTTTCTCCCCCGTAACCTTCTGTGTCTTGGTAATTTTATTGCTTTGCATGGGGTGATATCAATTAACATATATATGTATATTGACAATCGAATCTGTTAACCCGGGAAAAAAAACATCACGATTTGCAGAATCAGTACTAATGTTTTAAAATACACACTGTAATAGTTTAAAAACTTTTTACAATACATCAAATAAGTTTAACTAAAGGTTTTCTTGAAGAATCTTTCATTACTATTATCTATATTCAAGAGAAGAGGCTACTTTTCATTTGAATGAAAATCGAAACAGTGATCTGCGTTGTGGTGCAGTGGATATCGACTCGGAACGACAAATCGGAGTGCCGAGTTCGAATTCCAGTTGAATCCCTTGCATTCACTTACGTACACATACCCTTGGGTAAGGTATTAATCCGTCGCTTCCCTTCATTTACGGGTTCAATAATAGAACAGATTGGGTTCTATAGCTTTGGCTGGCAACCAGTCTACTACAGAAAGCAATGTCAACCTACTGCGGGATAATCTTCTGCCCAGTCAGTCATGTCTCTTTCGAGACATGATCGCCCAAAGTGTGTTTCCCGTATGGCACTTAACTGATGTTAACACGACTCTAAATAAGAAGATAATTAAATATAATCTGAAGACAATTTGAACTAATTTCACAAAAGTATGAATATACAAATAATAATGCTCAAAAATAAGAGATGCTCCAACTAAATCCGTAGTCCGTAGATTTAAAAACAATGATCGTCTTCGAAACAGATAAAGGTTAAAGATGATTCCTTTAGACTAGAGCTTCATCGCACAGAATTTTCTAATCATATGCCACTGAACAGAAATTAAATATCTTCCAAGATTATAATGCTGTGTAAGGAAACATTTTTTAAATAAAGCATTTACTTATGATGGCATATGAATAGTTTTACTTTCTATTTCAATATAACCAGATAAAATGTCTACAAATTCATCAACTGGACGTGTACACATTCCATTATAACTTACCGAGACATTTTGTGTGAATATTATCACAAGATGATTTCTTAATATATAATCATCAATTTTGCTTGCAAATATAGTCTGATGCCTTTCGGCATCAGTGTATTATTGTATTTACAAAATATCGACCCGGATTACTTTCAGAATTACCAAATATATTCATCGGTAGTTTTAAGTATAGTATCAAAAGTCTATATTCGCGGGATCTGATCATGTTACTAGTTATTGAATTTCGATTTCTAGTAAAACTCTTTATAATTTAAATACGAATGAATAGTTTTTTGCTTGTTCATTTGTTTGTTGCGTGCGTATTTAAACGCACGCAACAAACAAATGAACAAGCAATCGAAATTGAATTTACTTTTATAAAATTATATAAACAGCAAGAAAAATAAATCTCTTAACTAAGAACTGGATCTATATTCTTATCAGTTTATTTTCTTAAAATTCCTTCAACAAGTAAAATAACAAAACAAAATTCTTCATATATTGCGTTTAATTTGGCGATGTGATAGATTATGCTAGATTCGCATATTTTTACGAAAATTAATAACTGGGGCTTTATTCTGCAAATTTATATCAATTTAATTACCTCCAGAATAATTTAAAGAAAATTATTCGGAGGAAAGCAAGTATAGTAATGATAATGATAATATTTGAAGTTTCCTTACAGGGAAACATTCGGTATTCATTGACTAAGCAACCAAAACTACTGTCGGTTGAAATTTATAAAATCTTAAAACAATTTTTCAAGTTTCTCGTGTCCAGTATCTGTTATCGTTCTTTCTATTAATGATGAAGTGTTTCCTTCCTAATCTTTTATTTGAAGTAGCGTGGAATGTCGGCATCTTGAGTATATCTATCTTATCTTCGAATTTGGGCACCTCGACGTGGTGTAATGGTTATCAAGCTTGTCTCGCTAAAACTTATTATAATTGAATAGTGAGTTCAATCCTCACTGGGTATTTCATACTTTCGGCCTAGTGCCACATCTAAGCGGCGCTTGGAAAATCAACTATCTTCTCTTCCTTATATGTGATATCTATTTTAGTTGTTGTTGAGTCCTCAAATTCACGTTCTAGTAAGTTCGATAAGCCCGACAAAGTAAAATGGACAGCTGCACTCATAAATAACCTCCAATCAGGGATTAACTGGAACAAGGAGTGGTTTGTAAATTTTAACGCATCCAAAACAAAATTGCTTTCATTAAATTACATAGAAAACTTTTCTGCCTTTCATCAGCAATACTCTATGCGTTCTTGAGCTCATGTTTTCTATATTATTGTTATTATGGTTACATCTTTGTTATCAAGTACCTGCATAAAAAGGGATGAGCCCCCACCCACCCCCGTGAACATTCATGCTGACATGGTTGCTACATTAGCGGATGATGCTTCAGCTTTATCGACAGTGCAAAAGTGAACAGATGAATTTAGAAAGGGAAGGGAATGTCTTTTAGATGAATCAAGATCTGGATGTCCTTCAACTGTCACTGGCGTGGAAAACATTGATCATATTCACTACATGGTAATGGATGACGGGCAATTATTGCTATTAGCATGAAAATCCCATGAAAGAGCTGAGAATGAACTTGGCATGTTTCTGCTCAGTCGATGCCACTCTTCTAACATCCGATTTAAATGGCCACAGACTGAACATATTACGGGAAAATTTGACATTGTTTGAGACAGATCCAGCTGGTTTCTTTGAATGTTTCCTAGCCCAGGATGGGTGTTGAGTTGAACATTTTCAACCAGAGACAATTCATGCAGTGGAAACACCTCTCCTCATCTGCTCCAAAAAAGACAAAGGTGGTTTCATCTGCAGGGAAGGTGACTATATGTTATGTAAAATGCCTTGTGTTTACTGACTATATTCAAAAGAACTACACCATCAATGCGGCAGTTCAGGCTATCAAAAACAAACGCCCAGAAAAACTGACAAAAGGGTGTCTCGTTTCATCAGGACAATGCTCCGGCACACAAGTCCTTGGTTTCAATGTCTACTGTGTGTGAATATTTGGTCACATTCCCTATTCTCCTGATAATCTGTTTTTCCAACACGAAATAAATACTTGGCTGAGATCCAGTATCGCAGTGATGATGAAGTCACATCTGCTTCTGATGAGTTTTTCACCACCAGGATGAACAGTTTTTTTCTTGAACAGATGTCAGTTTAGCTGGAAAGAATCAATGTAGAGTTTAAGTTGAAATTAAGTTATAAGTTGAAATTTATGCATGCAAGATTTCACAGCTCTAGCATCACTCAGCTGATGAACTTTTTAACACATTCACGCATATCGGCATCAGTACATTGGCCTCAGGGGGGAAAGCAGGATTGTTGTCTTCTATTAGTAGATGCGTTGTATAAGTTCCATGAAAGAGTGTTTTAATATATAATATTCCATATGCATGCTTTGTAAACTTGCCGACCATTTCTGATCTTTAACTCCTGTTTTTTCAGTATGAGGCAGCGTTGGCAGTCGACGCTGTCAGTTTGTTCACGCGCGCAATGAAGAACTTGTCCAATTTCGGCCTTTTTGAGTCCCTTTTCATCCGCGCTAAGAGTGGAGCCAACAGCAGCAAAACTTGTGCAGCTGAGCGTCTGAATGTGTGGAACAAAGGTAAACATGTGCTCAAGGCAATGAAAGAGGTAAGTATGTTTTATTGTTAGTTGTTTTATTGATTGTTTTGAAAAACGATTAAAAATAAATAATCCTCCGAGATGCATTAATATGGAAGAAAAAAATTTAGAAAGCTGGTGGTTGGCAGCTGCTCTCTTTTCTGGCCTCTGACCTAGCTCTAAAAACTCAGTGGGTTGCCTCGAAAACCAAACTATTAACATTCCATCATCGCCGAACTATCACCAGTCACTATGAATGAATGCTCCCTTAAGAATGCCTAGTGCATGGAGTGACTATTGAGCACTAAACTCAACCCAAAGCACAAAAGGAACTCATACATTTGATCCATAGCTACTGTAAAAAGATACTGTAAAAATGGTCGATTCCTTGTTCTGCTTCAGTAAGTAACTGACTCTTTGTGCTATATTCTACTTTTACTAGAGTCAGATCAGACATAAAAGCAGGTATTGCAGCCATATATGAGCAGGAGCAGCTCAGTCTTCACTTTCTAGTCCAAAAATGTATCCACTACCTTGGAGGTGACAAATTATTTTCCATCTTACAACCCTTTTTCTCACAGACGATACGTTACAAGCATCTTGCTGCTCTATCGTTATTTCTATGAAAAGTGCTCAAACGAGCTAAATTCCTTAGTTCCATCAGTTTAACGTTCCTTTCGTGTTCCACTTGAGCATCTTCTGAAGATAGCGGTTAGCTTGAACTGATTAAGATTGTAGTAATCGGAAAAACAGCCTCTTCTTCAATTCTGCATCTAACCGTTATCTTTACAACATAAAATGTTACTCCCTGGCCTCGTGCAGGGCGAACATCACTGCAAAAATTCAAAGAATCTCACATCTGATGAAATCTACGTACTAGCGCATACCGATAATTTGTATCATTTCAAGGAAAACACCCACAAATAGTTTAGCTTGGTACAAGGACACTAACACTAACAGAGATCCATTGCTCTGCAGCAGGCGTCCAACTTCAATTCATAATTAGATTTTCATTTAAAGTAACATGTTTAAAGGTTTAGAATCCAGTAAATCAATAATTTATTCAATATTTCTTAATGAAAAACAAAAAAAAACATTTTGCTTATCTAAATAACAATGACTCGAATAACTATTCCTAATTTGTTTAGGAACAGTAATATGGTAAAAACCACAGATCCAGGTGTGTTTCAGTGGATTACTATAAATGAACAAGCCGTTGATGAAAATATCCAATCTAATCTTCGTTTGTTTCATTTTCTTTGTTTTTATAGTAAATAACAAAAATAAATATTATCATAACCCTCAACGCACACAAAAGTAACTGAAGCCTGAGAATAAAATCGGTATTGTAATTTTGTTCTAGGAATTGTATCCAAAGGATACTTGCGTTTTGTTGTCACTAGTAATCAAAAATACACTCTCTGTCTTGTATACACACACACACATGTAATATATATACATATATATATATATATATATATATATATATATATATATATATATATATAATAACTAAGTAGACTCTGTAAGTATGTAGGCCGTAAATTTATACTAAAATAAACCTTCAAAAAAACCACTAACAAACAGAACCTAATTCCGTTACAATCCGATGCACTAAGGCGTCGGATAAATGGGGAGAAAAAAAGAAAATCGCGGAACAAGAACAAAACATTCAATACTCCGCAGCAAAGAAAAAAAAACCCAAACGGAATCAACCACAAGAAAAAGTGCTCGATACAAAGTACAAAAGAAAATATACAAAAGTAGAGCAAAGACACACAAAAATCTAAAGTGAGCCAAAACCTACCACGGTTTCACACTACGGATCGCCAGGGCAAAGGCTGAAACACTAAAGATAAAACCAAATAAATAGATATACACTAAGATAGGGAGGAACCATACCAACACAAAAGGGGGGTTAGAACAAAAAAAAGCAAAACACACTAAATTAGGAAAAAATTTTTTAAACACATAACTAAAAAAAAATAAAAAAATAAAAAAATAAAAAAATAAAAAATTTAACACTACGCTCTCACACTAAGCAATGAATTAATATTAATGAAACTTACATTTGTTTAGAATTTCAGTCTTAGCATTAAGCAGATTATGGGCGGGTTCGAATAAGGCTATCGCTAGTTTTTCCTTGCCACATAAATTACAGAATTTACTGCCTTTATTGTAATCAGTACATTTTTTTTATTATTTCCCATTTCAAAATGGGGTCTTTTTTAATTTTAGATCTTATGTCCCAAATATAATTCGATAAGGTCGTGCCATGTCTATATTTTTCATTTTTAAATGAGGTTTTGTGATTATAAAATTTTTCCTAATTTAGTCTGTTTTGCTTTTTTTTGTTCTAACCCCCATTTTTGTGTTGGTATGGTTCCCCCCTATCTTAGTGTATATCTATTTATTTGGTTTTATCTTTAGTGTTTCAGCCTTTGCCCTGACGATCCGTAGTGTGAAACCGCGGTAGGTTTTGGCTCACTTTAGATTTTTGTGTATATATATATATATATATATATATATATATATATATATATATATATATATATACCTTTATTTCCCAAACCTATTCAAAGTAACGTTTGGGAAAGACGCTGTGAATAAACCGAATGAACATCGATTCAGAATTGTGTTCTGCTGTCCGTAAATACAAAGTGAACCAATTCCATAATGTTTAAAGGTTCAACAATTTTCTAACATCAAAGTTAAACTAATCCACCAGCTTCAAAATGCTTTAATTACCGAGTAAAAGATGAGAAACTACCATGTGAAAAAGAAAAACCAATATTTAATTTATGCACTTTTATGTATACTTTTTCGATAATCCTATGTTTATACTTTTAACTGACAATAGATTTATATGTACAGATGTGTGTGTACATTTGTATGATGTATTGGTATTATGAAAATTAACACATTCACTAACATTTATTCTATCACATAAGTACGCACATAAACACATTTGCACGTAAAATACCAATGCACATCCGTACATGTGCATAATAACATCTGGTCTGTCAAAAGATTTTTCTCTACTTTAATTGAATTTTTTGGTTGTCTATTATATTTCTTCTTTTTTTAATTAACTTAAATTACTGTCTGTTCTTTTCTTATCCATTCTCGTCATTTTAATTTCTTCAATCTGTCAAACCGAATAATATTCAACACCTTATTTGCCAAGAAAAATGTCCTCGACACAAGCGAAGAAAACGCACTACAGAAATAAGTGGAGATCTTTCATTCAGGTAGAGGCAAAATTTTTCTAACAATCGGCAATTTCAACCAGTGAATGACCATAAAAGGAAAAAAGACACTGATGAAATTAAACTATTTGCATATTCTTAATGAAATCCCATCTCTTTATACCAAGCAGGTACGTGAAACACGTGAAAAATAATGAGAACCAACAGTAACTTACCAAGCTTGTCAAATTAACAACGGTCTTACTTACACACACCGTGGTAAGTCGTGTTTTAGTCAATCTAAACTGACTAGACACTTGACAATCTATAACCAGCGAACTCACAAGGCACAAACTTCCCAACGATCAATGACCTATATCGGCCATTTGCAAATTTTGCAAATCACTAGCTTCAAGAGCCATTGGCAGTATCAGGATCATTAACACTTGTCATTGATGGCCATACTCATAATGAATTGGTAGCTATATATATATATATATATAATGTGTGCGTGTATAATAATAACTTGTCACCATACATCAGAGGCTTCTTCAAAGTACGTAAAACTTTTATTTCCTGCTGTGAGTTTTACCTTTTGCTTCTATTTATCCAGTTTTGATTCAGTAATGAAGTCACTATTTTAATCAAAGGTTAACAATATTCACAGGTTAAATTTCCCAGTTGCCTTTTCTTATTCCGAATAAGAATCAAAATTTAATTCAGACAATAACTTTCTTATTCTAAAAATCTGGTGCTATGGCAAAATATTTTCTGTGGCATGGAAAGTCAAATATTATTTCCCAGGACAGGATATCAACAATCAAAACTAATCTTCAAAGCCAACTTCTAAATATAATTACTTTTAACATATTTGAAAGTGAAATTTAAATATGACAACAAACTACGCATTTTTGTTGTTTTTAGTTTGGTTTTCGCTGTATTTTAGAGCACATCATTGCATAAATCTTAGTGCCAAATAAAGATTTAAATAAGTTTAAGATCTTATTTTGTTTTTTTGTTTTTATTTTTTTGTTTTTGTTTTGTTTAGTTTAGTTTTGTTTTTTAATTAGAGAGAGAGGGAAATTAAAGGAATTTGATGACAATTATATTAAATGACCACCGTGTTTTAATGATGTCTCCAAACTAAATAAAGATTCAAGTCATATTCTACGAATAATTACGAAAGATTAGTTTTTTTTTATCTAAATATATAGTAATCCAATGAGTCGATTTACAGTTAAAAAGTCGATATATCTATTAATGCTACAATAAAAAATCATAATTCTTCTGTCTATTTTCCGCTGAATCAATATGAAATATCACTTTGACACAAAATTCGCTTTAATTTTTTCCGTTTGCAAACAAATCGCTACAAAATATTTTACTTTTTTCCGTTTGCAAACAAATCGCTACAAAATATTTTTACATGTCTCTTTTGACGTTTTATGCAAGCATATCAGAATTTAATGCAGATTATAAAGTAATTAAAATACACCAATTCCACTGTTTAATTTTTTGTAAAGTTTGTTTTTATTTAAACTATTTATATCGTTCGAACTATTGTCCTCTTTATTGCATATTAATGAAGTTTCGGCTGTTATACGCTCCGACCTTCTTCAAGTCATATACGTTAAAATTTCGAGTTATTTAGTCCACGAGGGTAAATTGTTCTAATTTTATGTGCCATACCTGTTTTTGATATCTCATCAGTTAATTCTCTTTAGTAACTCAACTCTCCAAGTTTGTTTTCATTTTTGAATTTGATAGCGATTCAATTTAGTCGTAGTGATGAAGTTAATGAAATTAATGAAAGACGCTGATGAGATATTTCAATCATATAACCTTCTACAAAACATCCTGATCTCTAGTAGTTATCAGGTTCCTATAAAGCATCTTGCAAAAGTACTGCAATTGTTCACAAATATTGACCAGAAGAATGCACTAATATGTTGTGTCAAATGTCGTTGGAAACAGACGCAGTAAAAAAAAATTGGCTGACAGCAAAACATGGTGAATAAAACTTTTTGCCTACTTATTTGAAATATTCCGCTCAAATTTATTTCTTTAACAAGAATGGATGCTGCATTTTTATTTTAGCTGAGTTTTGATTTATCGAGGTTTTCCCCTTGGTGTCTACATTTTCAACATTCTCTGCAATGTTAAAAACAGATGAAACACAATAGAATTACTAGAGACTGATTGATGATGATACAGAAAAGTATTTCCGCGAATAAATGTTGGTATATTATTTGTATTTTATTATTTGTTTTTCAGATGGAGTTTGATGGCCTTACTGGTCGAGTGGCATTTGACAACAGAGGTCACCGCAAAGAGTTCACTCTAGACGTTCTTGATATAGGAATTACTCGTGGCGCAGTCAAGGTAAAATTGGAAGTATTTTTCTCTTAACTGACAGATAGCCGCCCACATAACTTTATTGAAAATTTTTAATTTCTTGAATATAGGAGACATATGTCTACTATTAATTGCTTGCATCCCTCCTCTAAAACCTGCACATCCGGGGACGGCCGTTGGTATATATGTTCCGTTGGTATATATGTTCCACACATCCGGGACGGCCGTTGGTATATATGTTCCACGCAGGGAACAATTTGTACGACAACTATAAGAACAGGGAACATCCGCCAAAAAAGTACGAAATAACAACAGTAGAAACGTGATGTGTTCCAGTGAGAAAAGAGCAATAGTTGAAACGTATCCGTGTGTATATCTCTATAGGCGCATGTAAGTATGTATGAATGTGAATATACTTGCTCACTCAAAACCCGTATTGTCTATTACTTCTCTTTATGGCTGTGCTTGTCTTGAATCCTATCTAAAATCATTCTTAGACTGATCATTCTAAAGCATCCATATTCCTTGCGCCTCGTCCACTCCAACGACTTAAATTAACATCTGAACGGCCAAATCCTTCTACAAATACACGCCCGGATCTGTTTTATTATCATTATTGTTACCTATTTTCTTTGTTGTTTGTCACTATTACTTGGTGAGAAAAATCTTCCTCTATAAATCATGTAATATTGAATTTAACACGCTGAATTCGTTTCATTAAAATTTTAAATATGAACCGTAATGTGTGCATCAACATTGAACCCTTCAGAAATCATAAATTTAGAAAATCATTACATTTTGGATTACTTAAAAGTTTGTTTTATTAAACAAAAATATTTTTCTACATTAACTTTATTTAACAATATATTTATCATTTCACTATCAATCCATTTTGATGATGAAAATATAAATTTGAGTTCATTCCTTAGCATTCGTCATGATAAGGCAGTCATATTTTCTCCATCAGTGAAAAGATTAGCTAGCTTTCTCTAGATCAAATATTACATAGCAGTTCAGCGCTAATTATTTTTTCCTAACGAAATAATCTTAGTACTTTGCTTAATTTCTCGAAAACATTTTATGTGGTTCCTTTGCTCTTTCGGATTTCTGTATCACATTTTCCATCGTCTATTACTGAACTATTTCGATCGTTGAATTTCTCTACCTGCTCAATTTTAATGTTCCAATACTTTGTGGTGTTTATTTTCCAGACACCTATACATTCTGTCATCTTACAGTTAATAATTAATTCTTTCTTCTTGTTTTCCTTGTCTAAATCTTTCAGTTTTTTCTTCTAACTTCCTATAAACACAGTCATCTTAAGCTGTTAAGATTGTTCTTGTTCTTTTCGGATTGCCTCACTGTATTGGTCAAATAGATTCAATGAGAAAACTCATTCTTTTGTTTCTCTTCTTTCTATATTTTTCTGTTTACGGCTATTCGTCAGCATAGTCTGATCCAAGGCCATAATCATGGGATATACATGAGGATCGAATTCACCTACATTAGCAATTTGCTTTGAGACGAACAACCGTGCTATGTTATATAGAAAGATAAAGATGTCCCTTTTTAAAAAAAAAAAAACGTTTCCAGCCTCCATAGGTACATGTAAGCCTGAGAAAAAAAAGAGAAAATGAACAAGTGTGGAATGAAACACTAAAACCATTTCTTTGATGCAGCAAATTTTTATACAAGAATTTAACTCACTCTCAATAGCTTTTGAAATGAAATCTGTTAGAGTACATACGTTCAGTGTTTGGAAAGTACAGATTTCAGAAAGGAATCACTGGAAGATGCAAATTTATGACAAATATTAATGAATCTAGAAGCAAGTGCTAACATGGAAATGTATCAATTCCCTGTGTTCTCTTCGTTGCTAAATTCTTTATAAAAATACTTTCCTCGTTTCTTACCAACTGAGAAAAAGTTCTAAATAATCAGAGATGACAAGACTTATGCATTTCGGGAAGAACACTCGATTAAATTATTCTCTGGTAGAATAGATATACCTCAATTGTTTTAGCTTCTTCTCTTTCTTTAAGATTAAAGAGAAAATTTCCTTGTTCTCAAAGTTTCCTAAACATAAATAAGTGAAACGGGAAAAAATAAATTAGTTCAGGGTGTATTTCAATTTATTCGTCGTCACAAGCTGAAGGAATATTTTTTTGGAAAAGATGGCAAAAGTTTTGCAATTACCACCGAACTCAAAGATAGTGATCGAATCTGGCATAATTGGGTTAAAAAGAAAAATTCATCCTGGTATCCAGAAATAGTCCGAGAGGAACGTTTACATTGTTACTAGAATTTTTGGAAATCTGTCAAGGTAGTATAAGAGAAAACGTAAAATCAAATCATCACAAAACCTGGAACAATCTTACCACTTCGTAACGTATCGCTTAAAATGGCAGACAAAGGAGTTACTAGTGTTATTATGAATAAGGAAAACTATATTTCGACGTGTGAAGAAGTTTTAAGGAACAAAAAGTTTATGGAGAAATACAAATAGACCCAAACCCTTATTAAAGAAAAAAGCCAGACAACATAATTCTTGAAATGAAAGGAAATAGTTTTATAAATGAAATAGTGTCTAACATATTACGTTCAGCCTTCCTAAAATACATAAAAATTTGATAAATTTCCTCCACTTTGCCCGATTTGGAGTGGATATGAATGTATGGTAAAAATCTCTGAGTGGCTAGACGCTTTCTTTATTTATTTTTTTTTATGTCATATGGCAAAATGTTTTTCGTCTTATGTCCGAGACACATTTGATATTATTTCTAAAATAAATAAATTTTCAGAGCGAAAAATTATTTTTATGCTTACTCTTTGATCACCATGGATGTCTCGTTTCGTTATTCAAATATTGATCATGATGAAGAGATTGAGGCAAGCAACAAAGCTTTTGAGACACGCAAAAACAAAACCATTCTGTCAAACTTTCTCTGTAGACTTATACGTTTCGTCTTGGAAAGAAATACGACGAATTTTGGGAATTTTTTCCACCAAATACAGGGATGTGCAATGGAGATCCGCATGGCCGTTAACTTCGTGAATGTTCTTATGACAAATTTCGAATAAAAACTACTTGAAACTTTAAATTATCAGCATGGCTATGAACCAGAACTTTGGCTGCGATTTATTAATATTTTCTTCAGCTATTGAAAAATATTGGAAGAGTTACGTCAAACATTTTGTTCATTATTATCATCATTATTATTTTTACGACTACTTCTCTTTCAGATTGGTTATTGGACCCCGAAGGATGGATTGACTATGCTGAAGCGTAAAATGGTCCGGCCTATTAACGCGCCTAGCTCTGAGAACAGAACAAGGATTGTAACTACTATCCAGGTAATAAAGCTTCTCAAATATATTTTTATTGAAGTTGATTTACATAATCGACATTACTTATCTGTTAAGAAAAATTACAAATTATGTTCAAAAAGTAACATTTACAAAACAAAAATTAATGTTAATGTTCCTGTTTTAATCTCAAGTTACAAAGAAATTAAGAATATTGATATTTATTAGATATTAATGTCTTTCCAAATATGGCAGTCTCCCAACATTCTACAATATGGCACATTTTTTGATAGAATTTGATAATATTCAGCGGAAATATAGAACATTCTTCTTTTTCTTTTAAACAAGACTAAATAAACTGCTATTTCTTCTGGAAATATAATCGACTTTGAGGTTAGAAATTAAAACCTTCGATGACCGTGCGTATTGGTAATAGTTTTCCAACTAATATTCAGGCCAAGGTGAAACCAAGGCTTCGTATAGTAGTTTTTGAAGTGACACTATACAACATTTCAATATTCACTGTTCGAAGCCGAACTAAATAATACTAGTTATTAAAGTACGATTTGCAGCTACAAAATATGTAGATTGTTTAATATCTGTTAAAAACAAATTGTTGATAATGCCTTAAGATATCATTACTAAGCAGGGTTGGATCCTGTGCATATTCAAACCTAACTCAAATCTACTGCTTTTTTTTTTTTTTTTTTTTTTTTAGCAATGGAACTTCTCTTTCGGTGCACATTCTTAACAATCACTGAGACAAGAGCAAGAATATTTTTAATGATGCCTTAATATTTTATTTATGTTTCAACATTATAAAAAACCTGAACTTAGGAATCTATTGAGGTCATTTTAGGTCAAGGAATATAAGAGCAATAGAGGGATAGAAGATATTGATTCTCACACTTTTTTTAATTTTCTACTACTGACTGCAAATTATCACCCAGGTCATCAGTTCTACAGCAGTGAGTAGAGGGTGATAAACTCTTTGCTAGATTCGATCTCACGTTCTTTTTCGGTCTCAGGGATGCCTCGTAAACAACAAACTGTTTTACTATTTAACTACGATAACTTATCTATAACACACAGCACATTATAGTAAGCACAAATTTGTAGACCGTTTAGAATATTTGCTTAAGAACTGAATACGGCACTAGACTGACCTACATGGAGTTAATTTTTCTTGTCGTTTGTAACAAAACAACACAATTATTCGATTCATATTCGATGGTGGCGTTTCATGTTTAAAGGATTTCTAATTTCATTATATTTCTGGCTAAGATCAATTTACCACAACGCCTACATTTCTATTCATGTTTAATGCTGCTCATAAGAAATAGGCGTCATCTAGAATTGACTTTCTTGTGAAGCTCAACGAATCTAATCACAGAGCGGCACAGAATGTGTTTCCGTCTTAACTGAAATGGAAATTACCACGTCGTGTAATAAGACCAGCAAGTATCTCCATATGCCTCGAGCCAAATCAATATATTTAGACAAACAGCGTTCGCCCTCAAGTTGGAAAATGAACTTCATTTCTTACGTCTGTAGTGTTATTTAATGTAACCGTTTTATAAGACAAAGCTCACACAACGTCTATCATTTAGCCAACTGGCTGGAAAAGATTTGGTAATTGGAAGATAACTACAAATAATGTAAAAGATAATTTAATACAGAAAGACAAGTTAATTTTTTAAAAAAACAAGAAAAATGCTATTTGCATGAAGCTTTTTTTTTTTTCGTAAAGATTTTGTTCATGACTCTAATGTCGAAACAGATTTTCTGCTCTGATTTCATGTGGAATGTGAATTAATAAATTTGGATTTCCATTTACATCTATGGATTGGATTTGAATGTGAAAGAAAAGCCAAAGTTAATATTTAGGTGGAGGCCTGTTTTATGTTAACCGTGAGTTCCTTAAAAACATTATGTAAAAAATTCCAACAATCTCAAAATATATAATTTTAATACATACGTGGATTATATATATATATATATATATATATATATATATATATATATAGGGATTATATATATATACATTTAAGTACAAAAAAACATCGGTTTGCTATTTACGTATGTAGGAAGATATAAAATTTATGTGTGTGTTCCTTTTACGTAATCAGAATAAAGATTAACTTTGAAATTTGGCTAGTAGTTTCTACATACTTACTTTTTTCTTTCCTTTTCTTTCTTTTTTCTTTTTCTTTTTCTTTTTTCTCCCTAGTGGTTAGAGTGTCAACCTACTTTTAACCTAATTTTATTTTCATTTTTTTTTTTCTTGCTTCTCACTATATCGTATTATCTTTGATGTATCTATTATAGTACCAAAAATGTCCTTTCTGCTTTCTCCATATTTTGACCTCTTCTTTAAATTATTTTAAATAATTATATTAATTAGCATGCATATACCCAATAATCCGCTTAAGAAAAATAATAATTGACGCGATATTAATATGAAATAAGTAAATTGATATAAAAAATTTTTAGATAAAAAAATTCATAATTAATAAATAGATATTAGAAAGATGGGATAATGATATCATGAAATAAATTAGGAAAAATAGAAAAGTTATTTCGAAATTAAAGGTTTTGAAAAACATAGAAATAAATACGTACTGATAAGAAGAGTAAATTTACTTAAAAGCCCCCTTAAGTTTGAACATAATATAAACAGTTCTTTCCTTTCTTCATCTCTTTTCTTGTTTTGAAAATATGGAGAAAGCAGAAAGGACATTTTTGGTACTAGAATAGATACATAAAAGGTGATGCGATATAGGAAGAAGCAATAAAAAGAAAAAGAAAAAAGTAAAATAAAATTAGGTTAAAAGTAGATTGACACTCTGACCGTTAGGAAGAAAAAAAGAAAAAATGAAAAAAGAAAAAAGAAAAAAACTACTGGCCTAAGTTTAAAGTGAATTTTTATTCTGATTAGTGTGTGTTCCTTTTAGAACACACACATAAATCTTATATCTTCCCACAAACATAAATAGCAAACCGATGGGTTTTGGATTTAATTGAAAATTATCTTCACAACCACATCCAACATTGCCTGATTACGAGATTCTATCTCGAAACAAATTTCCGTGTCGCAATGTACATTTAATTCATAATTATATGATTACATTAGGCTCTACAATATTTATTGTATGAAGCATTGTTTATATAAAAAAATAAATGCCAGGGGACTCAAAATCGTAAAACCTTGGATCCTCTTCACCTATATATATATATGTGTGTGTGCGTGTGTGTGTGTGTGTGTGTGTGTGTGTGTGTGTGTAATATAACTCAGAAAAGGAAAGAAATATCCTGCATTCAACAAAATATTAGTCTCCTCTACTTATGTAAAACTAAGAACATTCCTGAGAACGTTTCTTTGAAAAACTTTTAATGGCATTAGATTTGTTAAAGGAGTCACCAATTTGTAGTGATGCTATCTCGTTTGATATTATTGCATGAGGGTTTGCTTTTTGTTAGTTTGTTTTTAGTGTATGGAGAGCTATGTATTGTATGCCTTGTAACACATGACT
This sequence comes from Ascarosepion bandense, assembly GCA_037127315.1. Classification (NCBI taxonomy): domain Eukaryota; kingdom Metazoa; phylum Mollusca; class Cephalopoda; order Sepiida; family Sepiidae; genus Ascarosepion; species Ascarosepion bandense. The sequence goes on from JBBBDQ010000412.1 coordinate 1,965,784, forward strand.
CGGTGACACGTCTTGTCAGGAGAGACGGGTTTTAACCTTTTCTATTATATTACTTTATACAACGCGCCACCTAACGACCGTTAGTCATTCTCTGGTGGCCAAAGTAGGCTAATTCTATGGATGACTCTTATATTCAACATACTCTATAATATATAATACGTGTGTAGCCCTGCCGTCAAAAATTATGCCAAAATATTTGAAAGGATTATTAGCGCTGTTTACTCGCAGGTTACCCTCTTAAGTGTGACAGGAGATATATATATATATATATATATATATATATATATATATATATATTATTATTATTATTATTATTATTATTATAGCATACTGCAACTTAATAGCAATAAAGTTTCAGTGCTTAATACACGATTATCAAGCAATGAAATGTGGTTAATTTACAAAATTAAACACTGAAACTTTATAGCTATTAAGTTGCTGTAAGCCATTATTATGATAATAATAATAATAATAATAATAATAATAATAATAATAACTATATATTTTCTATGGTCTACTTTTGTATTGAGAACTTTTTAAAAATAAAGATCTAACTGTGCTTCCATTAGTATTAACCACTATTAACCTACATTAGTATATATATATATATATATATATATATATATATATATATATATAAACGTTATATATAACGTTATATATATATATATATAACGTTATATATATATATAACGTTATATTATATTATATATATAAATAACGTTATATATATATATATATATATATATATAACGTTATTTATATATATATATAATATAACGTTATATATATATATAACGTTATATATATATATATATAACGTTATATATAACGTATATATATATATATATATATATATATATATATATATATACTAATGTGGTTAATAGTGGTTAATACTAATGGAAGCACAGTTAGATCTTTATTTTTAAAAAGTTCTCAATACAAAAGTAGACCATAGAAAATATATAGTTATTATTATTATTATTATTATTATTATTATTATTATTATCATAATAATGGCTTACAGCAACTTAATAGCTATAAAGTTTCAGTGTTTAATTTTGTAAATTAACCACATTTCATTGCTTGATAATCGTGTATTAAGCACTGAAACTTTATTGCTATTAAGTTGCAGTATGCTATAATAATAATAATAATAATAATAATAATATATATATATATATATATATATATATATATATATATATATATATATAACGTTATTTATTGTAATACAAACACTATGGTTGCTCATTTCTCTACAATCAGAAATACAAAATTGCGGTAAAACCAACAAAATATGACAGAAACTAATTAAACAACTTATGATAAGGACATAACATTATGAAATTATTGTAAAATATTTTGTCAAAAAGAATGTCATTATATTACTTTAAAGTAAAGTATTACACGAAATTATATTACTTTATTAATTCTATTACTTTAAAGGATTAGGATTTATCAAGAAAAACAAAAATAGATAAGCCTAATGGTCTAAAACTGCCAAATCGCCCTTCAGCTGATAGCAAATCAAACCAATAGAATTTCATATAATTTTGCATTTTCTTATCAGCAGAAGATTGCTTATAGATTATTTTCAATAACATAGTTACCACCATTTAATACGCAAAAGTTTGCTCTACGTTTTCTATACCACGAAAATATCGTCTGAGGATTGAGTTAACTGGATTGTTCACTAATCTGAGTTCCATATTTTATCTCTTCTAAATGAAATTGAAGAAATGGTTAACGTCCTTTGAGATAACAGCATTTATTTTTATTCTGCATTGTCTCATATATATAACTTTTTTTAAATTTCATCTTTTTCATTACAGACTCCTCCCTACATAATGAAGAAACCGAAACCGATAAATGGTAACCCTCTTATAGGTAATTATAAGTACGAAGGATATTGTGTTGACCTTGCCCGAAAGGTTGCGCATGAAGTTGGCTTTGACTACGTATTCCAGATGGTAAAAGATGGCGCCTACGGTTCGAAGCTTCCCAATGATTCGTGGAATGGTATGGTAGGAGAACTAATAAGGCTGGTACGTCACGTAAAATTACTTAATATTAGTGGGTCTTTTATGCAAATCAATCTTTTTTTATATGCACAGTAAGTAAGATTTGATGTTGTCAGCAATATCAAAAATTCTTTTAAGACATGCTTTTAAAAATACAGTCTTCCTTTTGATGATGAAAAATTTTATGTACCTTTTTATACGATTAATATAAAAGTTTTAAAAAACTTACAAATTACAAATTTATAAACTGATATTTCTGTTAGCAATTCTAATTAGTTAGTGTTGGTAAAGTTGATAAATTATGATTGTTTGTATAATTTCAGTGTGCATGCGTCTAAAACAAAATTTCCATCGTAAAAATCATATTGCTTTTGTAGCATATTTAATTCTGTATTTATATTTTAATTTAGGATTAACAAAAGTCCTTCATAAAACATTTTTCGCAAAAGGTTTTGTACGTCAATATCACTACCAAATAAAAAATATTTGAGAAATCTTCCTAGTAATTTATTTATCAAGTTACAAGAAATCGTCAAGTTTTTTTTCATAAAAATTGTTGATTTAAAGATGTATCGTCTTTTATCAAGTTTAATGATAGTTAAAACGGATAACAAATGACGACAAAATTACTTATCTTGATCTTCAAAATCATAACAAATTTGTAAAGTATAACAACGGAATACCTACTGTCTGCGGATGATTTGTAAAATGGAAAATATTCATTATATCTGAATTATTGCTATGCTTTATTTATTAATTATTCGCCTTGTATCCTATGGTACGATGTAAAAAATGTAATTCAATTTTAATGAAAAAAGGTTAAGTGAGATTAAAATCTATAATCGATCCGTTCATTTATGGACGATTTTTTAATCGTTGCCAGAATGAGAATGCCATTTTTTTTTCAAATAATCATTAACTTAATACAGTTAATCTTGCTTTAGTTATGCAATGATTAGAATACCATTGATTAGCTTTGAAGTTAGAATAGATATGCTACAAAAGTGATCAAAGAATCACTGATTACTTTCTTCGTCTTTCTGCTTGTGTATGTTTATTTGTTTGAATGTTCACGAGTAATCGATGTTCACTCTAAGAGACCCGCCCAATAGATCGAAGGGCTTGTAATTCTGCTATTCGGTCAATATCTAACATTGTTCACCAACTTTCCACTAAGTCTTTACCAAACAAAAACATTTGAAATTACACTATTAAAAAAAGAAAGCTAATTTGAAGATAACTTTAAAATTATTAACTATTTTGAGCTGATTTCATATGTTTATGTCATGTATTTAAATCGTTGCATTTCACTTACGCGCAAATACCCTTGGGAAAGGTATTAATCCGTCTATTCCTTCCAGTTATGGGTTAAATAACAGGACAGATTGGGTTCTATATCCTTGAATTCTTATATATGCAGAAAGCAATGGCAACCTACTGCGGGATAATCTTCTGCCCAGTCAGTCATGTCAGTCATGTCAGTCTTTCGAGACATGATCGCCCAAGCGTGTATCACGTATGGCACTTAACTGACTGAATTAATAATCAATTAAAATATGTACAACTTCTAATTAAGTTCTTTCAAGTATTCTAATTGAAAAGAAATTAGAGTGCGTCGTCACTTTTTAAATGAAGAAAAGTTTTTTTAGGAATTATTCAAGGAAGGTTATTGTGTAAATAAAATTTAGTTCTGTAACACAAAAAAGTTCAGACACTATGCACGAAATTTTATTTTGTGCCTGTGGCATTTTAAAAGTTATCAAAACTTTAAGAAAGAAAAAATGAAATCACTTAAATCAAGCGGAAAGAAAAGTATAGTTTGTTTCGTGAATCTATATTTTAGACTGAAATCCAATAGAAATCAATTAAAATCTATATTTTCTAAAACATTTTGCGATATGTATGTATCGGTCTAAACGCTTTTAATGATCAAGTAAAACAATTATCAGAAATCAGATTATATATATGAGAATCACCTGATCGCTCTAAGGTTAAAAAGATGCATGTTGCAGTGATACCTACATATGTAATAAAGGTTTCAGATATTTTACCTAAGCAGCAACAATTATTAAAATGTTCGAAATATCGTTTTAATACCAGAGTTTGCCAATATACATTTTTCTACGAATTTTGAACTATTTCAAGTTCCATATAGTTATAAATATGTATAAAATCAAGAGCAACAGTTTTACTCAATTACATATCATAGAATTCTTCTTCTTCTTCTTCTTCTTCTTCTTCTTCTTCTTCTTCTTCTTCTTCTTCTTTATACCGTGTCTCTTTAGGACGTAAACGATCATGACCTTCCTATCCAGTGTAGCTTTTACCACTATTTCTATTGTTTCCCCTCCCAAACCCTGCTCTGCCATACATTTGCTTAAGGCCATCAATTATGTCACGCGCTGATTTCCCTTGTCTCTCTGTCCTGTGAGTAGCAGATTCTCTAAGCCCTCCTTCCTCATTACATTACAACTTCAGATGTCTTTTCCTTGTGTTAAGTATCAGCTTCCTTTTCGTTTCTGTCCTCTCCAAAACCTCGCCGTTGCTAATATTTCCGGTCCATGTCATCCCTAGCATCCTTCTGTAGAACCACATTTTGTTCACTTCAAGTCTTTCCTGCATCTTTTGATGAGTTTGTCTAGCAGTCGCTTCCATACTGAAGGACAGACATTACATAACAATCCAGTACCCATTTCTTTTCGTTTCCAATGAAATTTTCCTTTCTCTCAATACTCTGCTCAGCTTTTGGAATGCATCGTTGGCTATCACACTTTCCGACTTCTCTTCGTACCATTTAAATACGAATTCAAACATAAATAACAAATGGTATTGTCTTACTTTCTGGAGAATCATATCCATTGCTACGTAATACGATACATAGAAAAAATTAATAACAGCAAATATATCCAATTAATAAAGAAAGAAAATGAAATTTTTATTCTGTTGTTAAATCAAATGAATAGATTTTCCCAATCGAGGTCAAAACAGATTTTTGATACTGGTAGCGATTTTTCAGCATTTGTTTGTATAGAACAGAAAAAACAGAATAAAGAATTAATGGAATCTTAATTTTTTCTTTGCCTTTTTTTTTTTTTTGTCTTTATCTGTTTTATTTCCTTTAAAAGCACTACATATTTTTAAAGATATTGCTTGAATCTATTTTCATAAAATTATGAAAACGACTCGTATATCACTTTTTCTTTCTCCCCTTTTCCAGGAGGCGGACATGGCCATTGCCCCACTGACGATCTCGGCTGTGCGGGAGAGGGTCATTGATTTCTCCAAACCCTTTATGAGCCTGGGAATCAGTATTATGATAAAAAAACCGGCGGACCAGAAAGCTCACGTGTTCTCGTTCCTCGACCCGTTATCCTACGAGATCTGGATGTGCATCTTGTTTGCCTTCATTGGAGTCAGCGTGGTCTTGTTTTTGGTCAGTCGCTTCAGCCCTAACGAGTGGCATGTGGAAGATGAGTCGAATATTACGAATGATTTTACCATTTCCAACAGCCTCTGGTTTTCGCTGGGCGCCTTCATGCAACAAGGATGTGATTTCTCACCTAAGTACGTTAATCTCTCTTTTCTGTCCAAATTTCACTGTTTTCTTATGACTTTAGATGTGGATAAAATCTTCTGGGTTTTTGTTTGTTTGTTTGTTTGTTTTTGTTTTGTTTTGTTTTTTGTTTTTTGTTTTTGTTTTTGTTTTTGTTTTTTGTTTTGTTTTTTGTTTTTGCTTATTTAGTCCGTTTCAATCATTTTAGCCAAAGATATGGACAACTCTTTTATGCATTATACAATAAGTCTTCAACTAACTTTCCTTTAGAAAGTTTTCGTATATTTCAGACTCGAGTCATATATCGATAAATGTACAAGTGAAAATAACCACACGCCTTACGACATCAAACTAACCAAAAATTATTATACAAACTAATTATGTTTATTGACATAATATGACAATGTTTATAAATTCCATATCATATGCAACCAAATTATATTTGCAGAAAGAAACATGCTTTAAAATAAGCTTCAAAGAAGAGCTATTTTTGTATAGACAAGCTAGAAATCAAAAGCTGTTTCTACCTAAACAAATTAGTCTATAACAAATGATAGAAATAAAATTTAGAAAAAAAGTATTTGTGTACTTATTGAAATTATGAGTGAAACCGTAATACTCAGTAAGTGGGAAAACGCACAGATCTTTAAAACGAAGTGCTGAAGTTGAAATTATCAAACCTCATTGTGATCTCTTGCAGGTTCAAATTTTCTATTCTTTGAACCTCGTTTTCATTAAAATACATTGAACAGCGTCACAATGGTCATTCATTGTATAATGAAGACAAGATCAGTGACTTGACTTCATAAGAATAATGGACATAGTTTGACAAGGTTATGTCCTGAACGAGTTACAAATTAAATTTAGTACATGAAGTGCCGTATTTTATCGTGAAGCTAAATATTTCGTAATGATTAATACGATCCTAGAATCAATTAATATCTATTTATTACTATTTTATTATTGATAAAGCTGTTTTATTTCAACGATTTCAGAAAAAAATGTTATAAACATTCATGACACAATTACATGGTATTATTCATTTTCAAGGGTGATTTTTATAAATTTGCTCTCATCTATTTTCCGCTACTCATTAATTAGTCGTTTATTCCAATTCCCAGTACAATTCTTCCAGTGATAAACTTTTTTTAAACATTTTTATTTATGCCACGATCACGTGTTCTAATAAATTTTCTTTTTTTTTTTTTTTCTTTAGATTTTTCCTAGTTTTTTATTAGTTTTCTCAGATTCGGAAATGGCGTTTAAAATATGGTTCATTCATCAAAAAATATAAAACAAAAAAGCTTCATAATTAAGCTCTCTCTCTCTCTCTCTCTCTCTCTCTCTCTCTCTCTCTCTCTCTCTCTCTCTCTCTCTTTCTGAAACACACACACAAATTTGCTGATCCGTTGATTCAATTACTGAATAATTCGAAAATCCTTAAACTAAACAATTAGTTAATAATCTAATTATCTATATAATTTAAAGAATTAGTATAATTCATTAACTTTTTTATCTAATATATTTTCTTTGTCATTCAGCGATCGACTTTATAAGTTGGTTTTGCATTGATTTCTCATCAAATAAAGAAAACCTTACATTTTTACCAATGACGAAATTGAACAATTGATTAAATAAAATTAACTTTACATGATTAATTTGATTATAGATTGCTTATCTGATCAATACATTCGTTTTTAAAAAGGAATATATAGTCAGGATTGGTTCATTGGTTCATTCACTAATCTGTACGTGCATTACATACCTTGCTTTTTTGCTACAGAATATCAAATATGGGTAGAGTTATGGACAGTAATACTTTCGTCACTTTGGTTAACTCAAATTAAATAGATTCAAATTCAGTTTGAGTTGTTGTTGTTTGAGGAATTATCGTTATAATATTTGTTCAGAGTTCTTCGATATTATTTGAATCTGGTTAATGATTCCAACGAATAGATCGACTAGTTTTCATTTATTGTTGAGTATTTAATTCCTAATTAACTCATCGTTTAATTTATGAACTAATCCTTTGATTTCAGATCGATTTCTGGACGTATAGTCGGAAGCGTATGGTGGTTCTTCACTCTGATTATAATTTCGTCTTACACTGCCAACCTGGCCGCTTTCCTCACCGTGGAAAGGATGTCCACTCCAATTGAATCCGCTGAGGATCTTGCCAAACAGACGGAAATCGAATATGGAACTTTAAGGTCAGGCACAACAGAGGCTTTCTTTAAGGTCAGTAAATAAACAAAATAAATTTTGGACAAATTTTATACTTAATTTCTTGTAATCTCCATGAATATAGTTCCTGAATATAAGTAGGCTATAATTAGAGGAGACTTACTAACTTTCCCAAAATAATAAGAATTAATTATTTAGAAAATTTCAGCTACAAACATATTTTAAACGAAGCATTCGAAGTCACATGAGAGTAAGTGGGGAGTGGTTACCTGAAATATTTGAAGACTGTTATGGTTCTTTTCAAATCAGATAAACATGATTAAAACCCGGTTTCATAAAAACAATGTATCTTCATTTTTTGTCTTTAACAATAAAGAAATCCAGTCTGTTTTTTTAGAAGAAAATTATTTCGGTTTTTTTAACATTAGAAATTTACCATTCTTTATTTCATGAAAATAAATTAACTTCTTTGTAGATTAATTTTCCAATTTAACACATCAATCAATAAATTCCGAACCTAACTAATAAAATAACAACTTTTAGGCAAAATTCGACTTTATCCATCAACACAGTCTCCTTTTAGGGTGATACACGGATTCCAACGGTTTGTCTTTAGGCTCAAAATACGCCTCAGTTTCCGATATCACTTTTTCATTGTAGCCAAATCTCTTTCCCTGGAGGATTCTTCTGAGGTCAGCAAACAACCAGTAGTCGCTGGGGGGCCAGATTTGGAGAATAGGGTGATACGGAAGCAATTCGAAGTGCTATTTATATAGTTTTGCCATCGTTGCAATCGACTTGCGACATTGACCGGTGTCTTGGTGAAAGATCACGTTTTTTTTTTCTTAGTTTGTGGTCGTTTTTTGGCAATTTCTTCTTTCATAGGGACCAATAATGTTACACAACATTCGCTATTGATGGTTCTTCCTTTCTCAAGGTAATCGATGAACAAAATACCTTTCACATCCCGAAATACGGAGGCCAAAACCGTGTCTGCTCATATTTGCGTCTTTGATCGCTTTGGACGGCTGTCACCTGCTGCTGTATACTCAGCTGACTGCCGATTTGATTTCGGAGTTAAGTTGTGGATCCATGTTTCATCCATTGTCACATGTTTACGCAAAAACTCCTTCTTATTGCTTTGAATCGTCGACGCGTTGTTGTTTTTGATCGACTGTGTGCAAACGCGGCATGCACTTTGAACACAGCTTTTTCATTGACATATATTCATGCAAAATGGTGAATAACATACCTTCTGATATGTTCAACTCGTCTGCTATCTCACACAACTTCAACTTACGACGGGCAAAAACGAGTTTGTGGATTTGGGGGTGTTTTCGGGACAACTGCCGATTTGGGGCAACCTGAGCGTTCAGCATTATTTGTGTCTGTACGACCGCGTTTAAAGTCAGCATACCACCTCTTAACCATTGTTTCCAACGGAGCAGGGACTGAATAACACTTATCAAGCCATTGCTTTGCTTGAACCGTATTTTTCCTATCAGAAAGCAATGCTTTATCAACATATGTAATTCAGATTTTTCGATTGTTTTGAAAATCTGCAACAGAAGTTTCACTTAAATAACTGCAATTTGTAAACTAATAATCCAAATAAGTCCAAATTTTGTTAGGTGCCATTTGAAGGATAATACTTCATAAAAATCATAACGATTTTTTTTATTATCAGGCCCGGAACTTATTGAGTGATGTGTTATATTATTATTATTATTGATGATGATGCATTGATAGCAATCATCATAGCGAAAACGTTCAAATTTCTATTAAAGTACACAGGTGTAACAAGCAATTGCATGCATTTGCTTCCATTTCAGCGATGTATGACTTTTAAAAACGACGTAAAGATCTATGTTCCCCGCCCACCACCACCACAGCTTGTTGACTCGAAATAAAGAACCATTAGGATTTGAAGCATTTCAAATTCCGGGCACTGACACCATTGGGAAGTACACGAATCCGCCTCTTCTTTTCAGAGCTATGGTTTAAATAACAGGGTAGAGTGGGTTCTTTATTCAGTCTAAGAAAAAAATTTAAATTATAAACTGCGGCACTATCTATCCCAAGAACGCAGATCAATTCACAGATAATAAAGAAAAAAGATCTCTGCGGGGTCATGATTGCCTACATCGTGACGGATTTTTTAAAAAAACTGAAATATCCTGTAAGGAAATTACATCCAAGATAATTTTGTCGGAGATATTATATCCCCTGTCCAAAATTCACTTGCAAATATTTCAATAATTTCCAAATAAGAACCTTATATAAAGAATTTAAAGTGAACTCTTGATTTTCTTATCATCCAAATCGAGTAAGAATTCGCATACTAACTTAAAATATGTCCATTTTACAAATCTAAGTAAACATAAATATGAGGGGATTTTCATTTCTAAAATATTTATTTAAATGACTAAAAAGATGATCATGAAATCTCTATCACGTCTCAATCCATACATAAACATATTCGCCGCTTCTACATTTGACTAAATTACAAAAAAAAAAAAATAGAAATAAATCATAATCAAATATTACTATCTTACTGTAAACCTAATAGCCAAACTGTTCGCCAACTACGTTTTGTTGGTCATGATAGTTACATTAGTAGGTTATGCGGATCTTTTGTTAAGCGGACTCTTGTTACGTTCCTTCGGTCTACTTGAAATTAGGAATGGGGCTCACGTATAATCAGCATAGAGCATCATCGTATTGCAAAGATATATTGAATATTACACAAAATAACAAAACGTTTTATACAAAAAAAAAATCCCCCTATTGCCTTTCTCTGGTATTTATTAAAATAAAATCTATCAATTGTTCTAGTAAAGAGATAAAATGACTGAACTCATAACACACACACGCACACACATACATACAAAAATCAATTTTACTTTTTTTTCACAGATTTTATATATATATATATATATATATATATATATATGATTGTTTCACCCCTGGCAAGGCAGTACTGCTACTGGTATGCATGGGGTTACAGTGAGAGGAAAGGGAGGGAGAAAAGAACACGGTACACGCGATGTCGAAAAAAGAATAAGAGAAAGATAGAAATTAAGGAAATAGAAGATGGCAATTGACGTTGCACTTAAGCCTTTAGAGAATGTAGCAATCAGGGAGGCAAGTATACAAGACGAGAAGTGCGAGAAGAGAAACTGAGGGTAGAAGTAGCGGTTAAATTTAAGTGTTTTGACCGTAAAAGCGTGGGACCTACTTGCCAATTTCGTAGCACGAGTAAATTCATGTGGGCGTGGCACCAGGAAAAAAGCTCGTCAGAGCAGAAACTGTGAAAATATTTGTATAAAAGACAAAGTGAAGCCGCATCCCGTCAGTGAGAAAATAACTGAAGTCGAACTGCCAAATCGGGATCGATTACATTGCAGACCTCCTTTGGATTTTGTTGAAAACCCCGAGTTGAATAGCAGAAGCACCCAACTACATATGGCAACAGTATTTAATGCACGGACGAATGGTTGATTTATAAATATGCAAGATGGATTCTGGCGAGAATCCAATCTTGTCAGCGGTAGATGCATCCATTGATTTCATGTAATCGTTTCACTTGAGGTCGGCTGAGAGAGTGAGGCCGAGGAGGCGCAGTGTGTTGCTTTCTGGGAAACTAGCGTCATGGACTAGATCTATACTGATGGAAGCTAGGAAAGTTTCTCTATAGTGGTTAAAGCAGCTTCGTTTTGGAAGTATTAAAATTTACGAGCTATTTCTTACTCCAAAAGAGCAGCAGCGAAGAATTTGTATATATTGAAGGTATATGGGAATTGTCCACAATTTATGTTAGTTCCTGTTAAGCTTCCGAATTCAAAGTCCGTTTCTATTCGGTTGATTTTGACAATTAAGTTTTGAATATTTGTCATGTTTCACAGATTCAAATTATCATGTTACGAATTTTGAAATTAATTTAATTTCTTAAATTCTTGATAAGAACTAGTTGAAAGTATAAAACTTTAACATGAACTGTGAAAAATTTCCATAAACTTTTAACCCCAAGATTCGAAAATTTATCTGTCAAGAAGAAAAAAGAATTAGAAAATATAATATTAACTTGTCTGTTAACTTCAATAAAACTTGTTTGAATCCACATTTGTTGCCGGGGTACAACCAATATAAATATAAACTCATTTGCCTAATAATTGAATTCTGGTTTCTGGGACCAAAATATCAGTTAAAACATATCCCCAAAAAAAACTAAGTTTACAGGAATAAGTTTGGTACAAAATGGAATAAGTAAATATGGCTACGTAGAACGTAGATTATGTCTATTGATGAAAATCAAATCATAACTTTAACTCGAAATTCAGCCAGTCAGTTAAGTGCCATACGTGATACACGCTTGGGCGATCATGTCTCGAAAGAGACATGACTGACTGGGCAGAAGATTATCCCTCAGTAGGTTGCCATTGCTTTCTGCGATAGACTGGTTGCCGACCAAGGCTATAGAACCCAATCTGTCCTGTTATTTAACCCATAACTGGAAGGAATAGACGGATTAATACCTTTCCCAAGGGTATATCCAATGCACCACAACGCACATCCTCGAAATTACTGTGATATAAAAATACGTATCATGATAATTATAACCGATTGCATATATCGATTTTCATACAAGAGTTGAATATAAGTAGTATTATGTAATTTCATTTATGTAAAATATATAAAACTTTTCGTTATTGGGACTATGATATCATATGACTGAAATCATAAATTCAGCCATTTTAAAGTCATATATGTATGGATTTGGAGATTTCAGAAAAATGGCTTGATAAAAATTACGACAAACCTTAAATCCTAAATAACGTTTACTCGCTACAGTATTAGCTATATTACAAAGTACGGTTTTATTACTTACGTAATTTTATTTTTGCACCTCTTCATTCACATGGCATTATCGTCATAGCTACAAGAGAATCGATAAAATAGGGTCATGCAATGGGTTTCGTATATGAAATTCAATGTTATTTGTGACACATGTTTTCTTATTATTTTCAAATAGTACTGCAAATAATCTTATAATACTTATTAGAGAATGGAAAATAATATTTTGCTATTTTGGGTGAACGTCTTTCATTTGTCTTTTTTCTGGTTTTTTTGCTTCGACAGACTTCTAAGGTAGCGGTCTATGAGCGAATGTGGGCTTATATGACATCAAAAACACCCAGCGTCTTTACGGATAAAATCCAAGACGGCATTTCTAGAGTTCGCGAGTCTAACGGAAAATACGCTTTTCTCGTCGAATCTTCTACTAATGATTACATCAACAACCGTTTACCCTGTGATACTATGAAAGTCGGATCAAATCTGGACTCAAAGGGCTTCGGCATTGCTACTCCTGCCGGCTCCGACTTAGGGTAAGAAATTTTATTTTATATTTCCAATCTGTAAAGCAATATAAACGTTGGGAGGAAATTACAGTGAAATTATAAAATTTCACTTTAATTTCCTCCCAACATTTATAGACATTTTTGTTTTCGCCCAGAAATAATTGCCCTAATTCTACTACATGTAATTATTTAAATTCATGTTAGACGACATGAATGAATAAAGAAGACGATAATAAATCTATACAAAGCCTCACGCGAAAAAGTTAATGTTAAAACTATTCTAATGTCTCAAAGGAGAAAAATCAATACAACTGATACTTATAAGAATTTAGAAAAAAAATTCCACAATGTTTAATTTTGCGCATACATCACTGCTGATTTTTATTTTACTATGAATAAAAAATGTTAAATATTTTCTGCAATATGGTCGATTACTGTTTGATTTCGAAAATAACAGAAAAAAAGTCATTTAAAGTCCAGAAAGTCACTTTCAAGTCTCTTTGTTTTGGTATACTGAAGTTATTTTTTAAAGAAGTTGAGAATAAAAAGAAAATATTAATAACTCTCTACGGGTGACTCTTGGTAAGGATATAAGCTTACTCTTCTCCCTACATTTGAGTTGCCGCCAGTTGTCTTGAAAACATCTTGTTACTGACATGTCTCAATATCTGACAGTGAATAAAGATTGAAGGCTGTTACTTCTATAATCAATTTTGACCACGGCTAATAATTGGCCAGTTCAGGTTGCCAGACAATCTTTTCTTCTACACGATCACTGCCATTGTCTACTGCCAATATACAGTGAATCAATCTTTTTAAAAGTCATTTTTTAATATTTTTATTTTCATTGCGAATCTGAATTTTTTTTTTTTTTGTTTGTTTCATTTTTACATTGCAGAATCAGTAGTTGTTTTTCTTACTTTGATCTTTTATTCGTTGTCTAATTGCAGAGATAAGCTCACACTTGCTGTTCTCAAGTTACGCGAAGACGGAGAATTAGATAAGCTGCAAAAATTCTGGTGGGTGGAGAAAGGCCAGTGTACGCCACAGGACAAGAATACTGTAAGTAAACTTGAGATTCTTTCCCCCACTCCACTGACTCTTTCTTCTTTACTTGTCACTTTAGATGACTACTTTTAACTTTTAAACGTTGATCTTTGTTTCGTTCACATTTCTTTCATAAATTAGGAAGTTTTTAATAAGGATTAATATATTACTTATTCTTATGCAACACAAATTATTAGAAAATAAAAAATTTATTAATTGTATACCAAAATCACAAAATATCAAGTAATTTAGATCAGAAAATTGGGATTCTTGTCATCAGATAATTAATTTACAGAAAATGAAGTATTTTTAGGTTAGAAAATAGAAACTGAAATTGCTGAAAATACACGTAGGAGGTTATTAGGATGCTTTTCCTTGTATAAGTTACTTGAACTTAAAATAAAACGTTTCAAGTGTTTTACTTAGATTATTATGCCCTGGCATTTCACGGTGAAATTAGACATTTTGGACTATCTTGAGCAAAAATGGCAACATCTGTACAAAGAAAACCTAATGTGATGAGGCAAAACAGTCTTGACTTTCAGAATCAGCGTTAAACATGTGCCAATTGCCCAATAACATTTGAGTAAAAAAATGTCAACCGTCTCTCTCTCTCTCTCTCTCTCTCACACACACACACACACACACACACACACACACACACACACACACTGGCTGTGCATGTTTTTGTCAAAATGTAATAAAAATACGTTAGATTCATAATAAAAATATAAATAAAAATGCACTCATATGATTCTCTCTTTGCTGCTTTTTTTATCTATCCATAATGAATTTGAATTGAAATGTTACGCGTTTCCATCCCTACATGACCTTTTGTCATTCGCTTTTTATCTTTTGATAAACAGTCGGCAAATTCCTTTCCTTCTCCTCCTCCCTTTGTATTCCTGTAAATTTTTCATTTTACTTGTTTTCTTTTAGTTTTTTGGTTTGACTATTATCTTTCTTCTTTATACCGTTTGTCTCCCACTTCTGAGATTCGCCCTTTTCCAGCTTAAAATGTATTATATAGTAGGTTTGAAATGGCTTCATGACATTTTATACTGATCTTTTTTGTAAAAAAAAATCATTTATTTCAGCTTAGAAGAGTTATACTAGGCTGACCTTAAATAGGTCATACAAAAAAGTATATCATTATTGTCATTTCATTATTATAGTTGTTGTTATTATCATTTACTTTTTGTTATGTACGAAAATGATCAGTATAAATTGTCATAAATTCATGATAATTTATACTGATCATTTTTGTAAAAAAAAAAAAAAAGATTCCATGCATTTATGAGTACATTTTTTTCGTATTTCTCTAAGGTACGGAATCTCTTCAATGAGTCTATCGGAACCTTTTATAATGAATCCGAGGGCTCCAACTACAACTGGATTATTATTGTTGTTGTTGTTGTCATTGTCTCCTGTAGAAAAATTATCGCTTTGCTATTATTGTCATCACTTCTTTGATGAATATTAGTTTTGCTGTTGACTAATTAACACCGGACTATTTCAGGATGGAGGCCAAAGCGCCCTTACATTGTCCAACGTGGCTGGCATCTTCTACATCCTTATCGGGGGACTCATTTTAGCCATCATTGTCGCTATCGCCGAATTCCTTTATAAATCTAAAGTAGACAGCAAGAAATCGAAGGTAATTAAACTTTTAAATATATTCACTTCACTTTGCAGCATTAAAATTTCATTTTTCTCCTTTTTATCATCAAGTCGTTTGCTTCTTGTAACGGCAATATTTTCAACAAAGTCAATGTTTCTACGTTAGACTGGAAAATATTTACAAAATAAATTCTCTTTGTTTTTTATTTGTTTTTTATCGCAGGGCTTTTGTTGTGTATACACCTCTTGCAAGATATCGGCTTTCTGGGATAATTCAATATAAATTCTCATTAGGAATAATTTTAAGCATTTGTTTTTCAGCTGAACGTTTCACTTGTTCAAAATCGGTGAACATTTCAATCATTTATGTTAAAATTAGATCAAATTTTAGATTATCACCTCTCTGTAGTTAACATTCATAAATGGGCTAAATGTTTTTAATTTTATGAAATGCTTGGACAAAAGCTGGCATGTTCAGTCGGATACAAAACTGAAATAATGCGGATATTTGAATGAATGAACGATGTTTTTGCTTCATTTTAAATCTGATGAAAATCAAAATTCTATTTGCATGTTGTATGATATGTAAGTTTTATCAACATTAACGATTAGCTCTGAGATTATAAAATATTTTTGATCAGACTAAAGTGACTTTCAAATTTTCAGTAAGTGATCGTTAGACGTTTGAAAAGATTAAAATTTTCATAGTCTTAATATGAAGTTAAATGTTTTCATATTTTAATTATACCTGTCCATTACCTTTCAAAATGAGAAAATATCTCTAAACAATTCTACTTTGTGACCCGAATTCAACGGCAAAAGAATTATTCTCATTAGGAATTCGCTTTTACACATTAAGAATCCCATTTTCTTTCTTTCTACTTTGTATCTTTTCATCTCATCACAAATGCATAAAAGACAAGATCTGAAAAATCAAATACATTTCGGAAAATCCTGATTAATGATCGCATTAAAAGTGACTTGACAACATCCTCAGGATAAGACGCCTGGTCAAATTTAATTAAAAACATATTTTTTTCCTTAGCTACCATTAATTCATTATTTTATCACGTAAAGCTTTAAAAGTTTTAAAATTATTTCCTGATAAACGAGTAGAAACACTGGATAGTGACAGAAGTTAGCGAAATGAGCCACTAGGTTATGAAAAAATCCTCACTGAACATTTTTTTCGTGTGTTAGTTTCAAAACGGCTGATCGTTAAAAACGTAAACTCATGATGGTCTGTCGCCATTATTCATAGCATTGGGAATATTTCAAGAGATCTGATTTGATCTAAACGTTTGTTTTAATTGAAACCCTTTGTTTCTTGACCAGACATCATTTGGACTTGCCCTGAAATCAAAAGCCAGACTTTCTTTCCGAGGCCATCCTGCTCGGGAAGATAGCAGCTCGGGAACCCCACTCAGAAAGTCCATGTCAACGGTAAGCTGGCTTATTCGATCAGTACTTGGATTGTATCATAACGTATAAACAATATTTTATATATGAATAAAAAAAAACAATTGGTGGCATTAATAATCTATAAGTTATAAAAATCAAATATATCAACTACAGATTGAAGCTGGATATAAAAAGGACACCTTTCGTTTCTTTGGAAGAATATTTCAAGTTCCTGTTTTGGGGATTTTTTGGGGGGTTGTTTTTTGTGGGGGGTTACATAATAATTAAATGCATTCAATATCTTATAAATGGGAATACTTCAAAATTCACATCGTAAAGTTTTCAGATGACAAATTAGATTGATGTCTTTTCCCTGTTATCTCTCTCAGATTTTCAAGTCAAAATTATGTCTTTCATAAATAATAGTCACATGCGACAAAATAGGAAGACAAGTTAAACATTCTGATATATTTCTATTAAAACGTTATCAAGTTTCATTTTAAGTAATTAATAGTGTATACTTAAATGCTTTCGGATATTTCTCGGTTCCCATTTTTAGATAGGTTTTCAGATTTAAATTATTAATGCCAACAAATGCTTTTACTGTTTCCACGATATGACACAATTTAGTTACTGGTTGTCTCTTTTATTGCAGCTTGCTTGCATGGATACTTGCTTATGTAGTCTCCTAGTTGTTTGGCTCATTACTATTGTGCTAGCAAATAAGGCTATTTTGCTTGAACGTCTAGAATTGAACAAGCTTGCATGCTTGCTTCCTGCCTTGAGCAATTGTTTACTGGCCTCTTAACTGCTTAGCTATTCACTTTTCCAGTTAGTTAATCATTTCATAACAATTAGCATGTTTGTTCACTTAATTGCTTGAATAGTTACTAAAATATCTGTCCTAAGCATGCTTGCTTGCTAGCTGATACGAATGTCTGATTAGTATTTTATTTTCCATTATGCAGATTTGGTTACATATTTTGGTTACTTGTTTTTCAGTTTACTTGAATTAATATTTTATTGGTCAAATAGCTTTTGATTACATTAACAGTTCATTACATAGAGCGATTTCTGTTAGCTTATTTGTTCAAGTGATTGATTTGCTAATAACATTAATCATATTACTTGTCATTACATAACTGAATAATTGATCCTTTTAAATAATCAGTTATTAAATTCCAAATGAATTTTTCTTTGTCTGATGTCTGATTTCTTTGTATGCATGTTTGATTTCTTTCCTGGTTAGGTTTCAGCGTATATTTTGTGGATAAGATGAAAAGGTTTCATATGTTTTTGAAGAAGTCGAAGGAATAAATGATTTCACTCTTTACTGATGTTTCAGGAATTAACGAGGTTAACATTTTCCTGAATTGAATTTCAAAATTTCAAAACTGTCAAATAAATCAATTATTAATGCTTATTAATGTTGACTATACTTACACCTAAAGTCTTTGCGTGAAATCATGTCTTCAGGCATGAAACTAATTTCAAAAAGCATTTTAAGTAATAAAAATGTCAGTCATCAAAACTATTTCTACTGACACCGAAAAAATATCAGAACTGGCCAGAATGGGTGAAACAATGTTGCATTCTTTCATTTCTCGACCGTAGGAGTTACTTATACAAACTGGATTCTAGCACGCCATTTATCTTTGAAATCCAAGTAATCTTGAAAGATTACGATTTTTCTCTCGAAGAGGAAAAAATAACACAAGTTGTTGATTCAATGCGCCTAGTGTTTGTCAAGTTTACATAGGGTGATGTGTTCATTTCAGTGGGGTTAATTGAATACTCATTCATTGGGTGTATTTTCCACTGATTTTTGGAAGCTGACATCAAATAAATCAAATAGAAGAAAATTTGATAAACAAGCTGATCGATCTGTAACACACGAATCGTAAATCACGATTCGCCTTTATAAGTCGTAGAAATTCGGTTATTATACCCTATTGGCTCTTGTAATTCTTTACTGGTTTATCAAAAGGTGCCACCTGGACATTGGTAAGATAGGGCGCTGTGTTGGAGATACGCTTTTGAAAAAACTCTGCAAAGATAACGGGGTTTGGAGTGTTGCCTCTTTGGGACCAATGTTTGTCAATGTTTGTCAATAATATCTATTTGAGTCGTCCATACTTGATTTTCCAAAATATTCTGGAACTTGCATACTATCTTCTATTATAAAGTTGTTCGCTAACGTATTCGACACCTTAATTTTTTTTTTTAATTTTTGTTATTTTGCTTATTAGTTATTCCGAATTTGATGATATTTGTCTACTCAATTCGCATCTGGAAATCAAGATATGTGTCATTTAAGAAAGAATGATTAATTCAACGAACAAAAAGATAAATAATCTAAGGGCCGAATAATTTTGAGTACAAAATATATATCGCTCGGTTCACACTCCACCCACGTCTATTGAACAAGTGAAGAGGCTCATCCCTTGTTTCCTGTTTAGGATGTGGTTTCCGGTTTTCTCTTTTCCAGTCTTTTCACTCTTACGTAGCCCCCTGCGCATCAGTGGCGTTTTCGCCTTGCTTGGGGTGATATGATTAAAAGAAAAAAAAAACTATTGTAAATGGGTTTTGTGAAAAATTCGCAGTCGTTTTTGAATAAGCATAATTCAAATGGCAATTGGAATTTTTGTCGAATTTTCTTTTTGTTTTATGTGATTATACTCGTGCACACACAGATTTTGTTGTGTACGTACGCGCGTACGCATGTTGATTTTTTTTAATTATGTTATTAATTTTTATTAATGTTATTAATATATTTTTTATTTATTATAATTTTAGTTATTTATTAATGAATTTATTTTTCTAGATGCCTCTCCACTTTAATCATCTTGACTGCATGGCTACTAAAATTAGATATAGTTTCATATTATATTGTATGAACAGCAGTCAATTTTCAGCGTAAATTCCACCTGAGTCATCAATTGCGAATCTATAAATGAACACAATCATTAAATTTATTTTGATTTTCTCATACCGCATTTATTTTCCATTCACTTGTTTAGTATGTTCTGCTTTGTCTTACCTATATCAAGAATCGCTACCTATTTTCTAATGTCTTCCGTAACCGGAGTTTTAATTCAAAAGACTCTATAGGGTGCGATAGGTAAATTGTCACCATTTTATTTTTATTTATTTTTTTAATCATTTCACTCCTAGCAAGGCGGGATCTCCACAAGAGTTCAGAGGGTTACAGCGAGAGAAAAGACTGGGTACAGGGAGAATTTACGAAAGGGTAAAAGATGAACGGGATTCAAGAAGATAGAAATTGACGTAGCATTTAAATTTTTTGAGATTGTAACTATCAGGGAAGCAAATAAACCGAAGGGAGTTCCACAGGAAAGAAGTGCGAGAAAAGAAAATGATGGAGTAGAAGTAGCGGTTACATTTAACTATTTCAACAGTATATTTTTAATGTTGTGCATGCGCGTTGTTTGATTTAGTTTTTCTAGACTGTGATAAAAATTGCACCATGATGCAATTCACACCGCCAAACAATTGGAAACTGTACCACTGTACTGCTTGGTATTCACGCTTGAAGCTCCAATAAGAACATTTCAGAGTGTTCGGGAGTCTCAGGTTAGTGCAGATGATTTGTAAAGAGGTGTTTGGGGTGATGGCGACATTATGCCTCCATTCATTTCCCCACAGAGACTCAACACAGAAACCTACATAAAATACCTTGAGGAGGAAGTGTTGCCCTGGGTCACACAAGCAGGCGAAACCAGTCATTACTGTCAGACAATTTCTGCGAACACATCAATCCTTATAACTGGCCACCGAACTTCCCGGACTGCAACCCCGTTGATTATTATATGTGGAAAACAGTTGAACGAGAGATAAACAAAACTCCTCGTAACACCAATGATAAACTGATAACAAAAGTCATGGCAGCATTCCCCAGCTTAACAAGGGGACCTTCCGAAATCGTCCAGAGGCAATGATAGAAACATATAGCGATTTTATTGAAAAAAAATTTACTCCTTATTATTCAAGATATTTTTGAGTCATTTTGGTAAATATATCTGTCAAACTGAGATGTCAGTGTTAGTTTCATTTTTGCGTATTTTAAACGTCAATTTATCCGTCGCACTATATATATATATATATATATATATATATATATATATATATATATATGTGCAGGTTTCATTAAAAATGACAGTCAAGCTTATCATTAAGTTTTTTATACCAATTTTCATGTGTCCGTATAATTTTTTTCTTTTTGGAACTCTAATTATATAAGACTTGACCAAAGGTTTGGTACTTTCGAACGCTTTCGGTTATACTTTTAGCCATTTTCAAATTTATTTTGTTTCACTTTAGTGTACGATACACTTAATAACATCAATGATGAACATGATAACAATGTGCTTAACTTTAACTTAACAAGACTTTATATGCATACACATGTTTATTTACAAGTAAAACAAAATGAATATATATATATATATATATATATATATTTGCTTTGTTATACAACATTGAGCACTATACCATTCACACCTGTCTATACACGCGTATACACACACACACACACATATATATACTTATTTACCTCCTTATCTATCTATCTATATACATATATATACTTACGCAGCATATGTTCATTTAGACATGCGTCATTGAATCATATTCTAGTTCTCTAATCAATTTCATAATGTTAAGATGAAATTCATCAAGGAGGCGTCGTATTTTGGCCTATCCAAGGACTTTCGATCTCCTCCTAGGTCATCATCAGGGGGAAATTACAAAAACAAGCTTATTGTAACTGTGGTCGTTATGATGATGAATTTTTAAAAACGCATAAACGCGCTCTGTTTTAATTATTTTAAAATTTTAAATTTATCCGTTGTAGCTTTGGAATTATTTGCAAAACAAGCATCTTAATATTAGGGGACTAACTGCTAAAAATGTAAAAAGGCATTAAATTACATATATATATATATATATATATATATATATATAATATAATAATATATTTATAATCTTGTTATTAAAAAAATATTATGTATATAATCTTGTTATATTTAATTCCCATGAACATAGAGTGAACTTGAATTCAAACCTATTAAACTGTCAGTTTGAAATATGCATCTGAACGCATGAAACTCCGAGTCGTGTCATAGAAATATAATAATTAACACACACACACACACACACACACACACACACACACAAATATATATATATATATATATAACATTTTCAAATGTTTTTTATGCTTAAAAAAACTTCTTTTAAACAGAACACTGTTACATATGCAAGAAATGAAATAAATTATGCATTTTGGGGATTTTCTAATCCTGTTATGTAAGATGGAAACTGACATTTCTAACATTACACTTCAAAAGACAAAATGATGCGGGCCACTTTTAAAATTTCTGCTGAATACTTTCATTCAAACTCTTCATTTTAATTTTTTTTTCTAAAAATGTTTAATATCACGTGTCTCTCATAATTTATAAAAAATATTTGATGTCATATATAGCTCAAATAGCTAATAAAAATAAGTTTAAAATGTCGCATTTACAATGCAAATATCGGCTAAAATGTATTTTAGAGAACGTCGACACGTTTTATTTTAGTTTGCGTTATTGAATTTATTTTGCAAACACGCTTGGAATGGATGAGTGTAAGCAGCTTCACTTTTAATTTTTGATAAATTTCTAACCAAAACTTTTCGTGATATTCTATTTCTAAAATATGGTGAGTTTTGTCCAATACCAAAGATTTAAGTAAGCTTAAATTTATTTTTTCTCTTTTCTTTCTTATATCATCATAACATCGAAAGGAATTTGTTTCAGTTTCAAATATCAAGATAAT
The DNA here is from genome assembly GCA_037127315.1 of Ascarosepion bandense. Lineage (NCBI taxonomy): Eukaryota > Metazoa > Mollusca > Cephalopoda > Sepiida > Sepiidae > Ascarosepion > Ascarosepion bandense. Next base: position 1,988,817 of record JBBBDQ010000412.1, read on the forward strand.
TTCTCTTTGAAAACTGATTAATTTTTATCTTCGCATTTTTTTAAACCTGTTTCTCTAGACATGAAGTTAACTTACAGGGCTCTTAGAAAAAAAAAACATTCCATGTTTTGTTTAACTTTAATTTTTTATGTGAGATTTACGTGATTGATAGTTCACTCGGCGATGACAGAATGTAACCAGTTTAGTTTTCGAAGCATTAAATGTAACCATCTAGTTTCTCCCACTGAGATGCTAAAGTTAAGTCAGAGGAGAGATCAGCTGCCAATCTTTAGTCATCTAGACTTTTGGAGGTTCATTCATATACCATTGTATCATCGGCGTTGATATTCTCAAATTATCGCAGTATAATTTGAGAATATCATTAAATGATATTCTCAAATTATACTGCGATAATTTGAGAATATCAACGCCGATGATACAATGGTAAAGTATAAAAAGAGTTGGTTCGTGAAGCGAACCCTGGGGGTTCCTGCGTTGATTGCTAGGGCCTCCGAGGACTGTACTGTTAACTACCTTCATATGCCTACCCGTTAAGAAGAACTTTATGATAGAAAAAAAACTCTTCCAATGACTCATTAGCTAGAGCTTGTGCAGGCCTTTAAAATATCTAAGTCAAAGACCTTTAAAATATCTAATGCTATGGTCCTTGAGATGTATTTGTTGTCTAGTGCATCTGTGAGTAATAGTAGTTAAGACATCAGCAGTAGATCGGATCGATCGAAACCCTTACTGCTTGTTGCTCAAGAGATTGTTCATAGGTGATCTTCTTGTTGATTGTAGCCCCGAAAACGTTTGCTAATGATACTGAAGAGATAGATGCGTCTATATTTAGAGTGGGTGGAGCGCTCACTCTTGTTCTTGAAAACCGGGCATACGCTTGACATATTCCACAGATTTCCCATTCAAGCAGCGGTTAAATTATTTTGCTAAAATCGGGGATAGTTCGGGGTTAATAAGGACAACCACTGGGATTTTGCCATATTTTGTTCTTCCCAGGCTATAATAAAAATACTACTGAAATTATGCTTAGTGAGACAGTAATTCCTGAAGGAGATGTCCTATGTTGTCTAATATGGAGTTAAAGGCTATCTTCAAGAATTCTCGTGATCCAATTTATTTGTTTTCAAAATTGGCCTGGACCGCTTGTGCATAGCTACACTTTGCATTTTCAAAAACTTTCTTGAAGCGATTACAGGCAGCAATTACACCACGCTTTGTGAAAGATTGTGCAGTGGTTACAGTAGATTATGGTTGCAGTACATTCAAGGGGTGAACCATAGCTGGCTCTTCAGTTTTTGCTAAAACTTTGAAGAGTGGGAGTATAAAACTCTCCATTCCAGAAAGGATCCATTCTCAGACGAGAGCAGCAGTTTTGAAGCAGGTCAAAAGAGGAGCTTCCGCCATGTATAATCTAACGCTATCCCAGTCCGTCTTCGTGTAGCGAAAATCGTTTTATGGACCAGCAAAGCAGTTCTTTGGTTTGGTATCAATTTGGACACTGATCAGAAAATGACTAGGCTAATAGGATTCGTTCACTCTAGATCCTAAGAATACGATCCATCGCTAAAGATTCTGGGAAAATGATCGGTTCTAGACCTGACTCCTTTTGCCATGTTTTTTTTAAATCAAAACAAAAATGGCGTCTGCGGCTACCCAATCCGTTCTCTCTAACGTTGACAGTTTAAAAGTGTTTACGCAGCCTTGTGGGTGATTAATTATTTTCAATCCTTTAGCTTATTTCCCATAAACGAAACGTCAGAAACTACTATTGCTATTTTCTGTCAAATGTTTAAGATGAGCTGTAATTCTATTAATTCAGACTTCTATGTAGACTAGGCTGAATAGTCCTCGTTTTTTTCGTATCCCATGGATAAGAAGGAAGTTCTCTTCAAACCGCTTCTTCTGGAGAACCGCTACTTAATGAAACTGACTCCCTAGGGTATGCTTCTCTGGTTACTACAATTTTAGCATCTTTTAAGTCACCAGTTATCTAGTATAATATACTAGATATCATCATAATATGCTATTAATTTGTCTTCTTACATCTATTCAACAACCTCATTCAATAACCCTCTACGTTGAGAAATAAAAAATTCAGTGGTGAATGCTAAACACATAAATCAATTACTATGAAAAATTTTAATCACAATTCAGATATCGAACTTTTGTCTCATCGTGCTCGTCTAATTGTGGAATATTACTAGCAAATAGTGAGTTCGATCTTCACTGGGTGCCTCATAATTACGGTATTTTCAAACTAAACCTAAATAAAAATTATGGGCGCTTCGGTTTTGGATAATAGTTAGTCAACTAGGCTGATTTGCCATTATTATTAAGTAATGAGTTCGGTCTGCATTTAGTCCCATATTTAGTTAATTCGAAAAAGTAGATCAAGACATGAACTTCTCAGCAATTAGTATGTGATTCCTGATCATTAATTATATTAAATTCAAAATGGATATAAATTCAAAATTTATAACCAGTTAAACAAATTATGAGATTGATAACAGATAATAATGTCCCGTTACTACTTATTAATATTCCATCTCTGTCTCTCTTATTACAGTACACCTACTCGGGTCCATCACAAAGTATGGGATTTGACACCGTACCTGAGGGAAACACTCACACTCAAGTGTGAGATGTTATTCAGTCAACTGCAGTGAACCAACGAGTGACACTCAGTCGTTACCTGCCAATCAGGATATTTTTTTAAATTTTCAACACAGGATTCAGCAACAAAAAAGAAAAGAGAGAGGAAAAAGAGAAAGATAGAAAACAGGAAGTAACCCCTGTTTTTAAATACTCACTGGAAGGGAGACTTGTTCATAAAAGGGATTCACTGTACAGGTGTAAGCATGTGAATATCTACACGAGTTATGTATGTGCGCGTGGGTGAGCGAGTTGGAAGAAAGAATTTACTTGCAGTGACAAAAGATGAAAAAATGTATTCTCACCTTTACTCCTCATGTCTATATATCAACTTACACGAAAGATAAACGCAGTCCATACTCATATGAGCCCGTTCATATATATCCGAAATATATAAGCATAAATACATATACTATCTAGTGATGTATACACACACGCATACATAGTTACTCGTATCATGTACACACACACACAAATACACAAACAACACACACACACACACACACACACACACCTTTGTGTGCGTGAGTGTAAGTTTCCATGATCATATCAGTAACAATATTTGTTTTCTGTCTTGTGCATTGATTTTAAATATGCCAATGGTAAGTATCTTGGATGTATAGGAAAATATTTATGCATACAGATATTCTGTACGCATATATGAATGTGTAAAGTATAGCAATACATGTGCATAAAGTCACACACACATGTGCAATACATGTGCATAAAGTCACACACACACACGCAAATATATATATATATATATATATATATATATATATATATATATATATTCGAAAACCAAATGAAACATAAAGGAAAGCTATATTTATTTCAGGAAAGATGTTCTGTGCTATTTTCCGATTATTTGAATGTCTTTAGTAGCGTCATTCATTAATTCGCAAACAAACCCAAGAACGAGAAAGCAACAAATTTTGAATGAATAAAATTAAGCCTTTATAGCTTCTCGGAATTGTAAAAGGTGAGAAATGCATGTTTTTCAAAATTGCTTTACTATTGTTAGTTTTCTTCTTTAAACTACTATCGATCAGTGCAACTTTGTTGGTCGATGTTACATTCATCCCAATGTAAATGTTGTGTATTCGGGACGTAGAGTGAATAATGCTAACATGCTTAAATACGGAACTACTCAAGTAAATTAATATTAACTCCCATATGTGCATGTTCGTTTATATTTTCAAGTTGATACTTAAACATGAAATGAACATTATTTAGGCGTGCAAAAGAATACATGCATTTAGACACATGCCCAAATACATGCATACACACATACATCCGTATACGCATTGTGTGTCTATATTCTGTGTTCTTTGCCAATCGCTTACCTACATATACACGCATATTTCGCTCGATGTTTGTAGGTTTTGTATTCAACTTGCTTATTCGAATCTTCAATTTCTTACTTTCAATTTGAATAAAAGGAAAAATCGACTAGAAAAAATGTAACCAACTTGTTTTAATTGAAACTTTTCTCGTTCGTGGGCTGCATTCAATTTCTCTCTCTCTCTCTCTCTCTCTCTCTCTCTCTCTCTCTCTCTCTCTCTCTCTCTCTCTCTATCTATCTATCTATCTATAAACCTGTCCCTCACCCTGAAAAGTTTGGGAAATAATTTATTAATAATATTTTCCCTTTTGGTCATTACAAAAAATTACTTATCAATATCAACAAAAGTTAATAAGATTCGTTGTTTAGTATATTTTTCTCCAACGTTTTAAAACCTTACTATCATCTTTTTGTAATCTTTTTATAACCCTCCAACAAGTCAAGATAACTTTTAAAATATTTGCTAGCAATTTAATCACGACGATAACGGCGACATAAACTAAAATATAAAGCAGCACTACAATTGATTTCCAAATTATTTCAGTTCGATAATATTGCGATCGATGTTAAAAACAAAAGATATATTAGCAGAACTTATTCTGCCGTGAGTAGATCATTTTAATTACTGCCTTAATATTAAAGGAGTTGCAAACGTTTCTAATTTCACTTCCTCAGTAGGGCAGTTGTTTGTTTTTTTTCGGTTATTTTGTTTTGTTTTTTGTTTTGTTTTTTGTTTTTTTGTTTTTTTTTTACAAAATGTTTACCGCTAAAGTAAGCAAAACATGTTTGTACTTGCAGGAATTGTTGAATTTTTCTCTCGTCTAATTGTATATAGTTGCTTAATACGATTAGACGGAGTTGGCACAAATCCATGAAAAACTGAGGTCGATTCTGTTTGCGAAACAGCTTTATTGACCACTATGGCCGATACCAAGACCACACTATAATATTGAGATATAATGCGGTCTTACCTATACGCTGCATGCATCATGTTGATAATTTTTTACTTTTTGCGGCTGTTGGAGACCATTTTCAGCGAGTTCATTTTCCAATAATGTGACTTTATAAAAATCTTAGTAAATGTTTTCATTGCTTTTTATGCACGGTCGACCTCTGTGATTAAAATACGCGCTTCTGTTGAAAGATGTGAATCAATCTGCAATATCTGTAGTTAGTATTCAATTTTTTTTAAAAGTCAGGCTTTAACGACATATTATCATAGACATGCCATCTTCCTTATCTCGAGATTAATGAAATCTCACAGAAAAAAAATTATTATTATTTTCTAGGAGTGTCAGTTACAGAAAAGTCATTTTATATCACTTAAATTTGAAACAATCAAGAGTGTAAACTGGAAAATCTAAGCAAATGACTGAGTTAACAGACATTTACTACAAAATATTCAAAATGGCCGCTGGTATCATTTGTTGTGTGATTGGATACCTTTAGAAGTGGAATCTCGTTTGTCCACAGGCAAAACTAATCAAATATTTTAAATAAATGAAAATCGATTTTATTTAAGCTCTATATTTAACAAATGCAACTAACAAAAGAAGTAAACAATTCTCTAAATTAAACCAACCAAGACACTGATTTTTAATTATTAGGATACACATTTGGCTCATACAAAGAAAAGTAGACTATGATATTTTTCTTTTATAAGTGCAAGTAAGGTTATTCTAATGTTTGTATAATTATATTCTTTATCTGTCTTTAAAAGAAGAATCAGAATTTATTGTAAAGTCATTTTTAATCTTTGAAATCCTTGAGTTGCGAATAATTTGACAAACCTGAATTTTTGTCTGAATAAGAAAATGGTTTTAAACAAAAATTTAGAAATATATCAAGCATTTAAATTCTAATGAATGTTGGAATTGTAAATTATACGCACGCACGCACGCATGCGTGTGCGCCGAGTGACAAGAGAATTGATGAAATAACCAGTAAGAATACACAATTTCCTTTTAACGAAATGTCGAATGTGCACAAAAAGAGTATTCTACATGATGACAAACTCAGCAACTGTTTTAAAAAATTGATATAATGTTAACAAACCTGAAATCATTTGTAGTAAGCATTAAATGAAATGGTTCACTTATTTTGGTTCTTTGTGTTTTTACTTTATCCTATTTATGTAGGTTACACCAACCATATTTTATATTCGAGAGAAGAATATTTAAATATGTTACTTTGATTGGCTTATTTACAAGCTTCTGCGCAGACAGTGCTAACAAACACTGTTACACATACATAAACACATATGTATATATGCGTATGCTTATATATATATATATATATATATATATATATATATATATATATATTGAAATTAGGAAGATCAGCTGATTACCCTGCCACGGTTTCAACCTTTCGGTATCGTCAAACGTTATATATTAACGATACCGAAAAGTTGAAACCATGATAGCATAATCGGTTGATCTTTCTAATTTTAACATTTAAAGACTCTACATGTCACTTTTTTTTATATGTATTTAACACTTTAACTGTTTACTGGTCAGAGAACTAATAACTGTTTAATATATATATATATATATATATATATATATATATATATATATATATATATATATATTAACATGTATTCAAGTTTAGATATTTATTATATTACAGTGAAGTAAAATATAACTAATATATAAGTTGTTTCATATTATCATATAAATTCTTAACAGAATTAACAAACCACATAGAATATATTCATCTGTCAATTTGGGAGAAAGTTGAAGAATTTACTTATTTTGAAACAAGATACTCATTCTAGAAGTGAGATACATTAACATTTCAATCGTAAATTAAAAGTGAGGATATAAGAGATGAAATGATTTGAACAATTTACAAGAACATGTGAATCCAACTTATTTTATCGATGAATGCTTCTCGCTTAGATTTTGTTAAACAGCGAATAAAAAGCGAAAGCATCCTGCTGATTTTATAATTTGCAGTTTGTCTTGGCTACATAGAGAAAGCGCCCTTTTATTTATTTGTTTTTATATACTTTTGTTTGTTTCTGTTGCTGTGGATTATGTTTCTGTTGTCTTTGTTCTCAGTTTTGAATTTCCTGTTGCTAGTTTGATCAACTTGCATCCAAGCTCCACTCGTCTTCCAGTGAGTATTTTAGGCCGACCTGAAATTTAAAAAAAAATTGAAAATGGAAACTGTGTCAAACATAGGCAGACAAATAGCGTGTATTTGGCTACAACAAAGGCCTACGGATAAAAAAAAAACCATTAGTTAAGACAAAAATTATATTTAATTTTTTTTAATCATTTTGAACGAAAAAAATGAATCCAAACAATTATACCAACTTCCATGTTCTCTTCTGTATGCATATACATGTTGAAAAACACTAATTAAACATGAAAGAATTTTGCACCATGAAATAAAAACTTAAAAGAGAAATCGCCTCATGGAGACATTATTGTTTATTACCAGAAGAGAAAAAAAATAAAAAACCATAATGGAAATACCTTTTTAAAAATCAAAGAGATGGATTATCATCACAAAATCTACGCAACCTAAAGAAAAAAAACATGTCAACTGTATTTTGTTCAGTCAGAATGTTCAAACGCAGAAAAAGTATTTAAAAAAAAATCTTTTAAAAGCGATAAAAAATATTTACGAACTTCAAAGAAAAAACTCATTTTATGAAACATTAGAATTAACTGAAATTTTAATTTCACTCATTTTCTACGGAAACGTTTTTGATATTTATTTACTCTAAAAGTGTAAAAAAGAAAAAAATATCAAGATGGTTTAAATTTATAAGTTTTTTTTTTTTTTTTTTTGCTTGCTACATTTTTGTTATGATAGTTTTTTTTTATTATTTCAGCTTTTTTGCATCCATTAGAACTGTTTCGTTCTGTTTCAATGTGCTGGCTATTATTTTGAGATGTGAATTATAAATCAGCTGTTTTATCGTAATTAAATTTCACATTGCACCCACTGCGTCTCAAACATATATATATATATATATATATATATATATATATATATATATAAGTTGTAGACTTTAGTCGACAAAAACTACGGACTTCATATATATATATATATATATATATATATATATATATATATAATCTCACATACGCTAAACAGCAAACTGAATTATCTGCAAAACTGTTATTGATGTTACATACGTCGGCACACAACTGGAAATTATCAGAGATTGGATCATATTGTAGCTCATGTGACATAATTTTGCAGTCATGAAATTTATCTTCAATTCTAAAAAGCATATTTCTAAATTAAGCTATATCTTTATTAAATATTACTTTTGAAATGCTTCAAATATATTTGGAGCAGAAACGACTCCATAACCATTAAATAAAGTTCGGGAAGGGAAAATGATTTTTAATAAGACAAATTAAATAGAATAACGATTTTAAAATATTTTGTTTACTGTTAACATGTCAAATTTTAATGAAAATTATTCTGTTGATATTAATTTTATATTAATTATACCCTGGTTCTTTTTCTCCGCACAAATCGTTGATGTTTATCAACTTCATTATTGTTATTATTATTATTTAAACTAATATTTTTAGCAATACTACTGTGAATACTATTGTTAGGATTATTTGAGTGTATACCTTGTTATTGCTATTAGTATATTTAAAATGATCCCCACTGGTTATATTAGTTTGGTTGTTACTAATGTTGCTACTGCTATAATTATTATAATTATTATTATATTTCCGTTGAGTAAAGTTGCCAGAAACATTTGCTGTTTTAAATCTGGACAAAAAAACTTTCTTATTCTGTACTTATTTTAAAATTATTATTGATGACATCCAGGTTTATTAATATCATTGTTGTTGATGTAGTTTTTATTGTAGTTATCCAATATTTGAGGCACAATTTCAGTTTTTGTATACGCTCAGTTTTGTCAAAAATCCTTTATCAATTTCCCCAAACAAATTCCTTTTCTAACTCATGTCATTTTACAGCTGTATTTTCTGTCCTCTTAGTTTTACGCGTTATTTTTAGAGATGATATATTTATCTCTTTATCTTACATCAAGCTGAAATACCAAACACTAACTTTTCATAAACTCAATGAAGAAAAAGAATGAAAAAAATGCCACGGAGGGTTTGTTTTTTTTTTTTGTTTTTTTTTTTTCCGAAGCAGTAACAAAAAAAAAAAATCAGAGACCGCACATAATTTTTTTTCTTCTGCTACAAATGAGGATGATGATATATCAGCTCATCGGTTTGAAAAATTAAATCATAATCATAATTGCTATTTATTATTTACAGGCAAATGTATATGACGCAAGTTAGAAAAATAGATTCGTAAAGTCAAACAGTGAAAGCATTTTTTTTTTTTCGTTGTCAATTTCTTTAGTCCTAATTATTGTCACGTTTCTGTTAAACCTCTGCTGGTATTATTTCGCTTAAAGTATTTGATGCCAACGTTTGATCTGTTGCTAACATCACAGCCGTGGTTGATTCGACACTCACTGTTGGTCATTGTTTTTACTTCAGATGAGGTGATTCAGCTCAGATAACCAGATTTCTTCACAAACTGACATAATAATAGTGTGTTTCTCTTTAAGCAACGCGCAATTTCCTGTTAGAACAGTTTAAATCAATTTTGATTCTATTAACAGATCTCATGGTGAAATTGCAATTGTCTTAACCAATATTTTTATATTCCATATGAAATGAATACAACCTGATTTTATATATTAAATGAAATGACGTCGGCTAAATATATTTCATATACATTCATTTATATTTTATTAGATTAGGATTTCGAAAGTTTACAACTTCTTGTTTTTCTGTCTAGAGACTGACGTTTCTTTAATCTACGTCATTCTTTATTTTTAGCTCGTTGTCTTTATCACTTTCTCTGGCCCTAACGGCACTTTAGGAAATCAGAATGAAAAGTAACTTCGTACGATGTCTATACTTTGAAAGTTTGTTACTTTAGACAATTCGGTTAACAGGGGAAGACAATATTCTCGTCCCACTCTCTTTCTATCCTACTCTCTCTCTCTCTCTCACACACACACACACACTCTCTCTCTCTCTCTCTCTCTCTCTCTCTCTCTCTCTCTCATAATAGATCAATTAAAATGTTCTGATTTATTAGAATTTATTTATTTATTTTATTCTGTAAAAACAAAATAAAAACATAATACCTCATATTCAAAAAACCACGTCATTCTTCAGTCATTCTTCTTAAAGTGTACCATATTATTGTAAATACACTTGTAAAAAATACCAATAATATTAATTTCAAATCACACGGATGATCTGTACGTAAATTTAACATTTTATTTATTTTATGTCGGTCACAAATAAAAAAATGAATTGTTTACCTCTTTTAGGTTGTATGGGTTCAAAATAAGTGAAATCAGTGTAGAAAAAAGTTACAACTTCTCTTCATGAATTCCTATGGATATTAATGGCTCCCAAAGCATTTCTTCGTTCATACTTTTCCACCAACAAAAATATGGTTTTAAAAGTCTGAATTTCCTTTCTGTATTTTAAAGATGGCGACAATAGTGACACTTTTATTAAGATTGATCTGAATCATCTCATTTCAAGTTGTTTATTTAGCGAAGTAATATTTGCAAATTTGTCTCTCGACTAAGTCATATATTCAGTTGTTATATGTTTATAATCATAAATATGTTACTACGAACAAATAGAAATTACATATTTTTCACTGTGACTTTAAAGAATAAACATAAACCTCAGCATTATTAAAACATATCATTACTACCAAGCGTTCAGACTTCAGATTGTAGAGCTTTTCATATACCTTTATGCTAAAAAACGCCGAATAAAGATGAGTTATTTGTCCCTTATTTGGCTGCGTGAATGGAGTGCATGTATGTGAGTGTGTGCACATTCTTCTGTTGTATATATTACAAATTGAAAACAAATAAAAACAAAAGCACATTTTTTGGTCGTGTTTGGCACACAGCCTGATCACTTGACGATGTTTTCCAACACACAGACGTGTTTCTTTTGATTTTGGTCTTTTTTTTTTTTTTTCCATTTAAAGCTAAAACATCAACAAAAAATTAAAACATTTGTGACAGGTGTAAAATCACATTTTGTACCGAAAATAATTCCATTTTGTATTCATGTATTTTATCATTAATACTATTGTTGTAAGATTTATTTCCGATTATGTTTTTAGTTTCATTATTTTTGGTTACTTCTCACTCAATTCAAACCATTGCAGCCCAAAAATAAAACAAATGCAATAAAACTCCTCATGGTCAAAAGAGCCTATGTTTATTTACTCTGAGAAAATTGAAACAAAGACTTTATCCTTTTTGTAAAAGCACCGGAAGAAACCAGGTAAGTAAATTATTTTTTTTTATTCTTTGTATTCATTTGTACATGTATCTAAAGGGGTCTTTCTACACACACAAGCAAAAATACGACAGGTTATTGATTAAAACCAGAAACAATTAATAGAAAATCCGTTTGCTGTATATTCTCTATAATTTTTGGAAACTCATTATCATTTCAAGATTTATTTGAACGATTGAACTTCTTGATAGTATTCATATGCCTTGTGGGCACATGAATACTATCAAGAACTACTGCTATCGGTCGTTACTCGAGTACAAACCAGTAAAACTGATGCACAGAATTAAACAGTAACACTTATAACTTCATTTTCAGTAACACACACAATAAAGTTTTACAATTTACGAATTTTATCGATTCGTTTATTGTTAAGCAATAGATAGTAAAAAGCCACACTACAAATTGTCATTGTTCAAATTCCTTTGCCAGGTTCTTTCATTCTCCTGCAACGTTTTTTTACGCGTCCCAGATAATCTACGGTTGTTTCCGTCCAGAAATGATCTGCTATTCCAAATTTTACACCCCTACTTTGGATGTAAAGTAAGGGAAGGTTGAAATTTTCCTTATATTTTTCCCATACTTGAAGTGAGAAAGGAACCAAATGTAGTAATATTACTATTGAAAGCACCCGGATGTGGAAATGTAATACCTAGGCTGAACTATTTTTTAAGTATTCATTGAAGTTTTCGTATAAGTTCGATCACTTTGTAGAGCTAGACGATCAAAAATTGGTATCAAGTCTAATTCATTCTAAATCGATGGAGAAATTTTGCTTTGGAGGCGCTTATCGAGAGAAAGTGTACAGGCTTTTTTTTTTTTTTAATCATTTCACCCCAAGCAAGGCATTCCGCTGCCACTATTGCGCATGGGGTTATATGGGGAAGGTAAAGAGAAAGAGTGGTTAAATATAGGAAATGTCAGAAGGAGGGTGATAGGTGGGTAATGATACCGAGACTGAGGGTTGGGTAGATGGAAAGAGTGTTTGAAAGAATGGATGTGAGTTAGTGTGTTAGGAGGTGTCTATTGACCTTACATTTAAACTCCTGGAGATTGTAGCAGTCGAAGAAGCAATCATGTGGAAGGGAATTCCACAGTCGGGAAGTGCGAGAAAAGAAGCTGTTGGAGTAGAAATTGCGGTTACATTTTATCGGTTTCACTGTAAAAGGGTGGTACCTAGATGCTAATCTAGTATCTCGTGCAAATTCGTACCTAGGGGGTACCAGTGATCTAAGTTCATCGGAGCAGAAGCCGTGAAAGTATTTATAGAAGAGACACAGGGAAGCCACGTCGCGCCGGTGAGAGAAAGACTGCAGCCGGTCTGCCAAGTCGGTATCGATCACATTACAGACTCTCCGTTGTATTTTGTCAAGAACCCCGAGGAGAATAGCAGAGGCACCCGACCAGATGTGGCAGCAGTATTCAATGCACGGGCGGCTGGTAGATTTATATATGTGTAGGATAGATTCAGACGGAAAAAACTTCCGGGCCCTGCACAGAAAACCGACTTTTATAGCAGCGGATTTAGCAATGGATTCGATATAGTCATTCCACTTGAGGTCCGCTGAAAGTAAGAGAGCAAGGAGGTGTAGTGTTTTACTCTCTGGGAGGCAAGTCTGGTCCATGCTAATGGGAGGTAGGTGCGATTGTCTATTGATAGTAGTTTCGTTTTAGAAGCATTAAAATTTACGAGCCATTTCTTACCCCAGTCCACTACGGATTGGAGGTCCTTTTCAAGCTCGGCTGCAAGGTTAGCTTTGTCGCCCACACCAGATTTTTGATCAAGGCGAGGGTAAACCGCGGTGTCATCGGCGTACATACCTACTTGGGATCTTATGGTATCAGGAAGATCATTAATGTAGATCAGAAAGAGCGTAGGACCTAGGATAGAGCCTTGAGGGACACCCGCGTTCGTATGGTAGTTCTGGGAGGCATGTCCGTTTAATACCACCTTCAATGTGCGGTTAGAGAGGAAAGACTGGATTAGGTCAAACAAATGTCCAGTTATACCATAGCTCCGCAGTTTGCATAGAAGGCTAGCATGCCAAACACTGTCGAACGCTTTAGAGATATCCAAGGCAACGGTTCGGGCTTCGCCATTCCTGTCGAGAGCCTGATATATATACTCGGTGATGGTCGTTAGCATATCAGCAGTAGACCTGGTGAAGCAGAAACCATACTGCTCGTCCGAGAGGAGCCTGTGTGCTGTGAGATGCTGAACCACCTCGGCGTTGATAATGGCTTCGAACACTTTGCCAAAGATCGGAAGAAGGCTGATAGGGCGGTTATTTGCGGAGTCCGAGGGTTCTCCAGTGTTTTTTAAATATAGGAACTACAGAGGAAGATTTCCAACAGGCAGGAAAGCAGGAAGCAGATAAGCAGAAGTTGTAGATCTTAGAAAGGACAGAGGAGAGTTCAGGAGCATATTTCTTTAAGACTATGATTGGGATTCCGTCCCCTCCGCTCGCTTTGTGAGGGTCAAGTTTTGAGATTATGTTAGAGACCAGCGAGGGTGTAATGTGGACGTCATTCAGTTGAGTCTCAGTTCTAGGTGGGAAGTCGGGTGTAGAAACTCCAGATGAATCCAGTCTCGAATTGGTCGAGAATCTGCGAGCAAAGTATTCAGCCTTGTCCGCTGAGGAGGTGAGGACCTCAAATTTATTGATTAGTGGGGGTATTGAGGACTTGCTCTTGTTAAGCACTCTTTTATAGAGTTGCCAGTAGTTTTTGGCGCCGAACTTAGAGGGTGCTATGCGTTGCTTCATTCTGGCAGCAAACAACAAGCTTCGTTAAGTATCTTTTTACACTTATTACGAGCTGAAATGATTCCGGTGGGCAATGGCGGCCGAGCAAGCGGGTGAGAACCATGGAGATGAATGAGATTTAAGCTGAAATTTCCTGGCAGGGATGAAAGCATCGATTCCAGCCTTAACCCAGGAGGACACCTCGGATGCACAGTCTTCGACGGGAAGACTAAAAACGTTGCTCCATGGGATGTCACAGAGAAAGTCTCGGAACGAATCCCAGTCTGCTCTTTGGTAGCAGTAGGATATTCTACTGGTCTGTGTTTCTTGAGTAGGGTGGGAGTGGAATGAAATGTTGACGGAAACTACGGTGTGGTCAGAGTTTCCGAGAGGGCAGAGCTGTCTGGTAGTGCAAGTGTCGGGGATGGAAGTGAAGCAGAGGTCTAGTAGTGAGTCCCTTCCGTTAGGGTTGTCGGAGAAACTTGTGGGGAAGTCCACCACTTGCGTAAGGGATTGGGTGATTGAAAAATTCAAGGTCGGTGACAGTGTTCTCCAGCCACTTGGTGTGGTGGGCGTTGAAGTCACCAAACACAAATATATGGACAGATGGATGGGAAGAAATGGCTTTGTCGATATTGTCAGAAATGCTGTCAAGTAACGAACAGTCAGAGGAGGAGAGGGAGCGGTAGAGAAAGAAGAGATAGCTAATCGAGCTTAGAAGTGAGAGACGGAAGCACATGAAAGAATGATTCAGGGATTCAAGAGATGTCACCCTAGCTAGTGGGGGTGTTCGCTGACATACACACCAAGCCCATGCATATGAACATTGGAGTCCTTCCTGAAGAGGGGAAGGTAACCAGGAACGTAAAACTCAGAAGATGGGATAGCAGGGTCAAGGTTAGTTTCACATAGGGCTAAGATATCAGGTGAGTTAGTGTGAAGGAATGATTCTACGCTGTGAAAGTTAGTGCGAATACCTCGTATGTTTGTGAAAGAGACGCAGACGGGTTTGGGCGTTTTCTGACTAGCTGGTTTAGTTTTGCTATTATTTTTGCTTTTTTTTTTTCATAGTGATTTAGTTAAGGAGAGATCTAGAGTAGAATTAGTCGGTCACTTTTTTGCAGCATGTGAAGGATGGAGACTGGCGCGGCCTACAACATAATGTGGCCTCGGGGTTGCCCACCGAAGGTTCATGCAGGGACGCCCGTCCATGCGCGATATGGTGCTACAAAAACCCCGGTATTATTCAACTGTTGATCAGAGCAGCCTCTCAAGACGCTACGCAAGAGTTCGGGCTCTTTAACTACCAGTCGGAAGCAGCAACCAGGAAACTGACAACCCGGTACCATCAGAATGAAAAGACGTTGCCACCATACTCAGTAACTGCAAAGACCTTCCAGCTGAACTAACACTAACACCGAAGAAGGAGGATGAACCGGGAACCCCTTCCTAAACAAGAAACAATGCGATCACCTCTGCTCTTGGAAAAGAATTAGTAATGCGAATTCCACAAGGTACTAAGGTGAAAACTTTGATCAAAAATTTTTAATGACTAGCACAGTGTGTGTGTGTGTGTGTGTGTGTGTGTGTGTGTGTGTGTGTGTGTGTGTGTGTGTGTGTGTGAGAGAGAGAGAGAGGGGGGGGATTTCTTTTTTACATGGATTCGAACAGGCACTATTGAAACCAGTGATAAATACACAACCTGGTGACAGAGATCGTTGCCTATCGACCACCTATGGCAGTAATCGGTGATTGAGTTCAGATAAAAATCCGGGATTTTGAATGCTAATTTTCAATTTGAAAATCTTCTGTTGAAGAACACGATCTTCGTTTAATTACATGCTGTGGCTACATTCGTCTTCCTTCTCGAAACATTTTACAAGGACAATTCTCTCGACTACGTAAACACCTAAGATGTTTAATTAAACTAGGGAAACGAGTTTGGTCAAATAAAGACATAACCAACAGTACCAAAACGAGTATGAATTGCGTGTGTTCTTCACCCTTTTTCTACTCCTCTGAAACTTGGATCACGTCATCATTGCTTTTCATCTATTATCGACAAGCTCCTTATCTATAACCGAATGAGATAGGACACCTTACTAAAATGGAAGATGAGTTATATTATGGCGTATTACTCTGTTGAAAATACACACAAAAAATAAGGATGATATTGATAATGCTTGCTATTAATTCTGTTGTAATCGTTCAAAGAAAAGAGCGTTGATCATGTAATATTCAAATAGGCTCTTACAAATCAGAACATCACCTCAATCCCAGATAACTTTCAGACTGAGCTGACATGCAACATTTGTTGGTGGGTCCTCTTATTCAAAGTGGAATGTGCTAGTTATTTAAGATCTCATGAGGGTAAGCAATCCAAAGTAGACTACTTTGAAGCGATAGGAAATTTGTCAGTTTTGTATAAAATTATATTTATCAGCAGCATATCTGAAAAACACATAAGAACCAGATAAGATCCTACATAAATGTTTCATTTGGTAAATATGGCAAGGAAAGCAGGAAAGCCTTTAGGAGTGAAGCTGTTTTTATGTCACTTATGGACCCACAGTCACTTCATACTGAAAAAAGATGGTCTCTTTTTAACAAGAAGTGATAAATACTGTGTTAAGTCTAAATATATTTATACTCATGTAAAATTTAATATTTCTTGTAATAATTTAATTAAAGGATGCTTTTTCTCAACCGCAAATTGATATATTAAGAAAGTTAAGAAAGAAACCATATTTCAATGAAGTCTTATTTACAATTTGATCACAAAATTCATCTTCAAAATTATTCTTACAGAACAAAAATTAACGAATTTAGTTGTCTTCCTTCAAATAATATTTTAGTCAGATACTTGATATTATCCAAATCAAGACTGAAATTTAAAAAAGTATAGAATTTACAGTTTTCAATACTCATCAGAAAGAAATCAGTAGACATCATTATGATTAAAGAACTTTGAGAACCTCGTATTAAAGAATTTGATTCCACTCAATGAAGGGAACGCAAATTCAAGTGCCAGTTTCTACTCTTCAAAGCGTTATCACGAAATTTAAAGATGTGTTCGTTTACAAAAGAACAATCCGAGAATTCCCACGAAGGATATTTTGTTTGTTTTTTAATGATTCTGGTATCGGAATATCTCGGTAAACACTGCAGTAAATTTGAAGACTGACTCCCATGGAAAACATTTCAAAGCACCTAAAAGCTTATCTAGCTATTGCTAAGTGTTATCTTGACAAGAATTTAACTTTTTAGCTAACGATTCTTTAGTCAGAGAAAACAAAAACTGAGATATCTTGGGCACAAAGATATTGCTATTGTTTTGTAAATCACTGAAGCTTTTAACCCAAAGAACATTGTTCAATCAGTAAAGCATGAAAATAACAACATTGTGCTATGGTGATGTCAGTGGGATCATAAACAAAACAATGACACAAAACGTGTCAAATTTACCCAAGAAGTCGTTCATGGACAATAAAATCCATGTTTTAGAGTATCAATCCAAACCAGAGTCCAAATCTTAACCTAACTGAGAATTTGCAAAGAGTACTAAAAACACGAGTACTAAAGAAGAATATCAACCTTGAATATTGAAAATCTTAACAAAATAAGATTTAGCAAAAATCCTTAACATTTTTCCGGATCTGGTGATAAGGACCGGTTACGGCTTTTAATGACATTGCAATCGATTATTAACATAATATTATTAATAAATTTGAATAGGTCTTTTGTTATCAAATTGCAAATATACTTCAATTAAATTCATTTTCCTCCAAATTCCTCTTGTATTGATTCTTTCTTTCTTTGAGTCAGAAAAAAGAACATGCCTTCCATGAAAATATTTTTTTTTAAATCATAAATTTTGTAGGAGTATGAATGATTTCGGGCTCAACTGTATGATGCTATTTCGTAATCAATTTTATAATTGCCATAGCAACTATGAATTCCGGATAAGCTCAACATCATAAAAAAATTACAAGCAATATTAAAACAAATCAACCGTATTTCAAGTAACACGTGGGAATTTTTCAAAACTAATACAACCGTTGTCCCATTAGTTTCTTTTAAATATTGGCAACACTTATTAAAGGTTACATTTATATGTCCTAGCGACAACGTGTTACTGTAATAATTGTTTTAAATAATGAGAGATGCTTCAAGTGAGCCGTTCAAAAGAAAAAAATGAAATTTCAAAATTACACGCACGGTAGTCATATTTTAGCAAATAACATAAAACGTGGATGGAAATTTATGAACATATAAAGCAAATTTTGAAATGACAAACGATACACGAAATGTTATATTTCTTAGAACGCACACAAAAATATCATCTACGAAATAACATTAAATATAATTTTGAGGCTATTTTAAATATCCAAAAACACATAGGTGTAAATTATTTTTAAAAATAAACTTTCATTTTCATTGTATCTCTTAATTTGCTTTTTACTTACAAATGCAACAACTATTTCAGGCAAGTTTCATACATTGTCATAACTGTTAGGGGATAAGTAGTATCAGATTAATTAATGCAAGACCTTATTCGTTAAGATTACAAATTGTTTCTCAATGTAAATAAATGTATTTTTTTCAGTGAACTTTTTTCAAGAAAAACCAAAGATAATTGAAAAAATTCCAGGAAGTAAAACAATTTTATTTAAACTTAATGTTTATGTACAATTTATTCGCATATGCGTATTGACATTAATTCCGATATTCTTAATAACAAAATAAACTACTTTGAGATCTGTTGAAATATTATAAGTTCAATTGCTTCTTTTCTCGGTTCAAGTCAACCTAAAATAACTTCATTATTTTTCACAAACTTAGAAAGACGTTAAATTGTTACTGTGTACTTAAAAATGTTGACGCTCTTTTAAATATTTGAATGTACTTAAAATTCTTCTTCTATGTGTCATGTCTCTTCAGGACGTAGGCAATCATGGCCTTCCATATCTCCCTATCCCTGGTAGCTCTTAGTACGCTTTCTCCTGTTCCCCCACCCAAACTCCTCTCAGCCATCCACCTGCTCAGACTCTTCAAATATTCTCTGGAAGCAAAGAAGAGAGTACTGGATTGTCATGTAATATCTGCCTTTCAATATGGCAGTGAATGCTGGACAATCTCATCAAATATGAAGGAAATACTTGAAGCAACCGAAATGTGGTTCTACAGGATGATGCTGAGGATACCATGGACAGAACATGTGGTTCTGGTTTTGGTGATGAGGGAAACGAAAAGGAAACTGAAACTTAACATCAAGAAAAGACAACTGAAGTTTCTGAAATATGTAATGAGGAAGGAGGGCTTGGAGAATCTGATCCTTACGGGACGAATAGAAGGGAAGAGATACAAGGGAAAGCAACGCATGACATATCTAATGGACTTAAGCAGATGGATTGTGGAACAGGGTTTGAGTTAGATAACAAAAGAAGGGGTATTAAGAGCGACAAGGGATAGGGAGATGCGGAAATACATGATCACCTACGCTCTGAAGAGACACAAAACATTTTTCAATATATTTTTATTATTGCTTATTGTTTTAAAATATATAGCTGGCTGCGCTTAGTATATAAATTCACTGTTGCGTTTTTAATGTCAAAGTATTTATTTTTGTGACTCTTTACATTTGATCTTATTAGACTATATTTGCAGCAGTATAAATTATTTTCCATTGTTTAAAAACACCAGATAAAAACGAACAAAAATCGAAGTTGTGATGATATATTTGCATGTGAGAGAATTCCTGATTGACATATGTGAAGAGTAAAAAAAAGTAGCATCACGGATAGAAAATGTACTAAGCTACTTGTGAAGGGTACCTCGATGTGGTGTAATAGTTAACAAGCTTTTCTCACTAGAACCTGTTACAACTGAGTAGTGAGTTCGATCCTCACTGGGTACCCCATACTTTCGGCCTTGTGCCACATCTAAGCAGCGCTTAGAAAAATCAACTAAGCTATATGTGAATACGTTTTATAACCTCGCAAGAATGACTTCATCGATGGGAAATTTTCAACTCTGATTTTTTTCATGTATGGTTGAGATGTTTTGCAGCTAACGAGAGAACGAAGAAATACCAAATCAACAGAAGGAGATGACGAAATAAGGGATTTGCTGGATGCGAAAAATAACGAGTTTCACTAATGGTTTATTCAAGGAAATTGAAAGATTTGACTTTTGAAGGAATGTGCAGTCTAAAAAGAAACGGAACGAAAATAATGAATCTATTATGAAGTTTCTACATTGTTTAAAGAAGTGAAAACCGACATTGAGATTAAAAAACTCAATAACAACAGTTCATTGAAGATGAATTGATTCAACCGAGATTGACTGAAGGCTTCATACCGCCACAATGTTAGATCAATCTTTGTTAGATTTTACTGTCCTTAAATTACTGCGTAGACTCAATACAACAGGAACTGATTTCGAATTTCAACAAATCTTAAATTAAACTGGAAAACTTAAACCAACTGATATGTACAAGGTAAAAAAAAAAACAAGATCCAAATTCAGTTTCTACGCCAAAGAAAATGCAATTTCCAGTACTTAGATTTGTAAGAAATATTTTAGAATCATTTCTAAGCTGTATGTAAAGTTAAAACTATGGAAAAGTATAGTAATAATAACAACAATATAAAACTACAGAGTTTGTTTTTTCGTTTTTTTTGTTTGATTTTTTTTGTTTTGTTTTTTATTTTTGTCCTTAAAGAAAATACAGATTGACAATTGAGTTCAAGAAATTATTGGGTAGGTGGGTATATATGCAAACAAAAAACTATTTGCGGCAACGTCAATTCAATGAATTGCTAATTTTGAAAAAACTGGACTATTTTGAAGACGCACCCTAGAGCTGAAAAAATGATTTTAATATCCGTCATTGTTACAGAATGTAAAAAAAAAAACACTGGTTTCTCGTAGATGTTAAACTGAAGAAAATATGAACTCCCTCATACCATGAAACGCGTAAATTACCAATACATTTGTCATTTGTAGTTGCAAAATTCGTGAAACAAAGTCGTCTTGAACATGTTCCACGTGGTGGCAGTAAATATGGCAAGACCCATCGAAAAGTTGGATGTGTCATTCTTATATGTGAAAATTATAAAATACAAATAGAACAAAGTTTGCTCAAATCTATGCCCATATATAATTGATCTTACACTTTTAACAGGAATTAAAGATTTTACTAAAAACATATTCAGACACCGCTATTGATAAATTCCAGTGTTTGACAACGACAAATATGCCGATAGGACTAATAAGAGGAACCAGAATGACATACGAAATTAAAATGAATTCATTTAGAAAGTTTAAGACTGTGAAAATATCTTCCTTTATCAAGACGATATTTATCGATAAAAAAAAAGTAAATTAAAGAACGAAAAAATACGTATACAGCTGTAGTAAAATATTCTGTCTAGAAATTTTTATTTCAAAGGAAGGAATGACACGAGATCAGGTACTGATTGAAGAAATATTAAAAGTACCAAAGGACTTGGGCTAATTAACTACGGTATACAAAGATACCATTTGAAAACATCCAAAAATAAAGGCTAAATATACATAGAAGAAAGCTTTTGAACAGTTAAATGGTGATTTTTGCAAAGAAACCAGTCATAAGATTTTAACCCCAAAAAGTACATGACCTTAACTAAGAATGCTCATGACTACTGGATAACACATCCAGTGTTGTATCTATCGAGAAAGTTGAGATCTGCCAAGTAACTACTCAGATATAAAAAAAAAAGGGAATACTGTTTAAAATATAGTCAAGCACGTAAAGGTTTTATTGGAAAATATTTTAGGGATATGTGACTAAAGACAGTTGTTTGCAGTTTTGTTGGCGCATGAAATTTACAAATGGTGACTTCAGGTGGTGAATAAGCTAACAAGAAAAATGCTGATTGACGCATGAATCAATAGGAGAGAACCATAAAATGAAGTTTAAGGTGCCAGAATAATTTGAAGCCCAGACTCAGTTTACATTGATACAAGTACACTTTTTGATAACATCAAAAATCAAACGTTTGTCGCCACTATTTAGCAAAACATTAATTTCTCATTCCTAATCTCCAATCGTGCTAAAATAATAACATTCGATATTCACCAAAAGTTTTGAAAAATTAAAATCATTGAATTATGCAGCTAAAATATTTTTTCTTTTTGCCATTAGAATTCGATAAACGTCCATAGATAGTGAAGGCTTGGAAAGTGAACTCCGAACAATAGAAAATTTTGCATCACTGGAACACCGAAGTTGAAGGTGATAACCGATTCTTTATATAAACTAGTGCTTGCGGAGTGCAAATCAAAAAGTGTCCGTTACTCTATGTAGGTGGTAGCAGAAAAAGAAAATGATTCCGTCCGCCTATAACGGTACTACAGAGAGAATGAAGGAAAACTGTCCAATCATTTGTAGCAGTCAATGAGAAAGTTAAGATCCGAACCACCGGAGATAGCCAATAGTTGCGGTCAAAGTTCTTAGTACGAGAGTAGAAGCTAGCCATCAGTGATAAAAGACTGTCTTTGTTGGAATTGAAAAGTCATGAAACGCCCGAAGCAATATTGATATAGCCAAAGAACGCATATACCTAGATTGTGAATACTCTCAAACCAAAAGACTGTCTGAAGTTACCTAAAGCGTTAACGTTTTAACGTTCTTTTCATTAACTCTTCTTCAACAAGAAGTAAAATTCCTTTGTTGGTCACTATTTCAGATGTGCGAGTTTGTTTGAATTCCAGGGAAACAGCAAATAGAGAACTATGGCTTAAGATTCTTTGAGTCACGTTGGGTACACAAAGACTCCACTAGACGCTACGATCTTAAATGGATGTCGAAATGACCGACAATATCAAAAGCTCCCACACCAATATCAAAACGTCACAGTCACGCTTTCGTTCATATATGGCGCACCTCTGTTTATACAGTTAGTTCATATTGAATCCAAGACAAGAATTACCCAAAATAACAACACAGAGAATACTAAGATAGGGAATAAGGTTGATAGTTTTTGACTTTGACATTGAGGGAAATTCCTGGGTTGCAATTTTACAAACAGCGAATATCGAAGAAAATATAAAAGAAAAATTTGTATTCAGTTTAGATTTTGGAAAGACTAGCTACAAAAAATAAACAGGACAAAGTAGGATACCATCAAGAATAAGAAAATATGATTGATTGTTTTCTACGGCTTATCAACTTTTTGCAGGCTATTTAAAACCAGGAGATGTTTTTTATTGTAAGATTTTTTTAAAATAATGATTTAGTGATACAAATCTTACTAATTAACAACACAGTTTGGATGAGAAGATGAATTCATACCTTTCCCAAGGGTATTTGCGTACTAAAAAAATAAATAAAATAAAAACGAACCGAACTTGAATTAGAACTCCGCTCTCTGATTAACAATTCCGAGATAATATACCTGACACCACCTACACATCCAAGCTTACAGCACCTGGTATTCTCAAGCGGTCATCCATTTAGGTAGAGACCAAGCTTACCTTCTGTGATAATACAGGAACTGGTATTATAACGTGATACAGTCATAAACCCAAAGATATGGGGTAATTGTTCTAGAGCGAAAATACAAGCAAACAATACAGAATGGAGAAATTTGTAATGGCAATTTAATAGCGCATCTAGAAACACAAAGAAAATCGTGATAAAAAGTTTGCATGTCGAAATACATTGTTGAGTAACAACTACAAAAAAATGATTAGCTGGAAAACTGGTGTCGGAGATATTCCCATGATGTGAATGAATGTCAAGAAGTAAAGGAATTAGAAATAATGACACAGAATAAACTACATTCTTGGCCCAAACAGATCCTCGGAGTCACATTTATATTGACCAGGTGTTCATCAGTAAAATATCAATGCTCTTCAAAACATCACAACACGAACAAAATCTTCGTCCTCGTCGTATTGTGGAGAGTGTTTCGAAGGTGGTGATTTTTAAATAATCTATGTAAAAATAATTTTCTATTAGCCGGTGGTTAGGGATGCTAAATTATTCATATTTGTAAATTGTACAATTTTAATTTTTCATAATTTTAATTAATCATATGATTTTAAACATTTTTTCTTAATTTATGAGCCTAATTTAATTCTTGGCTTATGAATTAACATTTAAAAATTACATCAGCTGGACAAGATTTCTTTCAAAACTTGACTGAAGTGTGGCATTTTTACGCGATGTCATTCATTCGCGTGTGACTGGCACCACAAGACAGTAATAGAAATTTGAATTGTAAAATGATTGATGTTTCAGTTTTTCGTTTTGTATAAAGCGTAATTTCTCTAAAGAGCCAAGTTCATTTGAGTTGGAGCCAAAACTTGAGTGGCCTAACAACCTATGAACAATAACTTTTTTATTATTTTTATTACCTTTTTTTTTTTCAGTTTAAATTTCCAAACTATTCGCAAAAAGTTAAAAACGTGTACATCTGTTTTTTCTACTCTCAAAGAATTGGCGCATTAAAAATTGAACTTTTAATTTGAAATGCTGTCAAAAGTTCTACGAAGAATTCCAATTAATGTAAGTTACAAGTTGAGTACCAAACAATAAAGGTTATTTATTATTTTATCAAATGCTAACAAGTTTTGATAATTTTTTAACTTTCGCAAAAACAAAAACAAAAAAAAACGGTGTGTCACTTGACATCGCTATAATTTTAACTATCTTCCCTCCTCGGCAATGTTCAATGTTTTTAAAAAGCGATAATTAGAATTTTTATAAATTTTAAACATATGAAAGTTAATTTATACATTTGTTCTTGAGAACTGGCATAACAAATAATAAACACTATTTATTTATTACATTGTTTATTGGCATGGTTGGCAAAACATCGGCTAATAAATTGATAAATAAAAAGGATTTTTTTTTTGTATTAGGTTCACGTATTTTAATAATTTAATAGATGCTTATATATTTATAAAAAAAAAATTGTTTTTATATTTCTTTATAAACTGGTAAATTATAAATATTGCCCTGCATTCGTCTTAATATATTCGTCTCACAATATCTTTGTTGCGATTCCTCAGATTTGTTCAAGAGGAGAATAGATTTAAATGGAATTTCTGCAACATTTCGTATTTTTACAGATTAGACAATTTTTTTAGTTTTTAGAATGCTGTACATTCTCAAGAACAAAAAATATATATAAATTTCCATTCATCATGTGTTTAGATTTTATTAAAATCGTCATTTTTGTTTCTTTCTTTTTAATAATAACCATTGCCGAGTAGTGAAGGCAGTTAAAATAAAAGCGGTGTCAAAGGAAAACGTTTAACAGGTTAGAAATATCGTTTTCAAGTTGTTTGATTTTGGTATCAACTCCATCTAGATAAGTTCTCTCATCTTTTTCAGATAGTCAAGTTTTCGGATTAGCTAGTCTTTCTTGCAACAAACTTTACACCTTGCCATCAGTCTTTACAACAACAGCAAAGTTGCAAAAATAAGTGCAAGTTTGCAATAGTCAATAATACTGGATTATTCACGGGCATTGGTGCTACACCATTCAATAAATGTTTTCCACATTTTTTACAAGTCTATATTTCTTCTTGGATATGACGATTAAATGATTAATGAATTAAGTACATTGAAAAAGAAGAAGACTATGCTGAAAAACGTGTGGCTTTTATCATTAGGCTACGAACCTAATGATGAACCTATTTCAATGACGAATATTTTCTTTCTTATATGGCGACTGTTATAAGCAATGGTAGAATATGTCGCCCGAAATGTTAACAGCATCAAATCTGTATAATTGATGCTCTTTTCCAGCATCAAAATCAACGTTGGATATGGTAATTACTCCTCTCAAAGTTCTCGACAATATAACATACGTATGTTTCAAATACTTGTAACAAGCAATTTCATAATTAAATCTCACAATATCTTTGTCGCGATTCCTCAGATTTGTTCAAGAGGAGAATAGATTTAAATGGAATTTATGCAACATTTCGTATTTTTACAGATTAGACAAATGTTTTCATTCTTAAATACTAGAAAACTGTTAAGAACTGTCCATTCCTATCTTGAACTTTTAAAATCTTTTGTTAAAGATTACAAGAGACAAGTGTTAATTCCATTTTCACTTAGAAAATAGAAATTGGGTTAAAAACTAAATGACCTTGTTGAAAAACATTTGCAAAAAAATGTTTGCATCACAACACATGAACTGAAATTGGTAACAATAAATGCAGCTACATTGTTAACGACTAAGAGATCAAAGCCGAAAGCGTACATAATTGAACTTCGGGAAGTTCGAGACTAGGGGTTTTGGTGGGATTTTCATTAAATGAAAACAAGAATAGCGTTTACTGATAAACCCGGATAAAGGTTTAAGAGAAATTTACTTTTCCATCGTTTATAGTACACGGTTAGAACCATCAATGGTTCGTGGTTAGAATTATATACTATAAATGGTTAGACAGGTTCTAATGTCTAAATCATATCTAAACAATTGAGAATTGTGTCAAAAAGGTTTCTTCTTGGAGTAAAGACAGCATCAATCATTTTGTTCCTTCTCGGAAATACCAGGTGAAACCACAATCTTTTCCTTGATTCACATCGACCTGCTCAGACACTATAGCATTTTCTACAGATAAGGCATTAAGTCTGGCTCATTAATAATTTTCAAATTCTTCTCTTGACTCATCTGAAGTATTTTTGCCTGACTTTCCACTTAGTCCCTATTGAGTGATATGCATCTAACTCCGTCCATGGTTTCTGCTGTCATCTCTAAACTAGACCCCCACAAAACATGAGGACTTGATGGTATCCCTGTAATTGTCAGGAAAATTTCTCTTGAAATCTCCTGTTCTTTCTAAACTGTACTAAACCGTCTTGCTGCTTCTTGCTTTCTACTTGTTAGAAATCCTATTCTTTAATTCTAGTCTTTAAGAACTCGGGCGAATCACCTGATCCTTCTAACTATCGGGCTTCTACCTCTTTTTGACAAAATACCAGAGGTTCTACTCAACTCTGAATCGGTTAGGTATCTCACCTTTCTTTCGGATATGACCTTCGTGTATCTCTATCAACTTCTGATGTATTAGTGATTATTGCTGAAAGAGTTTATCAAACTTTAGTCTGGGATACTAGTTTTCTTCACAAAAAAATGTGGCCTCGGGGTTGCCCATCGGAAATTCATGCAGGGACGCCCGTCCATGCGCGAAATGGCACTACATGAACCCCGATATTATTTAACTGTTGATCAGAGCAGCCTCTCAAGACGCTACACAAGAGTTCGGGCTCCTAACTACCAGTCGGAATCAGCAACCAGGAAACTGCCAACCCGGTACCCTCAGAATGAAGAGGCATTGCCACCATACTCACCAACTGCAAAAAACTTCCAGCCGAACCGACATAAAGACCGAAAAAGAGAGAGATCAACCGGGAACCCCTTCCTAAACAAGAAACAAGGCGATCACCTCTACTCCTGTCCAAAAGAAGGGGGTGGAGTGTGAAACCGGGCGATAGAAGGTACTATCTACTCCAATTAAAAAAAAAAGAATAAATGTGTGACTGAAGTTTACTAAGTTTTAACTTATACTAAGTTAAACCTAAATTTGATAATTAAAAACAATTTACACAATCATAGTCGCAGTGCATTACAAGAGCGACTAGTAGAGAACTTAGGTTAGTAACAAAACAGGAACAAAAATTAGACAGAAAACCAAATTCGTCCCCCTGGTTCTCACCCGCTTGCTCGGCCGCCATTGCCCACCGGAACCATTTCTTCCGGCTCTATCGAAGCTGCTCGTCGAACCAAAACAGGCGCCTTTTCGCCTCAGCACGGAATAATTGTAAAAAAGTACTGAACGAAGCTAAGAGGGCGTTTGCTACCAGAATTAGGCAACGCATAGCATCCTCTAAGTTTGGCTCCAAAGATTACTGGCGTCTCTGCAAAAGCGTGCTCAGCAGGAACAAGACTTCAATACCACCACTAATCAATGAGTTTGAAGTTCTCACCTACCCAGCGGACAAGGCTGAATGCTTTGCCCGTAGGTTCTCCACCAATTTAACACTGGACTCGTTAGGAATACCTACACCAGACTTCCCACCCAGAACTAAGGCTCAACTAAATAACGTCCACATTACACCCTCGCTGGTCGCCAAGATAATTGCACAACTTGACCCACACAAAGCGAGCGGAGGGGACGGAATCCCAGTCATAGTACTGAAGAAATGTGCCCCAGAATTCTCCTCTGTCCTCTCTAAACTCTATAACCTCTGCCTATCTGCTTCCTGCTTTCCTGCCTGTTGGAAGTCCTCCTGTGTAGTTCCTATATTTAAGAATTCTGGCGAACCCTCAGACCCCGCCAATTACCGTCCTATTAGTCTCCTTCCGATCTTTGGCAAAGTTTTCGAAGCCATTATCAACGCCGAGGTGATTCAGCATCTCACGGCCAACAGGCTTCTCTCTGACAAACAGTACGGGTTTCGCTTCACCAGGTCTACTGCTGATATGCTAACGACCATTACCGAGTACATATACCAGGCACTTGACAAGAATGGTGAAGCCCGAACCGTTGCCTTGGATATCTCCAAAGCGTTCGACAGGGTCTGGCATGCTGGCCTCTTGTGCAAACTGCGGAGCTACGGGATAACTGGACATCTTTTTGACCTCATTCAGTCATTCCTCTCTAACCGCACATTGAAGGTGGTATTAAATGGGCATGCCTCCCAAAACCACCATACGAACGTGGGCGTCCCTCAAGGTTCTATCCTAGGTCCCACGCTCTTTCTGGTCTATATTAATGATCTCCCCGACGCCATTAGATCCCAAGTTGGCATGTATGCCGATGACACAACAATCTACTCTCGCATCGATCAAAAACCAGGTGTGGACGACAAAGTGAACCTCGCTGCCGTACTTGAAAAGGACCTCCAATCCGTAGAGGCCTGGGGTAGGAAATGACTGGTAAATTTCAATGCCTCTAAAACGAAGCTAACCACCATAGACAATCGCATCTAACTCCCATTAGCATGGGACAGGCTAGCCTCCCAGAGAGCAAAATACTACGCCTCCTTGGCCTTACACTTTCGGCGGACCTCAAATGGAATGACTATATCGAATCCATTGCCAAATCTGCTGCTATGAAAGTCGGTTCTCTGTGCAGGGCCCAGAAGTTTTTCCCACCTGAATCTATTCTGCACATATCCAAATCTACCATCCGCTCGTGTATTGAATATTGCTGCCATATCTGGTCGGGTGCCCCTGCTGCTCTCCTTGGGCTTCTTGACAAAATACAAAGGAGGATCTGTAACGTGGTTGATACTGACTTGGCAGACCGGCTGCAACCACTCTCTCACCGGCGTGATGTGGCTTCCCTGTGCCTCTTCTACAAGTACTTTCATGGCTTCTGCTCCGATGAGCTTAAATCACTGGTGCCGCCTAAGCACGAATTTACACGAGATACTAGATTAGCAACTAGGTCCCACCCTTTTACAGTTAAACAAATAAGATGTAACCGTAAATTCTACTCCAACAGCTTCTTTTCTCGCGCTTTCCGCCTGTGGAACTCCCTTCCACAAGTCTGCTTTCCCGACAGCTACAATCTCCAGGTGTTTAAATGTAGACACCTCCTATCACACTAACTCCCAATTATTCTCAGAACACTCTCATCTACCCAACCCTCATTCTCGGTATCCTTACCCGCCTATCACCCACCCTCTAACATTTCTTATATTTAATCATCCTTTCTCCACTCTATGTAGCCCCCTGCGCAGTAGTGACAGTGACATGCCTTGCTCGGGGTGAAACGCTTATAAAAAAAAATTTTTTAAAGTTGTAAAATTATGGTATTTCTCATTAAATCGCGAAATGAAAGTTGTCTTGAACAGCCAATCTAGATCATTTTGCCTTAAAGCAGGTGCCTCACAATGCTCTATTCTTGGACCTACATTGTTTCTAATTTTTCATCAACGACCTTCCCTGATGGCATAAATTCTCAACGCGATATCTGTGCTGATGACACAACTATTTACTCTTGCCTTAAAAGTAATTGGAACAAGTAATGGCTTGTTAATTTTAATGCCTCCAAAACGAAACTGGTCTCTATTAATCATCTGAGAGGCACCCTTTCATCAGAATAGCTTATTTAAGCTTCCATGCTTTCCCAATGACATGGAGTGAAAAGATTATATCGAATCGATTTCTGGGTATGCTGCTAAGAAAGTTATAGATAATTTTCCCCGCCCGAATACAGCTTTGCAAGTTTGCTATTCGTCCATGTTTAGAATATTACTGCCAAATATGGTTTGGTGTTCCTGCTGTAGTAGGTACCTCCACTCAAATTTTTGATACCTCAATTTAAATTAAATTTTTAAAAATAAAAAAAGTTTCTTGAAACTATAATTTTAGCTTTAATTGAAATCCAAGAGATTAAATTTACTAATTACAGCAAATAAAATAGCCTGGTGTATTTCAAACTGAAATTATATTGATCGGAATCAAAAAATTTTAGGTTTAAAAAAAGGTTTTAAAATTTAAAATTTTCCGTCATTTTTCATCGATTGTGAACAGAAACCAATTCTCAGTTTTAAAAAATCTTACAAAAATAAAATACACCTATCAAATTACCGAATTTAAACTTACCTAATGTTGACTTGAAACAAGAATTACTTGCTTACTGCCTGAAATGTTTAAAAAAAGCGTTTCTCAATTACGGTATCCTTGTTATCACATCTGTCATCGCCTTATCAAGAGGTGTTAATTAATATGGTTTACAGTAGCCGGTCGAGTATAGAAGACGAATTTGTATAAAAAGGTTTATATACGGATTATTTTCATGTCAGGGAGGACAACCCTTGAATCATGTGATCTCTTAAGGATAAATATTGCGTACGGCCACCCATACTAACAAAATACGGGTAATCAACACGCAAAAAATTCAAATGCATTAATTATTTAAAAAATATTTTTTTTAAAATCATATCACCCCGAGCAAGGCGGTAACGCCACTGATGTGCAGGGGGCTACATAAGATTGAAGAGATTGGAAAAGAGAGAAAACCGGAAACCGCATCCTAAACAGGAAACAAGGGATGAGCCTCTTCACCTGTTCAATAGACGTGGGTGGAGTGTGAACCGGGCGATATGGGCAGCATTATTTATACAAAGCTTTTAGATTTTTCGATTAGTAAATATATTCGCCACACTTTAATTTCACAAAATCGCTCGGACCTAGGAGGAGGAAATTTTAAGAAATTTTTGAAACTTTAGAAATTACTTAATAAAAAATAATAAAAATGAAAACAATTCTTGAAAAAAATTTCATTATTAATGGATTTTTTTTTTATTCAGACTATGATATCATTTTATGTTTATTTTATGTTCATTTTATGTTTATAAAAGCAATTAAAAGTTTATCTAAATAAAAAATGGCATAGTTTTATTGCATTTTTGTTTTCACAATTCAGAGCAGATTTTCTAAAAAATCAGGTATGAAGAAAAAAAGACAGTTGATTAGCATTCCAGAATGACTCTTGAATTTAATTAAAATTAGCTATATGGGTGGACCTAATTGCATTTTCGACATTTCTGGAAATTAATTGGTGGTGGGGGAACATATGTAAAAAAAAGTATATTTTTACCAATATTTTCTAAAATTAGTTATTTCAAAACTGATTTCAGTCAATTATGAATAAGTCCTGAAATTTTCATCAAAATCCAACCATTATTTAATTTTTGCAAGAATTTCCAAATTAATGTGTCTTTCACAGTCAAAAAACGGCTTGCGTAATATTACGTTTTAACGTAATAAACTCTACGTCAATTTAGACCTCGCACTGACGAAATAAAAAAAGATTTCCTTCCACAAAATGAACTTGTTAGAAACAATTAAAAAAAATTTTTTAATAATTTTTCCTTTTACTATGCTGTTTTTTCAGCGAATTTGTGGCGGTTCCTATATAGGGACCCTTGATAAAATCCAAAGAGGAATCTGCAATGTCATTGATCCTAACCTGGCATCTCAGCTTCAGTCACTTTCCCACCGCATATACTTTATGACTTTAAGCGCAATATTAACTAAGCAATAAGGTTTCATCAATAATGATTTTCTTATATTCTTTCACACTCAGTAGTCCCCTATGTGTTTGTGACTTTGTTGCCTTGCTTAGGAGGGTTGATTCAAAAAATCCCCGGTCGTTTTATAAATATTAGCTTAATCATTTCTCTTTCTTATTCAACACAAACAACTTTTGAATTTTATTTCTCTGCCAGCCTCCTCCAGCAAATGCAAACTGCAAAGGTATCTTCGCATAAAAAATTATATTCGTCACGTGTAAAATTGCCTGGGGGTCTCATGTTGATAGTAACAATTTTTTTAATGGAAAGAGATCAAAACTCACGAACAGGTAAATTTGTATCTTATATTTTATCCCAAAATAATTATCTCCTAGAAATTGTTAAAAGAATTATTCTTACAATTCCCCAAAAGTATGTTTCGGTATATATATATATATATATATATATATATATATATATATATATATCCAGGTGAAGAGGACCCAAGGTTTTACTATTTTGAGTAACCCGGGATTTATTTTATTATATATTATAGAGCTTATATAATCATATAATTATGAATTAATTGTACAGTGTGACCCGGAAATTTCTGTTTCGAGATAGATTCTCTTCATCAGGCAATGTTAGATGTTGGTTGTGAAAATGATTTACATTTTAATACAAAAACTTTTGCTATTTATGTATGTGGGAAGATATAAATTTATATGTGTGTTCCTTTTAACTAATCAGAGTAAAGATTCGCTTTGGAATTAGTTAAAAGGAACACAAATATAAATTTATATCTTCCTACATACATAAATAGCAAACCGAAGGTTTTTTGTATTTAAAATGTAAATCATTTTCACAACCAACATTACCTGATGAAGAGAATCTATCTCGAAACATAGAAATTTTCGGGTCGGAATATACAATTAATTCATAATTATATGATTATATATATATATTGTCATCCGCAGACAGATCTGTTTCGCCGTATCACAGCTCATCAGTACGGTTAGACTCCGATTGCTTTTTTACCCAGGATTGAAACCCGACCGAAATGGCGTCAGTCGGCAACTCTACCCCAGGGCTATAGGCGTTCGGTGGCAGACTTTTTAGCGCATATCATTATACGCACCCAATAGCTAGAGCGCTCTAATTCATTTCACTGAATGAGCGATGCGTACACACCAGTGTAGCTACTGTTTGGAATGTTGTTAAAAATAACATTCCTCAGCTCCCCCAGGATAACATTTTGAGTTTTCTGTTATCTACGAAAAGGAATTATATATATATATATATATATATATATATATATATATATATATATCCTGGGGGAGCTGCGGAATGTTATTTTTAACAACATTCCAACTAAAGAAACAACTTTAGTGGCCTAATCTCCCATCACGACGAAAATTTCATACATTTTTGTAAGGAAAGTTTATAGATGAGATGTTGGTGGCATAAATTCAGATGAATGCCCCAAGACATCTTTTGCTTTACAAAACCAATGATCAGTAATGGATAGGTTTGAACACAAGATAACTAGTCCGAGTCTGAAAAGGTAAATTCTATTACCTAATACACTCTAATTGCCAACTAGGATGGCCAGAGTCTCGACGAAAATATGTGCACAGAACATCTGAAATGTTTTCTATACAGGATTCTAACTTTTCTCAACTTAGTTTGATATCCATTAATAAAATGTTCTTTAAGAGCAATTGCTACATTTGTATTCGTAGACCCAACAGGCAGACGGTGGTGTATGTTGCCATAAGTGGAGACGTGTTTCCATTTAGTTAATATCTGTGTGACACAAGAAGCGACATGAATTGGTTCGACGAGCCTTACTGTTGATGGTGACGACAGGGAGGATGGTTTTTTTGTGAGGAACTGGAATACTGTCCTTGACCTTGAACAAGACTCCAGATCCACTGAACTGGTTGTTGATAACACAGTTCATTTTGAGAATTCATTAACAGCTTTTCCACGGTGAGGGAAGGGTGATTTTTAAACAGAAATCCAAGCAGAGGTGAACTTTTGCGCCGCTACAGTTCATCATCTTTTCAATTTCATCAACAGTCAAGGACGATTCGGCATAGGTTTATGTTTGGTCCATGATTTTTTTTTTTTTTTTCATATGTGAACGCAGGCGTAGTGTTAATGCATGTTGTCTCGCTACCAGAAGTTAGGCTCGTTTTAGCAGGAAAAGTTTGTGCTGAGTAAACTAATGGAAAGCAAGGTTGGAGATAACAGATTGTTTGTGGATTATCGGTACAATCGACATTAGAATATTGGAAGGAAGAATGTTTAAAGAAATGAATAGGGCGGAAGAAAGATTAGAGCCTGGTGGTTAGGACAATGTTAAAGGAATGTCTCCTAAAATTACGAACAAGGCCTG
The DNA here is from genome assembly GCA_037127315.1 of Ascarosepion bandense. NCBI lineage: Eukaryota > Metazoa > Mollusca > Cephalopoda > Sepiida > Sepiidae > Ascarosepion > Ascarosepion bandense. The sequence goes on from JBBBDQ010000412.1 coordinate 2,023,342, forward strand.
TATGGAATAACTGCAGAAATGCGTTACTGGTGAATAAATTACTGGTACGTTGTCACCGAATGGATTAACTTACTCCGTAAAAATTTTCATCAAGGAGTCCGGTCTGAGTTGAGTTAGTCTAAGCGCCGCTTAGATGTGGTACAAGGTTGAAAGTATGGGGTACCCAATGAGGATCGAACTCACTATTCAGCCGTAATTGAAGTAGCGAGACTAGCCTCAGGATCCTTGTCTGAGTTTGGTGGAGAATTCGACAACATTATATTTTCCTTTGTTGCACTTCTTTTTTTTTCAAATTACTGATCGTAGACATTCTTCCTGATCGAAGGTTCTCTGAGTTCTATATCTATTTTTCTTAAAAAATATTCTTGCTCGTCCATGATACTAAATTCTAATTAAAAATGCCTTTCTACAAGGGGTCTTATACCTCCACTTATTTATAGTAAAGATTCTTCATGAAATAAATAACAACGCCAATTGGTAACTAACAATAAACATGTATTGATAAAAATACAACAGTGAAAACAAAGCATGCAATTAGACTCTTTACAAAATGTGGATGAAGGAGAAAAAGTTCTCTCCCACTGACTGTAGTTTTGGTCGAAAGTCAACTGTTTGAATAAAGTTCTCTAGTGAGATAAATGTTTTTGAACGATTGTTCGAAACAAAGTTTGTTTGAGAACAAAGATTAACAAAATTGCTTTGAAGTGTTGTGTGAAAAGACGTTTTGATTCAACAATGCTTAAATGTTGTGCTTAGTAAAGTGTCCAAAGTGAAAGAGTATAAGTTTGTATTACGAAATATTGTGTCTGTGTGTGCGCTTAAGTGTTTGAGCGAGAGTGTGTATGAAACTGACGTGGATTCCGACGGCAACCGAAATCTTACTAACGAGCTGTGAAAAGTAACTGTATTTAAAGGAAAAAGATAGGCTCCCAGAGACACCGCGGGACACTCAATATTACATTAAAAATACCTGATTGTTTAAAAATTAACCAATTGCAACATGCAACAGACTAGGCAGGTTTGTTAAGAGCCGAAGGTTTTCAAAGACAACTGCGATTGTAAAATTGTCCTATAGTAGTGATTTATTAGCCAATCACAGTTGAACAAAACGATATGTAGAAAAGCATGTCTGTGGGCGTCTGCTATAGTTTCATTTTTTATGGCGTGTCATGATTGAGTCATTATTTCATAAAGCAATAGATGATCTAAAAAATTAGTAACTCCTCTCTCCTTTTGTATGTTTATTTTTAGAAGATTTTGGGCTCATTCTTCAGATAAAATATTTATTTTGCCTAGATACCTCCACGAATTCTCTGAAAAAACAGCATAGTGACTTAGAGTGTGAAGGAAAAAGCTTCATACTAAAATAAAAACAAAGTTTTATTGTTAAAATGTTCATGTTATTATTAAACGGATAGATCAAAGTATTTTCAATTATTTCTTTTAATTTTTTAATTCTAACACGTTCAAAATTTTCGTATAATATTTTTACAAGTTTTTTATTACGTCAAACTAATATTACGCAAGTCACTTTTTGCCGGTGAAAAACATTAACTTGAAAATTTTTGCAAAATTCAAATAATAATCGAATTTTTATGAAAATTTCAGTACTGATTCATAAATGACAGAAATCATTATTTTTAGAAAACGTTGGTAAATATAGATTTTAAATGTTATCTCCCCACCAATTAATTCCCTGAAATGCCTAGAAATTAGCAAGAGTTCGCCCCTTGTACCTAATTTTAATTAAATTCAGAAGTCATTGGAGAATGCTAGTCTTATTTTCTTTTCTTTTTTTTTTTTTTTTTTTGAAATTAACTCTTTTTCAGAAAATCTGCTACGAAAAACAAAAATGCAATAAAACTACGCCATTTTTTTAAAGTTTTAATTGGTTTTATTAACAATAAATATTAATGAAAAATTGAAATTTAATTGGTTTATAAAACTGAAATTTAATTGGTTTTATAAACAATATATATTATAGTCTGAAAAGAAAAAATTCAATGAATAATGAATTTTTACAAGAAACGTTTTCATTTTTATTGTTTTTTATTATAATAATACATAAAGATTAAAAAATCTTTCAAGATTTTCTCCTTCATTGTTCACGCTAGGTTAAGTTAATACGTGAAGACTCTAACGCCATCCGGGCACAAACGAGTTTGTGGTCCAAATAGCCTAACCAGTGAAACACAGGACAATCTAGCAAATCTAAATCAACCCTTCTCACTAACATTCTATCCAGGTAGCTAACTACCTGGGTAGACGGTCAATTAAGTGCCTACGTCCACATCTTCCCCCAGGGTGATCAACCCGGTATTTATCGACGAGACCGAACTCGTCGATCAGATCAACTAGGCTACGATCAAGCGACCTCCCGCTAGCTCCCAGTCCTCTATCTAGCTTGGGCCCCAGGGTGGCATCCCAGTCCCCCGTTATGACTAGGTGCGAAGAATCCACCAGGAATAGCCCAACTGACAAAAAAAATCGGCCACGATGAACCAGCCCACCGTGCCCACATATACAAGGTCTACCCTCGCAACCAACAAGAAAACACCCCTGGCCTGCTGGTCCCCGTATGCTGAATAGACGACAAAGTCGTTAGACAGCACACAAGCATCAACTTTGCAAGCAAAGTGTGTCTACTGGATCGCAGCCACATCTACTCCTAGGGACAAGAGGTCACGAAGCAGGCGGACAGCCTTACCCCGATCCCTCGGGCCCCACACATTCAAGGTGGCTAGCTCGATAGACATTTTTCAAGTTGGTTCCCTTAAACACAGATTGGATCGAAATCCACAGGTATCGGGACTCCTACGAATTGTCTCAGACTTCTTGTAATTCGTCCGTCTAGGGCAATCCCGCCGACGTCCGTCGGGTACGTTAGTTTTAGAACAATGTCGGATGGAGAATAACGGAGGTTTTCCCTGAGCATTGTAATACCATTTTTTTTAAACTGAGTATTCTCTTGAGCCATTCGAATTTTTGGGAAAGCGTCCTTGGCCCAGGATGGGCGGTCTCATACTCTTAGATTTCCCCAGTGTTTTTTATGACACTTATCACACCGGGGGAGTTGTTAGGATCCTCAATAGACTTCCCGTCTACATGGGTCAATTTAAATAATGGCCTCAGAAGGGCCTTCTTCTGTGAGAGTTGGTCTCTCTCGAGGGCCTGTCTGTCCACATCACAAGTCCTTTTCCCTTTGTAAAAGCTTCTTTTTTTTTTTTTTTTTCGTTTTTTAAAATCTTACCCGTCTCTTAGGAAGGGCTGGAAGATGGTTTGGGGGATGGTTTGAGGGAGGGAGTTAAAGGAGAGATGAGGGGGATGAGGAAAGACTCCTTACCTTTTCTGGGGTATGTAGTGTTTTCACAGGCGACGCAGGAGCAGATCGGGTCTTGGTGGCAACCAGGGCCCTTTCTGCCTTGCCTCGACCTGCTTTCATTTCTTTTATCGAATGTTTTCCTTCTCCGTCTCGTCCTCCCTCCTTCGTTTTAGTGACGACGAACGAGGTGGAGGCATTTCAACAGTGTCTATGTTCACTTCTGGTTTATTCTGATGCTACTGTTCCATTTTGTGAGACGGTTTATTGTTCTGCAGCTGACGCCCTTTTTGGTGGAGTGTCCTGTTGCGGAGGAAGGGTAGCTGCTTTTTTACCCCTCCTCACCACCTCCGTCTATTCATTTGCCAGCTTTGTGCTGAACTTTTCATCTGCTACTACCACTTCCTCTGCTGCTGTCCGTTTTGGTGTAACCGGTGCTGGCACTGGATTCCTAGTGGGGCACATTTTTGATAAGTGCCCCGCTGCACCACAAGTCCAACAGTGGGGCCTTCTACCCTCCACTACCAGGAAAAGCTTTCGAGATCGGCATTCTAGATCTCAGGGATACTCGTAAAATTATGTCGAAAAATCTTCAGTCGCTACTCCTGCCTTACTAACAATACACGACACCTTCTCAATGGAACCAAACAGCAAAAAAATCTCCCCATGTGATCCTCTGAAATGTCCAGGGATACGCCGTAGACAACAATCCTAGTACGCCGAGTACCCAATGTACCCGGTTTGAAGTCTCACATTTCTGGATACTTCCTGCCAGCGATTTGGCCTCCTCCTCGGAAACAAGAAGTAAGTCCCATATTGCTTGCGATCTGGGAGAACAATTTTGAGGCTTTTAAGGCTTCATAGTGTCCCTGCTGACACCGATAAACTTAGGCATTTTAACATCAAATATTAGCAGGGAGATAGTCTTCGTCACAACAACATCAATTGCTTCTGGAACTGAAAGCAACTCATTTCCATTAATAAAGTCTCTGTAGTTTAGTTTCATTTGGTCGTCGTAGACCGCATTTTTCTTTTTCAAAGTCTGTGAAGCCGTTGGTGTAACAGGTGTCTGGGGAGATCCGGCCATAGTGGTCGTTAGCAACCCCCCGCCCTCACAAAAGTAAAAAAGTTCACAAAGACAATATAACAAACAGTAATCACAAAAAGAACTTCCAAAACAAGATCAAGAAACTTAATCTATAATGTAGCAAAAGAACAGTAGAAATATCACAATAATCCAAGACGTCAATCCAGTCGGAAGGCTAGTGAATCCGAAGCGGGTAGAGTGAACTTGGACAAATAGGAGCGACCCAGGTAGGGTACAGTTTTCTCGCTACATCCACCAGGTTCTAGTTGACTTTTAAAATCTGTTCTATAAAAACAATTCTCCAGAAATATGTCGACTATTAGGTTGTCCAAGTTTTTATAGAATAATTTATTCGAACCATAGACTTGTCTGTGTTCGCATAAATTTATATAAGGCTAAGCCGAGAATGACTAGATGTTGGAAATTCCACACGTCTTTGTTGAACGTGAAAGATTTCCGGGGTTAGCTGCTCCTAACAATAAAGCGGGAACTGATGGGTTTTGTAGGAAAACTATTAGGTCTTTTGCCGCTGATTATAGCAGACGACAACTTAGATAGACTAGCGGCGTAAAAGGCTAGAAATAGAAAGATAGTAATAGGGTTCTAGCTAAGGCTGAACTGGATTTCTTGCTTAACAAGAACCAAACGCAATACCGGATATATTAAACAGAATGTCTGCTGAGGCCACAAAATTGCGTGCGGCGCTTTTCGTCACTATTTTCAGAAGCTTTTCGCCAGAATGCCTGGTCTGATCTCGACAGATATTTGGCCATCTTTCCTCGCCTCAAGGAGACTGAAACGACTAGTTGCAATAGTCATATAACAGAGGAAAAATCTGAAAAACTTTGACGATTAAGATTAGAATTCCGGGCATCAGTGGCTCCAAAGTATACGAAGATGTATATGTGAGAAAAAAAAATTAATTTAAAAAAAAAATTATAACTTACTTGCTTACACTGTGGAAAAATAGGAATTTTAAATATCATCTGTTAAAGTTACCAAATAGAATTATAAATTCCGAGAATCCACTTCAAAACACAGTTTATTCAAATAAAGGAACGATTTTTACAAAAAAAAATGCATAAATAGTCCTTTATGCTTAGCAAGCTTTTAACAGATTTCAAAATGTTTAATATAAAAAAAGAGAAACAAAATTAATTTCAGTAATAATCAAACTTTCGAGAACGGTGTAAGTTATTCTCCTTTGACTGATTGAGTTACTGTTGATAATAAATTTGTTTTACGTTAATTTGTTAACGTAACATATTTTAAATTGTCAAAAAAGACAATATCTTTAAAAACTCAATATTTAATTTTGAGATATGTTATATTGTGTTTTACTTATAGAAAAACATTATAGATGTTCTTTCTAATTTAATATATTTTGCACAATTGAATACGCAAAATGTAAAAAAACAATACTGTTGTATTAACCTTATTGTTTAAATATTTAAAAGACTTTATTTAGGCTCAAAGTCAAAAGCCATTTACATTCAAGCTATTAAAACTGTAATTTCAACTTGAATAAATTACATATTAGCGCAGTTAATATGTAGAATATGAATGGAGCTTTGAAAAAACGCAAAGTTCTATCTCAATTCAAATTAGTAGCAAAATTCACTACTGAGAAAATCTGAATACATTTTTTAGTTTGTTACGCTCGGATTATTCTCACGGTTAATATATACAAATAGAGGTTTTGAAATATCTATGAATAGATACCAACATTTTACCTCTAATTAGTTTATTAGTTTATTGCTAAATATTGCAACTTAGAAAATAACGATTTCATAATGAAACCGAAGAGAAAATCTGATTACATCTGTAATTTTATGACGCTCAGAATATTCTTAGTTAATATGTAAAATATTGATATGAAGCTTTGAAAAACCCAATAATAGATTCCAATATTTCTACTTCAAATCATAAGTTAGATTAAGTAGCTAATTCATATCGCTACTTATAAAATTACGATTTCATAAGAAATGAAACCGGAGAAAATCTGAATACGTCCACCCGTTGGAATCGCTCAGATATTTCTGATTTTATTTAATTACTTCGCTCAACACGAAAACTCTTGCAGACGATAACTTTAATCGCGCCAACAAAAGCAGATGTTCACGCTAGCGTTCTTTACCAAATACGTATCAAAGAAACGCCCATTTTCCCAAATAAGGCTTTTTTGCAATAATACCAAAAACACGCTCATGTTACAAATAAGGATTTTTTAGAATAAATCCTAAAACCTTATAATTTAACAAATTTCAACCCAAAAAATATTTTACAATAAAATATTAAAAATTTATTATTATTCGGTTGAAATACAGAACAATAATTCTTACAGACACCCATGGTTGTGTGTTGTGTCCTAGCTGAAAATTATCTTCAACCACTGAATTAAACAGGGGGCTATTCAGTTTCAACAAGGGTATGTTGAAGCTTCTCTACACGAAACAAGAATATAGTATTTGTCTATATTTCTGAGATGAAGTAGTATTTACATAATTCGGACTATTGTCTTCTACATTGTTTACATTATTCGGACTATGTTGTATGCTCCTGAATTTCTAACCGAACCCTGTATTACAATCACTGGGATATATCATACTCATTCCTTGCGTAAAGATTTGGTTGGAAGTCATGAGTTATCTTACTCTAACCCTGCAAGTTCACGAATTACGTAGCCTGGTATTGAATTCACAACTGGAACTAGTCAGGAACTAACCACTACAATATCCTTGAGGACAAGAACAGCTGAATTTTTGGGACTTATAAACCTAGTGTCCAGTAACCCTTTTTTAACAGAGTTCATATTGCAATCTTTTGATGTTAATAGTTTTCTCTAGTATTTTTGATGTTAATGGTTTTCTCTAATATTTTTTTACCAGAGCTCATATTGCAATTTTTGACACTGATGATTTTTCTCTGGCACTCCATATTACTGGTTCTCATACTATGTTCATCTCTATACTTGGTCGGCTTAGGAGATTTTTGAAACCTAGCATATGTGCTGATTCTTTAAGTTTACGTAGTTTCCAGTGGCGTTCTCTATTTATTATTTCAACTTCATCCCATAGGAATATAGTAATTTTCGGTCTGTAACGATACTTAACGCAGAGTTAAAGATTTTAGCCAAGCTCCTGGCGAACCGTTTGCAGGTTGTGTTCGATTGCATCGTATTCCCTGAACAGACTTGTTTTGTAAAGAGTCGGACGATCCAAAATAACCTTCATTTTATGTGCATAAAAGAGTCGACGGAAAAACCGCGCTGATGAATTTGGATACAGAGTGTAATGGGTAAATTGCCACCATTTTATATTTTTAATTTTGCGCATGGGGTTTGTTTATTTTTTTATTTTGTCGACTGCATAGTACAGGTGGGTTAGTTAAGTACCGTCTGTGAGAAAAAGAGCACCATGACGCCGCAATTCACGGAAAGAGTTGGATGAGTCTTATGATGATTACGATGGTACGGCAACTCGGAAAACTCACTCTGATCTTTCTAAAAAAACAACTCTCAAATTTGTTGGTGAGTGGGGATGTCTACATAAAAAGTATCTCTTCAGGGGGCTGGCTGTTGAAAGACTCTATGTCTGACAGCAAGACTCTGCACCATGCCACACAAGCAGAAGACCCAGTCATGCTGTTAGACAATTTCTGCGACTACATCATCCCTTACATCTGGCAACCCCCTTGATTATTAAGTGCGGGGCACAGTTGAGCGAAAAGTCAACAAAACTCTTTGTAACACCAAAGATGAACTGAAGGCAAGGATCCTGGCAACATTCACTAACTTAAACACGAAGACAGTCCAGAGGAGCTGCAGAAGATTCCGAAATCGTCTGAAAGCCGTGGTTGAGGCCAATTTTTAGTATTTCAAGATATTTTTGTGTAATTTTAGTAAATATGTAAAATGAGATGTCAGTGTTATTTCCATTTTTATGTAATTTAGACGACAGTTTATTCATTGCACCCTGTACAATGGACCCTCGTTTCTTGGAGACTGTTTTGTCCGCGACCGGATTCAAGCCGAATCTGGATTTGCCTCTTCTATGCAAGCCCCGGTGCTATGATGGAAGTAAACGGGGTAAAATCGAAGCCCTTATATGATCTTAACAATTACCCTAGACTGTACCAGAGTAATATTTTGAAAACTGATACTTAAAGAAAATTGTCAGAGAAAAATTTACGAAGCAAACTATTTTCAAAATAAACCTTTTAAAAATCTTATAGCTTACACACAAGTGAAGTATTGTAGCAATCAGAAAAATTTTACATGAAAAATATTTCAATGGTTTGCAATGTAAACAGAACTGAATATTCAATTCAATCTATATTCGTTTTTCTTTTGTTTGTTTGTTTGTTTGTTTGTTTTGTTTAGTTTTAATCATTTCACCGAAAGCGAGGTGATAATTTAAGACGCAAGGGATTACTTGGTGAAAAGAGGTGATAATTTCTAAGACGCAAGGGATTACTTGGAAGAAAAGAGAATAAGACTTTAGTAAAAACGAAATCCTAATCCTAAACAGGAAATAACGGACAAACCTCTACTCCTGTTCAACAAACGTCGAAGGACTGTGAACTGGACGCTATGTGAATCTCGTTTAATCTAATATATAAACCCCTATAATTTTTTTATCTTCTTCATCATCTGTAAAAATATAAAAATAAAAGAGCATAATTAGTCAAATCTAAGATTGTTTTTTTTTTTCATTAAACAGCACATTCGAAATTCCACGCGTTATATAATCCTACATATGTATTTCTAATCGTTTTTTTTTTTGTTTTCGTTTTTGTTTTTTTACTTCTTCTTTTCAAGTAAATGTCCTGCAAGTTTATTTATTCTTTATTTCTTGCTGATTAGGATCAGTACCGCAGATGTGCGTTGTGGTGCAATGGATATCGACTCCGAATGACAAATCGGAGGCAGAGTTCGAATTTCAGTTGAATTCGTTGCAGTCACCTACGCACAAATACCCTTGGGAAAGGTATTAATCTGTCTATTCCCTCCAGTTATTGCTTAAATAACAGGACAGATTGAGTTATATAGCCTTGGCTGGCAACCAGTCTACTGCAGAAAGCAATGGCAACCTACTGCAGGATAATCTTCTGCCCAGTCAGTCATATCTCTTTCGAGACATGATCGCCTAAAGCGTGTATCACGTATGGCATTTAACTGATTGACTGACAGCAGATTGAACTCTCTTACTCTTAACAGTAACACTATCTAATTTCTAATCTCTTCATTCGAGCATTTCGTCTTTCTTTTGAAAATAGTTTTAGTATTTCTCGTATGACGTCCTTTATATTTGTGGGTTTCTTTTATTTGGACCTCCGGACTGCCAGGAAAACGATTTAAAATTATTTCCTGTATCGGCAATTAGATCAATATAACGTAGTCAGTTTGTATATTGAAATGTTTTGTTTGTTTTTTTGTTTTTTTTGTATTTTTTCCTAGCATAGTTTATAATATCGTACTATTTATTTATATGGTTGTTTTCGCAATTTTCAGTATGTCACTATTCTACTTGTTTTGTGTTTTTCTTTTTCGTTTTTTTGTTTTTTTTGTCTTTTTTTTCCAGTTTATATATCTCTGTTTTCTGTAATTTGTCTGTCCTAGAATAATACTTGATCTGTTTCTTCCTTTCGACTGCAACAAGCTGACTCCTTTTAATTAAATGAAAGAACTGTATGAAATCGAAATTGTAGTTATTGGGCTTTCATAGTAAAATTCAATGTTAGAAAAAATATCCACTGTCCACAATATGGTTGATGTAAGGGAGATTATGCTCCTAACAATTACCCTAGATTTCTTTCTCTTCGATTATTAAATTTCGTTTTGTGAGTCTTTCCTGTATGTAATCATTCTACACAGTGAACATTCGGTTATTTTTACATGACTTGAAAAAATTCTATTTGCCTTTTAATAAACTGCGAAACTAACTAATAATAATGACAACCTACCAGTTTTCCCAACATATAAAAATTAAAAATTAATTTAAATTCTTTAATTTTGTGTTCACAAAATGTTATAAACATTAAATAATTCATTTTTAGAATAAAGTCAAACATAAATAATGCCTACGAAAAAAATTACGTTTCTTTACACGCCCACAATATAAAATGTCACCAACTTTTCATTGGCACTTACCTATTTTGAAATATGGTTTCTTTTGCTTTTTATAATTTATACAAGGTTTTCTGACAGCTTTATTTTTTAAAAGGAATTTTTAAAAATTTAAAATGTTTTAAAATATGGTTTACTTGCTAGTATTTAATTTTAAATTTCTAGTTTTAAACTTTTCAAATCATTTCTATTTTGTAGGGGATTATTGGAATACATTAACACTTAATGGCATAAAATAAAGTTGTGGGCCAGGAACAGTTATATATAAAAATGCATCTACAGCTGTAAAAAAAAATAAAAAATACAAAAATCATTGGATTACCCTGGGGACCATCATGATTTCAGAGTCAAAACAGCATTACCCTTAACCCAGTGTTCTAGCTGCATCACATGATATCACAAGTTTTGCTGATATTTTTGTCACAACATGGGAGTGCTACATCAATGCAGATGTAACATCTACAAAATCTTGAAGCTTAATATATTTTTTCTTTGTTGAGGACAGTTTATTCAGAGTATGCAAAAGTCAATTTAGTAATAAAACCTTTTAAAAACCTTTTTAAACTGACTTAATATATTTCAGAATATCACATCTTTTGCTTTGTGTGAACACACCTTGAAAGGTCAACATTTTAGAGATAACAAAAAATGCTTGACGAATTCATTAAATTGAAAGTGAAATTGTTCTTTCATTTCTGAAAAGTGTCATCACCAGGAAAATATTTTGATGACTAAACGAGGCCATGAATTTATAGGAAGAAAATATTTTGACTAAAAATACTGGAAAACTTTTCTAGCAGATGCAGACATCTGAACTTGCTTTAATATACAAACACTTTGACATATCAGAAAGTGCAAATTTCATTATTCATTTTTTTTTTTTTTTTTCTCCATTTAAAATAAATAAACTTATCTATTGATCAGCTCTTTATATCCTAAAAGAAATACTTGGAGATTAAATTATTATTTCTGGACATATCAGATTCAAATTTTAAGTGTTCGAAGATATCTTTTCATTGAATTATCAGGATAAATATCTACCTGACACAAGCACCATCCCCAATTGGGAAAATTAATTTTCTTGCATGTTTAACATATTTTGATAATTGCTCTCCAGCCTTGAAATTAATAATTCCAAAGCTTGGGAATAATTTCCATATGCCTGTTTAGTATTTTATTTTCAAAACTAATAAACAAATAAAAATAAAAAAAATCACTAAACACTATTAAACAGAACATTTTATATTTTAGATAAAAAAAAATTTTTAAAAATGTTAAATTTTATTTCTAAGATCAATGCTTAGAATTTTACTTTTATTGCTGCTGTTCTTATTGACATAAGGGGTGCTGAAAAATTTTCAAAATAGAATTTTACTTTTTTTTTTTTTTTTGTTTTAGCATTTGATCAAATGTGAGACAGACCAAGAAATTTTTAGCACCCTTTTGTATTATAGCATGGAAATATCTTTTTGATAATTTTCAAAATTCAAAAAATAAAAGTAAAATAACAGCAATTAAAAAACTTAAATGCAAAAAAGATTAATTTTAATATGCTTGACTTTGGCTATTTTTTTACCTTTACATATTTACACACCAACTATATTGTCATTTTTCATAAAATATCTCAGGCTCCTGAGCTTCAAATTCAGATGTAAATATAGATATAAAACATTGTCTAAATAATGCACATTTACATTAGACTACTAGTAGTAGTAATTAAGACACCAGAATGAGCAAGCAACTATTTTAAGAGCCATTTTTTATGGTAGCCTGCTTTGAAAATTAAATAACATCCTCCTACCTTTATTTCTCTACTTCTGACCTTGTACCATATGTAACCCATTTTTACAAACCCTTGACAATACTTAATATTCAACATCAACTGTGATATTCTATCAATGTGGCCTGATGCAAAAGTTGTTATTCAACAACTATCTTTCTCTTCCCTCAGACTTAAATTGACCTTCTTTGGCTGAAATGAAAATATTTTGTGTTCTTTTCCACTGAAAAAAAATATGCTTATTTTATTTGAATTGAAATTAAAATGACTGCAAAATATGTAAAAAAAAAAAAAAAAAAAAAGCTAATGCAACATTTGATTAAAAAAAAATTCCAATAGTAAAAAATGTTAAGTTTACAGTGTTTTAACTGCTTGTCAAGATTTTAAACAGTCATTGAAATCTCATTTAATTAGCTGCTTTGTTACAAAAAGACAAAACAAAAAAAAAAACATTGATATTTTATTTTTTTTTTTTATTGACACAGCATTGACAGATTACTACAAGCAAGATGAAATATATGGGGGTAATAGGTGCAAGTATAAGCATTAGAGAGAGGTAGGTATGTGTGGGAGGAGAATGAAAGATGAGGAGTTACAGTCAGTGCTTAAGAGATTTGAGAATAAAAGGAAGAAATAGGCATAAGGTAGCAGCAAGAGGAAAGAGAATGGGTTTTTATTAAGTAAAAAAAAAAAATCAAATCAGACAAATATAAATGCAGAAAAATAATTCTTTTTCCATTTTTTTCTGAATGATAGCAAAAAAAAAAAAAAAAGAAGTGTGTCTCGGACACAAAATGAAAATTTCCACAATATCAAAGGATTTTTCATTTACAGGCAGATTCTTTCCTTGTTTTTCTTTAACAAAAAAACAAATCCAAGGAAACTATAAAGATCTAAATTGGAAAATGATTATTCAAGATATCAAAATTTTTCACATTTATTATTTAAACATTTTTTATTTATTTTGTGTGTGTGTGTGTGTGTGTGTGTGTGTGTGTGTGTGAACAATACTGTTTTTGATAAATCTTTATCTGAAATAATGTGCGATTAAAGATTATTCAGTCAAATGTTCTATCTTTAGTACAGTCTTTATTCACTTTTTTGGGGAGATTATTTTCAAAGAAAAAAGTTGAAGGGGAATGATGAAATAAGAGTTGTTTCAATTATTTTAGGCAGGGTTGCTAAATTGGATACTTTTACTTCAACAAACTGACTTGTTCAGGCTGGGCAGTTTTTGCAAATATTTTTAACAAGAAAATCAACTTATCTATTTAGACAAGTAATCATCAAACTTATATCAGATGAATGGTCTGATGAGATTTTCACAATGCAACATGCCTAAAACATACTCTGTAACAGAAATTGCAAAGTTTTGAGTTCTCCACCACAGCAAAGAGAAGCAAATAGCAAGAGAAGACACATGGGGTAAGGAAGAGTGGCTTCCCTTAGCACACAAGATATCATTCAGAGTAATATTTTGATTTCAATCTAAGCTATTAAGATGTACAATTTGATGCAGTCGTGGATATCTGTCAGCAACAGAGGATGATTCAAAGTATTATGGCTTATATATATATATATATATATATATATATATAAAAACAAAACCTGCAGTTTAAGTTACTAAAAAGACGCAGAATTACATGTAAAATGCTGAAAATGGGACATCAGAGCTCTGGATGTTGGTAAGAAGGTGGAAAGAATAGAAGATTAAATTATAATCATAATTATATTCTATTTATAAATAATGATTATAATATTTAAATTTGTGTAGGAGTGAAAATATTTAAAGAAATTGGTGTCCAGCTAAAGCAGCCAACTTGGAGAACCAAGTATTGGTCCCAAG